>BMAU01020813.1:0-410000 GCA_019973935.1 Trichonephila clavipes
TCGCTACATACGCTTTGCCCGTAAACCTCATTCAAACGGTGTTTCGCGGCATTTAATCTCATTATTGCATTATATGTCACAAATTTCTACAATTTTGTTTCTTTCAATGTAAGTAATTGGAATTTTTTACATGGTTTACAATAAAAATTGAATGACTTTTTGACTTGACAGAAAATGAAATATGCAAATTTAATTGGCACCGCAAAATATTTGCTACTTTTTTTGCTAGGGTTAATTAAATACAGGTTTAATAGGTAGGATTTCTTTTATCGATCTAGAAAAAATTATTATTGCTTTATTACTGAAAAAAATAATTGACTGGGTATGGTATATATATATATATATATATTAATGATTTTGACTTTACATTGTCTAAATTAAAACAGTAGATACCATTTGATATTACATAATTTAATGTTAATTTTTTGTTATATTGAATTATCATTTGATCCTAACTCCTGTTATTTAATTATGTATAAGAAGCTTGTATTTATACATATAATTGTATTATTTTGGTAGAGATATCGTACGAATTTTGTTCAAACTACATTGAGGTAAGCTTTGATGAATTAAGTTGATTCCATGATATAGATAGTCTTAAGTATTAATAAAAGAAGATATTCTGCTTGCAGGATTTGAAATTTTACAAGATAACATTAGTATTAGGAAACAAAAGAATCTATAAATCTGACATATTCTTCATAGAAATTCTGTAATTTGAACAGAAATGAAATTCAAATTATAAATAATGTTAATTATTAATGAACTTTTCTGAGGGAATAGTTTGAGGAAAAAATTAGTGTGTGGGAATACATTTTAATATGAATGTTTCTTGTCATAGTAAAATATTTGATTATATTCATGGAATAAGTAATTAATCTTTTTTTTCCCCACAGTTTAATTGCTAACACACATGTACTTGCATCTGTAATTTGTGTTTATAATTTAATCCTTTAAAGTATAAGTTTTTTCAGAAAAAATAGGTAAACGTATTATTAATATAATATTAATTAATCTGAATTATAATAATGATTAATATGAATTATAATAATGATTAATATGAATATACTCCAATGAATATAATATTAGAAAATGAATGAAAAATCGAGAAAGGATCTCAGATGGGCATTAGAAATAAAATAATGCGAGATACAAGATTACCTGCATAAAACATGGACATGTGCAAATTTGATGGTAACTTTAGCCCATGTGAGATACAAGCAAATGGATTATCGGGTTAAATATCATCCTAATCAGTTAATACTTTGATATAGCTCATAATATTAATTTATTGCCATAAAGTTGGAGAGCTATGGTTTTTTAATATGAACCCAACAAGAAAAACTTTGTGTAAAATAATGTGTGCAACAGTATACTCGTACAAGGAATGTTACGAAAATTTAATAGACAAGATAACTCAAATCTTTGCTTTAATGATAGATTGCCATTCCTTAGGATTAAAAATTCTGTCATAACAAAGCAATTTGTTTAATATAACACTCATTAATCCAGTAAAATAAGGCTTTGTGCTGAGAAAGAAAACAAGATGTTTTATTTGTAACCAGAGACCTTGGGGTTGAATCCTGATTAAGATCTTTGAATGTGGGTGAAACGGCTATTACAATAATTAGGCATGTTTTAATAGGTGAAATTGAAAAGCTACTCATTCCCTATCTCATTATATACAGTAATTAATAATATTTGTTAAAGTCAGTTGTAAAAGTAATATTTTTAGCAACTATACCAATTTTTCTAATGTTTTTTAGAAATTAAATTGTTAAAGAGAAATCGGTTATTTTTTAACTTTTAAGCTATAAAATTATCACTTTCCAAAAGAGAGATAATGTTAGTACTCTATATTTAATAATCATTGTGTAAAATTGAGGAAATAATTTAGCCATTTTCTATGAGGAAATTATTAATTTTTTGTTCTGAGAGAAGATTTAAAAATAGTTAAAAATTGACAGTTAAATTTTAAACATCTATTGAAAACAAATTTGAGTTCTCTTGTACTATAAATTAATTGGCAGAAGTGCATAATATGGACATGCATAACATACCATTATAGCTCTAGAGTTTAAATAAGTAAAAGTGGTAAATGGATTGAGGGATAGAAAAAATATGAAAAATTAATGTATTTATTGTAAATATGAGTTACTGAAGTTTTTTTTATAAATTATTCTAAATTTAATTCAGGGTATGCTAGAAGCCTCAAACTGCATTAAAGCCATTTCTTACCTGTATGACAAAATTTTGCAATTGTTTATTTCATTTATTTATAGATTTAACTTTGCAACTGGAGTGTATCCAATGGAGTGCTGTTCCAATTGTATTGATAAAGGGCGCCTAAGCTACAGGAGTCCCAACACAAGTATTATTTTGACATTTTCAAATAAGTTTTATTAATGTGATCATTTTTATTTTCTAAAAAAGGGCCTCCAAGGAATATTGATTCAGGGCTAGCTATCCCAGTGCTTTGAAACCAGCTTAACTAAATGCATGGATGAAGTTTAAAGCTTTAACTTAAAAATGTATATGCATACTGTATTTACAAAGAGGGTTAGAAACTGCATGAATGTAAATATAAAGCCGTATTACTCATTTAAGTAATTTGGTGGAATGTTGTGTTGCACACACACAGCAGGTCTTTATTTCTCTGTGGCTATCACCAATTTATCTTTTTATAGTACATATTGCACAATCTAATTTTTTTTACATTTTCAATATTTAGAATTATATTTTAATTGTATTTTATATAACTTAATGTTGTGTAACACATAATTACATGTAAAAAGTTTTGAATTTATTGAAAAATGTTTGTAAAATTTAAATTCTTTTTAAAAATTTTAACTTTAAAAAAAATTTAAGGTTTATTTTATATATGCATATTTTTTTAATTTTTTTCCTAAGTACCTCTTAATTTGCTATGTAAAACTGTGTGTAGTTTTTCTTTAACTGTTTCTATTTAATTCTTTCATTATTAAATAAACATGAAAATTTTTTAAAAAAATCACTGCTCATTTTAGAGCTTATTCTGTATGCAGTTTTATATTATTTATATATTAGAGCCTTTATATGTAAATATATTTCAATTGTTAAAAAGCCTTGGGGTTTCACAGAAAAATGAACACAAATTTTATGTATGGAATAAATATGTTTTGCTGAATTGAAATAGAACTGTATATAACTGGGAGAGTTTTGCTTCTAACTTAATATATAATTGTTGTTTTTACAAATTAAACTCCTAGCATTCAGAGTTATATATAAATATATATATTTGTCCCACCCCCCTTATAATCTCTTTCAAAGTTTTGAATTTATTCTCAATATTATTTATCACAAAATTCCCACACAACTTTTAAATGTTAACATGATCCATTTTCTCTTCCATAAACAAAACACAAACTGCAATTTATGTAAGAATTGCACAGATAACATTAGGTAAAAATTTGTTAATGCATATGTTCAATAATTACATATGTTAGAGATTTTGATTCTCCGCTGTATTTTTCTTTGAACCCTAAAAAATTATTACATGCTTTTTCAAGTTTTGAATACCTCAAGTTAGTGTTTTGATACATTTTTGAACTTGTGATACCAAGATGTTTAGGCAAATACATCTTAAAATATTTTGCCTTCATTGTTACAAATTTCTTTTTAAGCCTAGGTATGAAGTATTTAATGTTTTTAATCAATTTAAATTGAACTGTCCTAAACGGAAAAATGCTATTGAAAAAATTTCTAATCATAAAACATTGTTTTTAGTGTATTTATTTACCAGAACGCAAATATTTAATCAAACTTTCAGGGATAGAATTGTACATAACAGGCTGTAAATAACTCTTGAGTAATCAAAACAAAGTAAATGATTTCATATTAGTTCAACTACTTTTTTTACACATGTCTTACAAGAACAATTCTTTATTTATTATGCTCTAATATAATATATATATATAAAGTAGGAAGAGCAGTTTTGTTTAGTCTCCTGTCATGTATCAAATATTGTTCAACTTAATAAAAAAATACAAATATAACTCTGAGATTTTACATGCATATATTTAGAATGATACAGAGCATCATACGAGTCAATAAAAAAATTAAAAAACAATATTTTAATGAGTGTTTGGGGGAGGGGTAACATGTCGCCTTCAGATGAATTTCGTAGACGAGGAGGCCGAGTGGTTAAGGCGATGGACTGCTAATCCATTGTGCTCTGCTAGCATGGATTCGAATCCCATTCTTGTCAAAATATTGTAAATTCTTTGTGGCCGCGGTAGCCAAGTGGTATAGGTATCGGATCATGGCTTGCCTTGTCACGAGTTTGAGCCTAGTACCACTAAAGACCTGCCATGTAGGGCAGCGATGCACGTTAAATCTGTCGAGAGCTGAAACGTCCTCCCGTTGGTGTGGTGTGGTGTGGTAGTTAGGAGAGGGGGTGCCAGCTCAGGTGTCGTCCACGTCACTTGAGTATGGTTCAAAATTACGTGGTTCGGCGCCAAAAGCCCTTGTGCAGGTTAACGTGCAACATTAATATTCAATCAATCAATCAGATGAATTTCGGAAAACTTTATTTTTCCTTCTTTGTCGGCTAATAAATTCAAAAATATTTTTAATAATTTTGGGTACTTAATCCTTCAAAAAACACTCCATTGAATATGAGTGTACGACCAAACCTTTATTTGATTTCTTTATTATTTTTCAATTTAACCATAAATGTTTGTAAAATGTATTTTTATGAAGTTCATGCTATTTTTCTAGTTGCTCATGGATTTTATGAAGCTAGAGTTTATTAAGAGGGACATAATTGCATCTGTGCTTCATGTTTTCTATTAAAATAATTTTATAATATATACATAATAGAATCCAATTGTTTAGGGACATGATATAAAAGTTACCTTGAAGATTTTTGAAGTACCCATGCACAACTACCGTCAAAATAATTCTCTTGAGTGCAAAATAATTCTCCGAATCAGATCTTGGATTGAGTGCAGTTGCGTAATGGAAAATAATTGCCCCACTCCCGCAAGGTCAGATCTTGGAATATATATACAAAGAATTGCAAAACCATAACATAATGTACCTTTACACATCACGTAAAAATATTTAAATATTAAACTTATAACTGAATATAGAATCTACCCGTGTCTGAGTAAACAAAGTAAATAACGTTTAACATTAGAGAGTATTTATAGTATTTAAAAAAATAGAAAATCTAACAACAGTCGACTGATAACCTGGTAACTTAAATAAAAACGATACACTAAGAAAAACACAAACATTGTAAAATAATATTTTCGATTTCAGATCCTCATGATAGAAAAAGATATCACTTACCCAATTCTTCGTTTATGAATCCAGGGATGAGCTTGACCTTAAGTTCGATAAAATTCTAGCATAAATTGTCAAAGACACAACTATTGTTATTAATAAGAAAGCATGGACACAAAAAAGAATGCGCCCGCAGTACCACTCAGGTTGAACAACAAAAGTAACTAGTTTATTGGGTTGTTCACGACACACACTACTAGCTAATATACAGCACTACACTCAAGATTGACGTCTCGCATTTTTCTTAGCAAAGTCGGTTATTAATTCATCCAATTCAATTTTTCTTGCTTTTTGTTGTTCAATACTTATCAAAAACAAATAGGAGAGTTTCTCTTCTGACATCGTACAACGTAGACAATTTTTTATTAATTTTAATTTAGAAAATAACCTTTCCGCCATTGTAGAAGTAACTGGAAGAGTCAAAAACAATAAAACTGCAATACATACATCTGGTAAACTTGGCGTAGCAAACTTATTTTGAATCATCAAAAAATTACCTAAATCTTTTATCGAATTTAGCTTAATTAAATCTTCACTAAAAACTGCTTTTAGAGACATAATTTGATTTGGAAATTCACTAGAACTATACTTTTTGAAGATTACTGGCTTCATTATATAAGAGATCATTTGTAGTGCTTACAATATTTTTGGGGGAAAGAAAACTGAATGATTTGTAAATGCCATTCATACTCTCAAAGCAATTTTTTAATTGAGTAGTAATAACATCAACATTGACCTTAAAAACATCCACCTCAAACAATAGTTCTCTGCCTTGCAGTTTTTCATCAGCATGGAAATCATCGAAAAACTGTAACTTTTCTGTTTCTTTTTTTAAAACTCCGGGGTGATACCCCATTTTTTTAGCCAAACCAATAGCTTCTTCCTTTATATTAGCAAAATTGCTACGAAGATTCTTGATAGATGGTAAGCTAGAATTAACATATTAGTGTTTTCCAAATCTATTTTTGATGATTGTAATGCTTTTGAAGTCAAATTTATATGCTTTGGAAAATTAGCAAAAAAACAAATTGAAACTTTTCCATATGTTTTTTAATCGCTAAAGCTTCCTGTTTCTTGTCTTGCTTAGTACTGGTTAGTAAAATATTTGAAAGTACTTTTAAAATCGAAATGTAACTGTAGCCAATTGATATTACAATGTCAAATCGAGATGACCTCCTTGTCGTGCATAATGATTTAAGTCTACTGAATGTTCTCGTTATTCTGCACAATTTACAGATCACTCCACCTTTTAATGCTGAGCCCAAAAAATGTGTAAATTTTTTGACAAAAGTCATAAAATTCTCTTACATGAGGCAGGTTATTACATGCATCGTTTAGAACAAGATTGAGGTTGTGTGTTGAACAGTGAGTGTAATTTGCTCTTGGTTGTTTGTCCTTAATTAATTTCTGTAATCCCCTATACGCTCCACTCATGTTGGCTCCCCCATCATATCCTTGTCCTCGACACTTCGCCAAATTAATATTCAGTGTATTTAGAAAATTTAACACATCACTTTCCAAACTTTTTGCAGTCTGATTTGCAGCCTCAGTAAAACCTAAGAATGTTTTGTTAATTCTGATATTATCTGGCTCATTATTATCATTAACATCAGTTGTTACATACCTTATTATAATACTTAATTGATCTTTTTTTGAAATATCCTGTGTTGTGTCTAGAATAATAGAGAAAAAAGAACATTTCCTTATATTTTTAACACTATATTTTCTTTTTTTCTAGAACCTATAATAGCAACAAGTTCATTCTGAATTTTTAGGCTAAGATATTTTTGAATTCTTTTTTCTGACAAATGAACATTGAGAAGAGAGTCATATTTAGTCAAGAGGTCTATTATATTCAAAAAATTTCTCCTTTGAGTCGAATCTCAAGTTTCTCGATGTCCCCAAAAAGGAAGATTGCACATCGCTAGAGTCATTGTAATGTCTATGATTCTTCGTAAGATTTGGCTAACCTTATTAACTTTAAAATATTGCATTTCAATAATGAATCCACCCTTTTATTTTGTTTCCAGATGTCATATGTGCGCCATGCTTGGATATGAATTATAGAATTTTCATGCTCTTTAATTTTTTTTTATATTCCTTGCCAGTCATTCACACCTTTACACCAGGCTTCTTTAAAATAGTACATATTTGTTTCTATCAGCGAAAAGCCAACATACCTGACAGTAAGCAACATGAAGTCGTTTTGAATAGCACAGCTATTTCCTTTCGATCTTTTGTCCTGCCTTGGGTAATAAGATAATAAGATGAAAAGCTCCTTCCCTTGGCATATTTTTGGAAATTACCTTCTGGTTGGTATGGGCCAAATTTTAAAATTTGTTCCCTTAAATCTGCATCTATGGGCGTACCTACATAATGCGCAAAATAATTTCTAATCAATTTTGTTTCTTCATTTTCATTTTCTGACTCCTTTTCTTTAGATAGAGTATCTTTATTAGTTGAAGTGTCTGAAACTGTGTTTTTTTCTTGTGGATTAATTTTCACTTCCAGGATTTGTTCATCAAGTTCCCTGGTATTACTACTACTAGCACTTGCACAAGATGATGAACATGCGGATATTAAAAAGTTATCCAATTTTGCATATTTGCTATTAATATTATACTCCTTTTCCCCTTTCGAATTTTTCTTTTTTGAGAACCACTCAAAGTTTTTTTTAACTCCACTCATTTTAGGGCCGCGTTTCTTCTTGTCTTATTAACAAAATAACAGTATAAGAACCAGAATAATTAATTCCGTTTACAAAAACTTCTAATATTATAAGAGGAGCGAGTTCAAAATGTTTTAACAGCGAAGGAACACTCCCTATATTGAAGTGCATTGAATACAAAAATATATATGTTCTAAAAACAATTTTGTGTAACATTTCTCATTATGCTTTATTTGACTGAATACTCATAAATCTACGGAAATTTCTGTGGGCATATGGGTTTCTAAAACATAAATCTAGACCATATAATCATTTAAAATTTTCTCTATACGTTTTCAAGTATCACAATACAATTTTTCATGAAAAAAGCATAACAGATGTACATTATTTACGAGTTCGCTAAATGAAAATGAAATACATGGGGAGGGGGAAGCTAAAGACGCCAATAAGTTACTATGCTACTTCAGTAAAAAATAACGTCTTTTTTTCTCCCTACCGCTAACATGAAGTATACTAAAAAAAAAAAAAACAGTGGGTGAATTTTTTTATCTTTCTAGCATTTTATCCAATTTTCCGTCTGACTTTCTTTTTATCAGCTTGTAATTTAGGTTTGAAAAGAAATCCCACTAAAGAAAAGTATCTCTTTCGTCGCGGGGATTACAGCTAATTAAAATGTTTTTATGATTTGGTTATTGGATCTAAGATATCTAATAAGCGATCAAAGTTTTGATTTTGAATGATAATAGATCGCCAATTTGAAAATTGCTTAAAAATTGGATTAAAAAATATGTAAAGCTAATTTTGTGAAATTCTACGTTAATGGCGTCAGTCTAGCTTTGCCCCCAGTGTGGGGGTGTACATTACGCCACTGCTTGAGTGGCAATACACATTCGCTAGCTTTCAAACAATATCTTGGAGCATTGCTGGAAGCCATATTTTGCAATCATTCATAAGACCTGTGATACTACTTTTACCTCATCTGATGATGTAGAACAGCATCTTTTTTCTCTGAGGGAGATAAATAAAAATCACAGGGAGCTAATACCAGTGAATAGTTGGGATCTGGAAAGTTTTTAGTATCGGTTTTGATGAAAAATTAAATCACATTGAAGAAATGTTCTTCCGAAATTCTTGAAATTCAAAAATTAAAAGTGGCCTTTCATTTAAAGATTTATTTTAAATTTTTGGATTGTTGTCTTGCACTATGTTCAATGCGAGCTCTCATTTAAAAGAAGCTGTGAAAACTATCTGAAGAAAGATAAGTTTCATTTAAAAAATTCACCCATGAGGAGAATGGTTACTCCAGCTAGTTTTGTAACCTAAATTCCTCTAGAAACTCTTACCCTTGCATTTGTTTTAGGAACATGTTAAAGATGCATAAGAAAGGAAGGTTGCATTCCAAATTGTTGTGTATATACATGTTTACTTTTTGTTATTGGAAATTGTGTACTGTTGATTTAATTTTGTATGTGTTCCTTAGCAATCATTCCTGTTTTATTTTTAAATGTTAACGCCATCTATCAAATCTATAATAATAATAATATTTAATTTGTACTTTTTTTAAAAAGAATAAACCCCCACTATGTTTAAAATGTTAATATATTAATTTATATTTCAGTTTTTTAGAATCATATATATTATATATATATAAGAATATTGTCATTTACTTTGTTTATTGAAATTGTGATTTTCAGAGTTTTTTTTTTTTTTTTTGACTTACAAAAATGATGGTAAAAGGATTTCTCTAATACTTTACATTAGTGCTTTACTTTTTATTCTAGATTATCGATTGGAGGTCTGTGTGGATAGTTTGTCATCTGCCAATATTGCAGCATTTTCAGGTGCGTAATTTTCTGTTCATACTGTAGTTTAATGATCTTTAGAGAGAGAGAGAGAGGAAAAAAACTTCAATTCATGTAATAGAATTTATATTCAAAAATCTGTGGTAAAAAGAATTGATGACCATAATATAAAGAGAACAATATATTTCAGGCACTAAAGATCTTTCGTCTCTTTGATTCAAATATTGAAACATTTTTACAATAAATTTTTAATTTTGGAGATTAAAAAAAAAAAACTATTTATTTCTATGCATAGCTGTATTGGACATTAAGAAATTGCAGCTTTTGTATTTGTAACTTGTATAAAATTTAAATTTTTAATATATTTCTACTTTGAATAATTTTGTAATTAAAGGCATTTTTTGTTTTAAATATATTGACAAAACTAATGTAAAAAGTTTTAACATAAAAATAAATATAATAATTTTTTTTATATAATATAAGCATATTTATTAAAACAATTTTTGCCATTATTAATTAAGATAATTTGATGAATTGAAATAATAATAATTATTTTCAAGAATATATATATTGCACAAAATTTTATTATAAAATTTTAATAGTAACAACATAGTTAGGATAATTTATGAAAACCAAGCTTGTTTTAAGTGTTTGTGTTGTAGTTCCATCAAGAACTTGTATGGAAAATGAAGCCCAGAATTACGTTAAATTGAATTAAGTCTGAAGACAGTGATGTGGCATAATGTGAAAGCTTGTTGATTGAAGCTTTGACTGATGAGCATCATTCTTATATCCTAAAGATCGTGCACGTTTTTTAAAAAGGAAGGGGGTTGATGTTGACTTGACCAAGTTCAGAATTGCGTGGTCCGTCGCCAATTAGCTGAACAGTGCGACGTTAATATTCAATCAATCAATCTTATATCATGATCGTATTTTTTAAAAAATTGGATTTTTGATGCCATAGCAACCAATTCCAGAAAAAGTATGCTTTTTATTAAAACAGAAAAAATATGTTAGATTCTTTTCACTTAAAATGCAGTTTGATGTAAGCTTCTGCTATTAATATCAATATTGAATAATATGAAACTTTTTCTCTGTCTGTAGTATATCACTTTTAAAAACACCTTTTGCTTAATTGTGTCAAACTCTTGCACCTATATATCAAATTTTTTAAAAAATTTCTTGTAGGATATTTTTTATAGAATATTTTGAAATTAATGTAAAGTGTTACACACTTTTATTAATTAAGTCTAACAAAACCTTTTTCTGTGACATGAAATTTTTTTATATGTATGTGTGAAAGCATTTTAGAATTGTAAAAATGGTACAAAAATAAACACAATATTTTGATAATTAGTAAGATGTGTCAATTTTTCCTTGCTCTGTTTTTATGTAGTTGTACCAAATTTGTTTTAGAAGCCTAAAATGCTTTGTTGTCCATTATTTAATTATTAGTCAAAAAATAAGATTCTTGGAATTACTTGAAACTCATTTGTGACTATTTGCTTCAATAGGGAAATATAGAGAACATTGAATTTGTTCTTTTAAAATTATGTTGCCTGGCTCTAATAGTACTCAGTGTTAATATTTATTTGAACTAATGAAAATATAATGTGAAAGTTTTTGTTGAGTTGAATTGAACAGTAGGCATGGTGATATTTGTTTCAATATTATACTCACAAAACTTTTGTTGCATTGGTAATGACTTCAGATTATCAAATGCATTATCCAAATTCTTGTTTCCACAGTATTCAACATTGAACTTAAAACTTCTATGAACTTGGTGTGTGACCCACTGTTTGAATTTAAGAAAAAGAAATGACATATATTGAATACCTGTTCTGAAAAATAAATAGTAATTTTTCTCATTCAGTACTTTGTTTACGTACTTATCCTTTTTTCAGTTTTGTTATTAGTTATTTATTACTTTCAATAAAGTCTCTTAGCATTTCTCTCTGCTCCAATTTCAGGTTTTCATAACTTCTAAGTAAATTAACATTAGAAAGGTACACTCATTGGCCAATGAATTAGATACCATTAAGATTTGCATTTGAATGCATGCAAGGAATGAAGTATGCCAATTTATTTTATGACATGGTTACACATAGTTTGAATGCTAATATAAGTAAGGTGTAAGATTGCTTTTCATGGTGAATGAAGTAATATGGGTAAACGACAAATCCTTCACCATTTGGAAAAGGGCTTGTTGTTGGTGCCCATTTAGCAGGGACCTTGATTTCGAAGACAGCAAAGCTTATCTGGGTTCTCAAAAGCCCCCAGTCATATCAAATGTTTTCAAAAGTTGGAATCAGAACCCATTGTCCTTTGGAAAACGTAACTGCGATTCGAGCACAGTTTTCCGGGAGCTTGATCGGTGTCCTCTCCAACGAATTATACGGCAGAACAAGGACCCTACTTTGCTTCAACTCGCACAAGTCGTCGACAACCGCTGTTTCCAACAGATTTCGGCTCGAACCAAGCGCAAAGAATTGCAGAGAATTGGAAACGGATAATGTGGTCGGATGAATCTCGCTACACCTTATTTTACACTGATGAAAGACATTGAATTTGGTGAAAACCTCCTCGAAGCCATTAATCCATCTTGCCTTACTCGCACTGTGCAAGGGTCTGATGAGAGTATCATCTTATTGGTTATTCTCGGCTGGCATAAAAATAGTTACCTGATATTCCTGGTGGGTAAACAAATAGCCATGAAATACCTGGATATACTGGCAGATCAAGTGCGCCCTGCAGTGTTGCTTTTTTTACCCTTATGCTGACGGATACTTCATGGATGACAATGCAACTATACATCGCATCAGAAGTGTTCAAAATTGGTTCACTGAACATCAGTCTGACTTCCAACACATTCCCTGGCTGCTTCATAGCTCGAATCTTAACCCCTTTGAGAATATATGGTATATGATGGAAAGACACATCTGACAGCACTTTGCTCTTCCATTTAATGTACAAGATCAAAAAAGCTGCATAGCAAATGCATAATATTCCCTGAACGTAAATACACTTTCAGGAACATGTAGACTAGATGCTTAAACAAATCAGAGCAGTTATCCATGTAAAAAATGGCCCGATAAATTATTTATCTTGTGTTTATAATTCATTGGTCAGTGAGTTCAGCAAGACTATAAGGGTAAGGGGGAATTATGTTTCCTTATGTGTTTATTGTATTCTGCATGAAGTTTATTTTTTTTTTGGGGGCATTATATTAATTTTTTATAGTTTTTAGCATAAAATATTTTTAACTAAAAAGAAAAATTTGAATATACAAATTTTTCATGAAATTTTTGCTATGTTTTCTTTTCTTGTGTTCTTTAAAATGTGATTCAATACCTTTATATGTTTGGGTGTATGTACTTGAATTGATATATAAAAACGTTGTATTTGTGTGTATATTATTTTAAAAGTAAAAAATCTGTGCTCACTTTGTGTTGCTTTTTATGTACACACAAACGTTTTTTTTTTGTTAAGTATATAATTTTATTTATAAATGAAAGAAATGATTTCTTATTGAGGGAACTGTAATATATATTTTACTGTATATATGCTTTAGATTTTTGCATAATACTTTGTTTCCTTCTGTTAATTTTTCATTAGTTTTGTAATAAAGGTTTTAAAGATAAATGGATTTCTTGAAGTCATATTACAAAATTGTGTAGCTTTGAGCCACACACTAAAAAAAAATTTTGTATTACTTATTAGTGATTTTAGAAAAAAATTAAAATTGTGGGTAGCTTTAGAATCACTCAGATGGGGAAAGCCCCAAGTATAAATTTACCAGTACTTCTCTAATACAAACTCACATAAGCTCTTTCTTTTATTACAACTTTCTTAAGAGCTGGAATCACAAAGATTGCCAACTCTGCACTTTGAATAGATCATAATTAAAAAATTGAAAGCAATTAAAACTAATGTGGTCCAAATTCGTTTTTAATTAATTCAAACATTTCCAGACAAAATATGTTGCACAAATGCAGCTTGATAAAAGTATGTATGTGATTCATATTTGATTTCTAAATAGAATTTGAAAAGTTATATACTTTTTGTTGCAAATCATTTCTTTCAAAGACTGAGTAAATTAAACCTACATTTAAAATTTTCAGGTGCTGATCGATTAGAACTTTGCCAAGGCTTGGATGTTGGCGGATTAACACCAAGCATTGGTTTGTATGACAGGATTTATTACTTTTGAATTGGATTATTTTGTAAAATTTTAATGCAGTGATTCTGGAATTGAAATCGTCACTATTAATAAAGTATGATTTGGAGGGGATAGATTGTATATTTTTACACTATGTAATGTTCTCAGTTCAATACTTTGAATTCAGATATGGTGGCTGCTGAAAACCTGCCGTTTTTAGGGAGCCACTGCACATTTCTCCCGTTGGTGTGGTGCGGAAATTAGGAGAGGGGTTGCCTGCTAAGGTGTCGTCCTCGTCATTTGACCATGGTTTAAAGTTGCGAAAGCCATCACCAATAACCCTTGTACAGCTTTGTAATGTGATGTTAATATAACTATCAATTTCTTGAGTTCAGTTATGCATTCCTCCTTTTACTAAGCACTAGTGCTCATAGCCCCATTATATGTTGAAATTATGTTTACCTTTCATGCCACTGTAACATGATTTAACAATCATATTTGTAGCCAAAATGTTTTGGATTTTATTCAGTTCAAGGCTATCATGTGAAATTATCCTTAAAGTTAGCTTGAGTCCATACCTGCCAATTTTTGCACTATGTGTGTGAATTTTATATTTTTCATGCTTTCGTTATGCTTTTATGACTCAGTCGTTCATTTTTAAATATTTTTTCAAAATTTCAGTCATCCGTCAATTATTTTCTTCCCTACAATTCCTATTAATGATTTTCTATTCACAATGACCGAAAAATAGGTAGACAAAAACTGTAGAACTCATCACCATAAAGTTTTAAAAAAAATTCATGAAGTATGTTCTTCCTGCTTATCGTTTTTCATTGCCTATTGGTTCTTTTATTTTCAAGTACGTCTTAAGATTTTTTGAGGCGCTAGGCCCCTGTACAAAAATAGGCATGACCTGGGATCTTTAATAGTCGACAGTATATAGCATGCATTGTCAAATACTTGTACAGACATATAAATGTGCAAGATTTTCATACCGGCTCGACCGATGGACACATTTCAACTAAATGAGTTGAATGATTGTTTATATTATTAGGACTAGGCATGGACAACAGTCATCACATAATAATACAGTCCTACTATACTTTGGCCAGTTAACATGCAGTTTGAAATTCCCTGTTTTTCAGGGATATGTATCAGAGTAATATTTGACAAAAAATATCTGAATCATGATCTTATTTAAAATAGTCAAGAATGAGGCGAGCCCCACACCAAGGAGGAGGGTCTGGGCCCAGTTAGCCCATGCTTTAAGTCATCACTGCTTATTTTTACATGTATTTTTCTTTGTTGCAATTTTCTGAAACTCAATTCATTTTGTATTTTATAAGCCTTGTATTGCCAAAAGATTGTTTTTTGGTGATTCTAAACACATTTATGTATATAACAAAAGCAAAATAGTATTAACACATTCCAAAAAAAAGGGGGGGTATGCACTTTGAGGTATATGTTCTGCCATATGTATTTCTCACAGTGTCCAATATATTGCCTGTTATGTGAAAGCTCCAAAGAGCTTGTCATAAATGAGAATAAAGTAGCAGAGTTCTAAATTGAATAATTTTTTCAAGTTAATGTCCAGTTAAATGTAATCAGGGCTGAAATGCTGTTTATATCTTTTCTTGTATTTCATTTGATTACAGCCTATCTTGTCGGCTCGTTTTTGAAAAAAAAGGGGGCTCCCAAAATCTAACCTTACCAAGTTGAATGGATGCCCAAGGCCTGAAACTTTACTCAAACTAGCTTCTAGTTTGAGTATGTAATTAAATGTGTGAAAGTCCTTTTGCGCTAGACTTGTCCAAAGTCCTTTAGCACTAGAGAGTAATGATATGAACTATAGATTATATCCCATTGTACTCACTTTGGTAATGCAAAATATTGTACACAAAGTGGTCTTTTTACAATTCCAAAGTTGATTGTGGATTGCAATGGATGAATTTAAAGAAGCATAGGATAACTTTTGAACATTATTTTCACTTATAGTAGATAATTCTACTGCAGTGTCAAGGAACGACAGTTGTTATGGGTTTGCAGTGTCTAGGAACGACAGTTATTATGGGTTTCCTGGTGTTTAATAAATTTCGGCATAAGAATAAAAATCTGCTTTTCTTATCTTTCAAAGTTGATGAAACACTTTATTTCTATCTATAAAGCTTTAAAAGATTGCACAGTAAAAATAGTTTCAAAACTTAAATCCTTCATGTACTCAAAAGATTATTGCCTGGTCGTAATCTTGAAGTTGATTTATTTTAACTCTATCGTTAACTTCTGTATGTCATTCTTTTTTCAATTCTTACTATTAGTTCACACTCTCCCTATACATATAAATATCTTGTTCAAATTTTCAATCAATAAAATATTTTTTATTCGTCCATTCAAGTTCAAATACAATACATTTTTTTAAACTTGTTGTAGATGATACTTGATGTTATAATACACAGTTTTTCAACTATTAATTCATTAATTACATTTAATTAATAAATAAATAGTAACCAAAAAATAATAGTCCAACACTGTGTATAAAAAAGTTGTTTTTGTGTCCCTGTAGCGCGTTGGACTTGTAATCCAAAGGTCATGGGTTCAAATCGCACCCGTGATGTCCTAATTTCTGAGAATGGGATTTAATTTTACTATGTATACTGTTTTATTGGAATAATTAAATTTAATTAATAAATAATAACGAACAAAAATAATAGTCCAACACTATTCATAGAAAGGAAAATGGAAAATTACAAGGAAAATCACTTTCTATTTTGCCACTTAATATTGTGCTTCTGTTATATGAATGTACATTTTTATATTAATTGTAATTATTTAATCAAAAATAACTAAAATAAAATTTTCTTTGTTTTGACCTAAGTAGGAATAGACTTAAAAGATTTTGTTACTTATTATAAATATAATCTAAAAGCTGAGTTATTTCACTAATATATTTATATATATATATATATTATGAAAGCTTCTTAACTGTAAGTTCATTACTTTCTTGTATGTTATTGTAGTATCTCTCATTATTATTTTTTCATTATAATTCCAAACACAATTCCTTGTGCCAAAAGAATGGAATTCTTTCTAAATACAGCAAAAAAAAAAAGCACTGTCTACTATGCTACACAAAACCTCCAAAACTATTTCTTCTTGGTACAGCAAAGCCAAAACCTGTGTGTTGGGTTAAATTCTCCTTTACTCAAAATTCAGGAAGACTTTTTCTGTCCTCCCTGCTTGATTGTCAACTGCCTTCTCTCAAAAATAGTAACCTCCCCCACATATGTGGAGAATGTCACCAAACTTTCACAAAAATCTACCGCCAAAAATAGGCAGTCACTATGGTTAATATTTGTGTGCCTTTAAATTTACCTTGGTATGTATGAGGTTTTATAATAAAATAAATGCAAAGGAATGAGCACTTTTCTCATCAAAATATTTTTAATGCAAAATTTTCTTTGCATTATTTTCATGTTTATAAAATTTAAAATGTTGGCTATCCTTTACTTTAAAAATCTGTTTGAAATGTTGATCCCATGTTTTTTTGTGTTTTGTCATTTTCAAAAGTTGGCAGTCATGAAAGTCTTATTCCATATGAATATTCAAAGGCATTCAAAAATTACTTTCTGTAATGCTCTCTGAAATGTGTCTGTAGACCATAACACTTGCAAGTACTAATTAAAATGTGATATATTTTTTTTCAGATTTTCTGTTAGTATTTAAAGTATTTTACACAAACTTTTTCCTTTACATTTAATTTCTACTTCAACTTGCTTTATAATAAATCTTTTCACTGAGACTTACCTTCTTGCTTCTCTGAAATATTTTGAACAAAGTGGTTTAAATAGCATTTTATATGGAAAGCATCATCGAATGTTTTTTTACCCCTCAAATCTGTGATTCATAATTGAGTATATGCTGTAGCTGTTAACCCAGTAAATTTCTCCTGCATAGCAATGAATCAGATCTTAAGATAATGTTAAATTGTAGTATACTATAAAATCCGGTATAACACACACATCTATACTTTCAAGCTGCATACTTTACTGTTTAGGTATATTCGCCATATAAAACCCGTTACCTTTTTTACGAAAGAGCTTGAAATGTACGTGTGCAATGTTCTTATGTTTTGAAATCAGTTATTAGAGGTGTTACCCCAGGCCTTTTAAAAAATAGTATATTTCTAGAACTGCAAACCTTTCAGTTGATTACATATGTCATTTCTTTGAAATAAGCAATATTTCGAACTATGTAGAAGTCAAATTTTTTGTGCGCATCTTTTAATTATGAAGCTATCATTTTTATACCTGGCTAATATTGCTCATCAGTAAATTCCGGTTTTATTTTTCGTGTTAAAAGTGCGCGTTATATGCCGGGTTTTATGGTAAGTGTTTCTAAAATTACAATTGAGTTCACTAGAGTCCATGAACTTCTACCAGAACACTTCAGTCTTTTTTAATGATTTAAAATTTGAAAAGAAAATAGTCTGAATCATTTGTTTTTAAAATTCAATATTATATTAGTTTTTATAAAATATTTCTTCTTTAAAGATAGATTTATGTGTAGTAAAGATGTGTGTTTGTATTTTAAAACATGCTTTAAAGGAAGTTATAGGCAAGTTTGATAATATCTTATTTTTTTTATTCTAAAAGGTTTCATAAGTTTGGCGAAAATGAATATAAGAACAATACCTATTTTCATGGTTGTAAGACCAAGATATGGTGATTTTGTATATACTAAGAACGAGATAGAACAAATGACTGTAGATATGAACAATTCTCTTCATTTTGGAATTGATGGTTTTGTTACTGGTGCTTTGAGGTAAGTGTAAAGAAAGAAATATCTTAAATAATTTTAATTTGAGTGTTTTATTTTATTCTGTCCTCTACTTCTAAAAAATTCTTTCATCATATTTTTGAAAGTTCGATGCAAAGGTTTTTATATCTTATTGTTGGTACCCATTTTTTCAATAGTCTTAATTTGTGAAATAAAAATGTTTTATTTGTGTCAAAAAATGAAAACTATAAATTTCCTGACTATCATTTATGTTATTGAATAGAATTTATTTTGAAGTAAGCCTCCCTTTTTATATACTGTAACAAGGTAAAGAAAATTTTCTTCATAGAGAACTACCTAAAAATTAGTAATTATTGTACTCTATGCTGTGTATTATTTATAATTGGTAATATACTAAATTAATAAAGCTGTAACTTCCTAACTCCCTCAGTGGCACAACAGCCCAAGGTGATTCTTGACCTTCTCAAGAATCCTTTTCTAGGCCAGCCTTCTTTCTGCTAGTGCTCTCGAATTCCTAATCCTCAAAACTAGGAGAGCTTTTTTTAGGCCAGCAATCCATAAGATTTGGCCTGCCCTTTCATTTTGTGCCAATTGGGTGAGCATTGAAGACTTTTTTTAGTGGTGCAGTCTTCGTTCATTCTGATAATGTAACCTGCCCAGTTGATTCGTTGTATTTCGATGAAGTTAGCAATGTCAGATTCTTTGTGATTGATAGAGCACTAAATTGGATCTTTTTTGCCATGTTCCATTTTCCCGACTTCCTTCAAAAATGAATCTTAAAATTTTCCTTTTGTAGATATTTATCATGCTCTCATCTGTTCGAGACATGGACCAAGTTTCACATGTATAAGTTAATACTGACCTTAAGACTTTTATACAATAGAACCTTTGTTTTTCTTTTTATTAAATTTGATTTTATATATTTTCGTATTACATTAAGACATCTAGCCATAGTAACTCTTTTGGATTTCAGTAGTACAATCTTTTCTATTGTTAATTTCCGAACCTAAATAAGTGAAACTGTCAACAACTTCAAAACTATTATCTTCAATTTTAAAATGGGAATTGTTAAAACATGATTTAGTACAAAGCATGTACTTGGTCTTAATCTCTGATTTTCAGTTCTATCCTGAGGGCATCTTTCTCTAAAGATAAGAAGGCCTGTCCTAGTGCGATGGGTGTTCAAGTGATATCCGTGTCATCAGCAAAAGCCGACAACTGTATCGATTTATTAAAGATATTTCCTCTGGTATTGATATTGGAATCTCTTGTCCCTTTTTCTAATGCTAGATTAAAGAGAAGACATGCCAGTGCATCTTCCTGTCGAACACCATTTTTTATTTCCAATGGGTTCAAAAGATAGCTGTAACTACAGCAAAATAATAAGCAAGACAGTGTACTGGAAAAAGTAGAATAACAGTAGTATATGAATACATATATCAAACTTCATGAGTAATTTATACACTTCTATTTTTTTACTACTAACATGCACCTCATAAAAAATGCATGCAATTACTGATTGTCAAGAATTGTCGAAATTCTTAAATTTAAGACTAATTTTATATGTGAGAATATGTAAATTATTACCTTTATACACAGAAGAAAATGATGACTGTGTTTTACTTGGATATGATATTTTATAAAATTCTCAAATGGTATAAGTTCTAAAAATAAATATTTTACATTGAAATATATATATATCTACCTTTTGATTGATTACAAATATATTAAATTTTATTTGTAATTTATGTGTGTGGTATAAGTTGAGGTGGTGTGGATTCTAAAAAATATTAAAATTCACTCTAACAAAAAAAATGATGCTCTGAGAAGGAGTTGTTTGATTGAGAGAAAAATTGGTGGATGCGAAGAACATACATAGAAAAAACAAACAAAATTTCTGCACAAATAAAGGATTATTTCAGAGAGAATTGGATACACACAGTGTAACAAGCATGTTTATGCATTTTTGTATGTTGTGTGTAAATTGAAGATTTCTTTCACATACACTGTAAATTGTCATGTCAAAATAATTAACATTTTTTTTTTTAAGAAATGATGGAAAAATTGATAGGGAGTCATGTGATGCATTAATAAGTATGTATAATCCAAATTTATGTGTATACTTTACTTACATTTATGACAATTATTGTTTTTTTGCCGTTTTTTTTTTTTAAATTAAATATATTTGAATGTTCTAAATTACATTTCAAACCTTCATTACCATATTTTTTTTAAAAAAGAAACGTAATTTAATATTACTAAATGTTATAATTTTTCTTTAGCCTTCAGACTATTTAAAATGTTTGTATACATTATTTTATTGTAAATTTCTTAGATAATAATAGATTAACCAAACAATACTTATTCTATTATAGAAATAATTATTACTAATATAATAAAATTTTACCATTTTAAATGAAACTAATATCTTTGTTTGTTCTATTCTCTTTAGAAGCAGCCGGTGATAAGCCAGTGACTTTTAATCGAGGTGATATTTTTATTTAATTTCCTTACTGTATTTTTATTTAATTCTTTACTTTTTGGAACATAGACTGTGTCTTAGTATTTTATTTGGCACTGAAATTATTTTTCTTTAAATTCTGTTTATTTTTCAATAAGTATCGCAATAGTTTTCTATCATAAAAGTTCAACGAAATCAATATGATATTCTCTTCTTGCAGCAAATTTAAATTAACATTTTGTAGTTTTTGATACATTCAATAAATGACAAATATATCTTATTCCATAAAAAAGAATATATTCATTGTAAATAATTTATATATGCATGTAAGTAATATATATATATATTACGAATTTTGTGTAAATAGTTTGTATTTGAGTGTTTAATGCATTTATATTACTCTATGTTATGTTTATTTCATGTTAAAATTGTACTATTCTCAAGCAATGCCGCCCCTTACTTTATAATGGCGATTCAATGAGAACTTGGCGAAATCTTGGTGGTTGAGCGAAGTTGGCATCATTTTTGGAGACCAATTTGGCGTCATTGGTGACCATGTAGGCGAGTGGAACCCTCTGGAATCTTCTAGAAAGTAGATCTCTCCACTAGTGTCACGTTCAATGACACGAGCAGTTATATTTCTGGAAGTTTCTGTCGCGCCTATAAAAGATGCTCGCCGGTTCGGCGAGGAGTCTTGATTAAGCCAGCGAGTAGTGAGGATTGTTTTGACTAGCGATTAGCTTGGCTGGGCTTGTGAATAATCTTTACATACGTGTATTTTTAAACACTAGTGATTGTGTTTGATTGCTGTTGAAGGTGTGAAGACCTTCGGATATTTACCCTGTGAATATTGCCGCTGAATCCTGTACTTAAAGGATTAGATTTTTGTTAATAAATTCACATCGCTGTGGGAAAACTGTTTATTTTCTTTGTGATTGTTTTTGCATAAAATCCTAGAACCCGGATCTAAGTAACTGTTTGGTGTCAAAAGTGAGGTTTTATGCCAATAACAAGAGTGATGGATGAGCAACTGAAGGCTCTGTTGGAAGGCATCAATGCCTTAAAAAGCGGCCAAGAAGATATGCAGAGAAGCCAAGAAGAAATGAAGAAATGTCAAGAAGATAAAAAGAATGAGTTGAAGGATAGAATGGAGAAAGGTGAGAAAGACCTCAACAATGCTCTAGAAAAGAAAATCGACACTGTTGAAGAGAAAATCAATAGTGTGGAAGAGAAAATCACACACAATAGTGTGGAAGAGAACATAGCATTGAACGTTGAAGAGAAGAAAGTAGGGGAAGAAATAGAAATAGAAAGAGTTAAAGAGCAAGTTGAGGAAAGAATTGAAGGAGTGGCTGAAAATGTTAGCCTTATATCACAGAGCGACTGAATTTGAACTCTCTGTATAATGCTCTGGATCTTCGGTTCGGCCAGAAATACTCGAAGGAATACGCACGTCTGCAGATGAAAACAAGGCTCCAGAAAACCAGAGAAAGCTTGCAGGAATATGCCTCTGAAGTAGAAAGGCTAGCCAACTTGGCTTTCTCCGATCACCCAGCAATTGTGAGAGAAACAATCTCTTTACAGTATTTCGTGGACGGCCTGAGGGAGGGGGAAGTCCAGAAGGCTGTATGAATGGCAGATGTCCAAGATCTTAAATCTGCCCTTTTATATACCCTGAAATTGGAGGCCGCCACTCAATCCAGTCGCCGAGACCGCCAATCCATCCGAGGAGCTAGAGTGATCTTAGATGATCCCTGTGAATCTCCATGGGAAAAGTTATATTGAAAAATTAAGCTTTTAAGGCTCAACGTCAGAACCATGAGAAATGCAACTTCAAGTGTTGGGGATGCAGTGGAACTGGACACCTGAGAAGAAACTGTCCCCGATCAAGGAAAGATGAGAACACCGTCTCTTCTTCCAATCCGGAAAACTAATATATGGCCATCTCACGGGACGGAGGTTGCCAGATAATGAAAAGCCCCATTACAAAATTCTTCAGATTACGGCAGTAAATGGTGGCGACAAGGGACTTTACGTAATAGGACAAATTAATAACATCTCGTGCCGTATGGTTGTTGATACTGGAGCCAATGTGTCTATAATTAGAAAAGATTTGGCTCAAAACTCACAATTTAGTATAATCTGGATGCCACCCTGCGTTTCCTTGCAAACAGTGTCGGGTGACAAGATTCAGGTTCATGGGAAGCTAACATCACTCTAAGGTTTGGAAACATTGACTATCACCATAGGGCATATATAGCAGATATCACCGACCCTTGTATTCTTTGACTGGATTTTCTGAAGAACAATAACTTTAAATTGGACTTTGAAAATAGCAATATATGCATTCAAAACGTGAAGACATCACTCTTTTTGCTTACAAACTCAATTGGAAACCAACCAGAAAATTATAGCCAAAACCAAACTCTCATTATCGCCAAGAACTGAATGTATAATACCCTGTTTAGTCGCAGAAAATAGGAAATTCCGATTCGGCGTAATTGATTATCCTGACCCAGGCAGTTTAAAAGCAGGAGTACTGATGGCCTCGTCGGTAGTAGACCTCTCGAATTCAGTCATCCCAGTGAGAATTGCTAACATCAGTGATAGGACGAGAACTATCCAGATAGGAGAGGTAATAGCAGCTTGTGCCCCTGTCACTTGTGTAGACCAGAACTGCAATACCCAAGACCTTTCTTCGGAGGATCTAGTCAAAGATATACTACAAAACACGGACTTGGACGAGAAACAAAGATGTGCTGCAAGAGGGTTGATTAAAGAATTCCAGAGCCTCTCTCTATTTTCAAAAACATCTGAGGACTTTGGAAGAACAAGACTAACGAAACACCGAATCGATACTGGAGACCATCCTCCTATTAAGCAGCACCCCCGACGACTACCGTTCGCTAAGCAGGAAGAAGTCCAAAAACTCATTAAGGACATGAAAGATAATGTTATTGAGCCATCGTCAAGTCCTTGGGCATCTCCCATCATCTTGGTCAGGAAGAAAGAGGGTTCAACTAGATTCTGTGTGAACTATTGTTGGTTGAATGACGTCACCAAGAAGAACAGCTATCCTCTGCCAAGAATAGATGACACACTGGAGACACTTCCCGGCAATACCTAGTTTTCTACCCTAGATCTCCACTGCCGATATTGGAAGGTAGAACTCCACCCTGACGATAAAGAGAAAACTGCCTTCACCACGGGACAAGAACTGTGGCAATTTAAGGTTATGCCTTTTGGCTTGTGCAATGCACCTGCAACTTTTGAGCGCCTTATGGAAACAGTCCTCGGAGGACTTTCGTGCAAGGCCTGCCTGGTTTATCTCAATGACATTATCATCGTGGAGCGCTCCTTGGAAGAACATCTAAAAAATATCAGACGTGTGCTACAAAAGCTGAAAGAAGCTAACCTGAAATTTAGTCCATCCAAGTGCCACCTATTCCGGCTTGAAGTCACCTATCTCGGACACATCATTTCGGCAGAAGGTGTACGAACAGACCCGGATAAGATCTCGGCTGTGAAAGACTGGAACTGCCCGACGGATGTTCACCAGCTCCGGAGTTTCTTGGGCTTATGCACGTATTACCGGAAATTCGTCAAGAATTTCTCAACGATCGCAAGACCACTCCATAAGCTGACCGAGGCAAAATAGAAATTCATCAGGATGGTTGATTGTAACAACGCCTTTAATTATTTGCGATTTATATGTGTTACATTTGAGGTTGAGTTAACTTTGTGTTTCAGATAATTATTTTGTGATTTTATGGCTCATTTTTATGGCTAACATAACTTTATTTGGGGCTAAGTTAACTTTGATAAGTGTTTTGAGATAATTATTGTGATTTATGTGTTTCATTTGTGATTAAGATAACTTTAATTTTGAGATTGAGTTAACTTTAATTTGTGGTTGGGATAATTAATTTATGATTTATTTGTTTCATTGGTGGTTGAGATAACTTTACTTTGTGAAAATGAGTATAGGTAAATTTAAAAAAGATGAATTGTGGTGTATTACAGAAGAGTTGAAATTAGTTGTCCCAGACAATGCTTAAGTTGTAGATTTAAGAGAATTAATACAGGAGAGTGAGATTTATAAAAATGATAAGGAAACATATCAGGCTATCGTTGATTGTATGTAGGAGGAGGTAAATGATAGAGGAAATGAAAACGAAAATAGACTAGAAATTGAGTTAAACTATCACAGTTAGAGAAGGAGTTAAAAATAGCAAAATTACATAATCAATCGGGCAAAAATGTATATTTACAAAATGATAATCCATTAATTACAACCGACTGTAATATTAAAAGCTTGATTAAAAGTATTAAAACCTTCACAATCCCGGTGCCCCAAAGAGCAGTCATTTAATTTATTTTTTCAATCAATCGAAAAGGCATTCAAAACTAAAAATGTTCCATAGAAATTAAAACCTGAAATTTTGTTGAATATTCTAGGAGAGAAAGCAAGTAATTTAATGATTTATCTTCGAGAAGATTTAAGTGACTATGATAAACTGAAGACAATCATATTAAAAGAATTTCAACCGGCCCCCTATGAATGTTTAAATCAATTTAAAAAGGCTCAAAAATTCCCTAGTGAGAGTTATGTCCAATTCGCCTTTAGATTGAGCGCAAATTTTAATTACTATTGCCAATGACGGGAGGTCAATGATTTCAAGTCAGTTTGCTAATTAATTATATCAGATGAGATAATAGAGACATTAGACCATGAATTAAATGCGCATATTGGCATTCAGCAGGGCGAAATGTGGTTTAAGCCGCTACAGCTAGCTCGCGAGTGTGATATTTTTATATCTTCCAAGGGAAAAATTAGAGAACAGAATTTATTTACTAAGTTTAAATGTAATGAGGTCTATTATAATCGTGAAGCAAAAAATATTTCAAGCGTAAATCTGGTTTCCATTAAAAATGTGAAATGTTTTTGTTACAAATCAAGAAGTTTTCATGCCCAAAATTTAAATTTCTCAGCGTCAGAGAAAGAGTGGATTTCGTAAAAGCTAATCATTTGTGTTTCAAGTGTTTTTCCTCTAACTGTAATGTGAGAAGGTGCAGAGCGAAGGACTGTTTTTGTGGGAAGCCACTTAACCATCTTATTCACTTTCCCAAACCGGAAAATAGATCTCCCGTCCTCCCCCAAATAGTTAAGGGGTCCATTCTCAACCCACTCGCAGATGTGTTCGGGTAACCGGAAAGACCAAATTACGTCGTTCTTCCCCAAACTGTGAGTGAAGAAAACAAATCATTCGTAACCACGAGCTTTTTAAGGTATCCGACTACGTTAGAAACCGTGATTTTGCAAAAGCGTATAAATGGATAATATTTATGATATTTAGTGTCACTCAGATTAGAAAATGTATATAAAATTGGTTTAAGAATAGTATTAAAATAAAAATTATTTAAGTACAATATTTTGACAAAAAATGAACATAGAATGAGCCATTTTCAAAATATTCTCCTTTTGTGAAAAATGCTTCTATTATAATAATAGTTTGCCTGTATATATCTCAGACTTCTGTACAGAGGCTCAACTAGAAGTTTTGAAATATATAACTTAGAAGTGGGTTTATCCATGTTTTACGACAACAGAGGGGAGAAATTTTAAGAAAAAAACGCCGATAATTATTTCAATTGGTTGTAACTCTGAAAATAATGTGAATTTTTCAAAAATCATAGTGAGCTTCTGTACAGAGGTCTGAGCTATATACTGGCAAAATAATATTATAACAGAAGCATTTTTCACAAAAGGAGAACATTTTGGAAAAAGGTTATTCTAAGTTAATTTTTTGCCGAAATATTGTAATTTAAATAAATTTTTTTGTCAAAAAGTCCTTAAAACAACTTTATACATGTATTTCAATCTAAGTGACACTAAATATCATGAAAATTATCCATTTATGCGCTTTTTTAAAATCGCGGTTCCGAACGTAGTCGGATACCTTAAAGAACAAAAAGTGAACGTTTTACTGAGTAGCATTCAATGTCTCATTAGAGATGGATTTGGTGCTTTGCACCAAGTAAGGGGGCTTTTAGATGTGGGGAGTCAATCAAATTTTATTACTAAAGATTGTGCGATAGATTGCAATTGAATAATGAGAAGATTAATTTGTTAGTACCTTGTTAAAATGAGTCAACAATGACAATAAATGGAGGGGTTACAACCTCCATATTTTATGGTGATTTAAGTTTCAAAAAGGAGCTAAATTTATTAGTTGTAAAAAAGATAACTGATGACTCTGTCTCAAATAATAAATGTTTCACTACATATGCTAAATGAAATTAAACTAGTGGATTATAAATTTAATATTCCTGGTAAAATTGATGTTTTGTTACGCGCGGAAATATTTTACGAAGTACTGAGACCAGGCCAAATATATTGTGGAGATTCTCCGACTACTTTTACAGAATACCGTTTTCTGATATGTCGTTAGCAGAAGTGCAGGTGAGGTGAGGGATAATAATATTCATTGTGGATTAGTTAGAGACAGTGGTTTAAACACAACTTTAAGGTCTTTTGGGGAGTTAGAATTGATTAGTGTCAAAAAATGAGAATTGTAATAGTGAGGAGGACATTAGCTTAGAAATGTTTAAGCAGGGAGTACATTTTAAAAATGATAGATTTGAGGTAGAATTCCTGTGGAAAAGAGATAGTTAAGAGTTGAGTGATAATTTTAATTTAGAGAAAGAAGTCCTATGAGAAAAATGCAAAGTGATAAGGTTTTGAATTCTGAGTATAGTAAGGTTTTAAGGAATTATTTAGATGAGGGAATAATTGAGAAGGTAACAAATCATTTTATTTCAACGAATGACCCAGTGTTTTATTTTCCTCACCAAGTGATAATAAAAAACGAATATCTCATAACCCAACTGCGAATAGTGTTTGATGCTAGTGTTTGCGAAAGAAAGATGTTGAAAGAAGAAATAGGATCGGAAAAATCAAATGAAGACATGGAGTTACCTCAAGTAATGGAGAGGGTTCTTCCTCTTGAAAGTGAACGAGCCAAAATGCTTAGTGGGGATCCAGATACTTTAGCACAACCTGACTGTTCGGGAAGAAAAGGGTTTACCTATACTGCTAATTTCTGCCGATGAGATATGTGAAGAGATCAGTCGATGTGATAAAGGAAACAGCTAAAGAAGATATTAATCCAGTGATACTTAGTAAAGAGCCAGTGAATTTAGACGATGATGGAATTGAAGAAGTAAAACACACAGAAAGTGTTTTAACCCGAATTTAAAAGCCTCAAACAATGCTATATTTGTGCAACATCATTGGCGTAAATACTTGCAAGTTCAGCGAGGAGTAGAAAAACCTACTCGGAAACTGCCTTGTATCCAACGATTCGGTGTTATGAGAAGGCGACCAACAATGCAAAAAAAAAGGTTAGACTTAAGTCTAGAATGAGTGACATATACTCTTCAAAATAGTGTTTTTAAATGTCTAGCCAAATCGAAAGTGACTACTCATGTCGATTTGTGGTATGACGGAAAAGCCGTGACCCCACGTTGTGAAACGAGAAGAGATGGAGAGAAAAGTTGCAAGAGAGACCCCCTTTCCCCTTCGGTGGACTCCAGCTGGTGAAACGTTAAGAGGTGAAATCGGATCCGTTCTCAAAAAATGACCTGGGTCCTTAAGAGTACATGGAGAACTAAAAAAGAGAAACAGCGCTGAATGCCCCCTTCTTTGCACCACCAGTTGAAACAGGAGTGGAACTGGATGTTTGTCTTTCCTCCCCCCCAGCGAACCCATTGAGGAGAAGCCCAGGAGATAAAGTGATTAATCCTTGTGGATTGGACTTGGACAATACATAGTGTATCCTTATTGTTAACAATGTGTTAAGGTTGTATATGCATATTTGTTTTAATATTCTTTTAAAAGTGGAATATTCATAGTTGCTAAGAAACTGTCTATTATGGAATTTATATACATATTTAGTGTTTACATGTGTACTCTACATTAATATAAAGAGTGTGGAAAAGTTGAGTATCTTTCTAAAACTACTTAATTAGATTTAGAGAATTTTCCTATGTGCATTTCCTTGTATGTAAACAATATTTTCCTTAGTATTCAACATTTTTAAGTTAACTCTTAGTGATTCCTTTTATGTGAATGTGCTGATTTTGTATTTATTTGTAAATAACTGTATAATTTGTTTTAAGGCAAAACCAGTTACTTGTTCACTAATTATGAGTCAATTTCCAGCCTAGAGAATTTCTGAGTTTTCCTTATAGCTAAATGGAAATAGATTTTTGTGGACATTTTTGGATTAAATATCCTAATTAAAGAAAATGAGTCTTAAATAAAGTCTATGCGTGCATTTTCGTGTGCATGGTGACAAAGTTGTGTCACTTAGTAATAGTTAGATTTATCTAGTAAATCTTTCATTGCAGCTTTAAAGCGATTTTTAGTAGACAAGGAAAATCAAAGCATGTATTTTCAGACAACGCTACCAATTTGTTGGCGCGCAAATAAAAAAAATACATAGAGAAATTATTTGTAATTGCAAGAGTAATTTGTGTAATTTTTATGTGAAGAGCATGTTGAGTGGGATATTTGACCCCTGGTCATTTTCTAGTTGGTTGTCCCATTACAACCATTGCTGGGCCAAGTTTAACTGAAGTGTCTCATAACAGGTTAAAAGTGTGGCAAATACAAACAAAAATTGTGCAACAGATTTGGAAACGTTGGTCATATATAATTAATTGAGTACACTTCAGAATGGAAATAAATGGTATTTTGAAAAGAATAATGTGTAAAAATAAATAATATGGTAATTCTGAAGGAAGATAATTTACTTGTGTGTAAGGCCTCTTGTAGAATTCTTGAAGTGTATCATGTTAAAGATAATAAAATATGAGTAGTGTTAGTGAAAACTAAAAATGGAATTTTTAAACGTCCTATAACTAAACTTTGTATTTTCCCGTTTTCAAGTGAATAATGTATGTGAAAATTTCAAATTTGTGTATTTTTTACAATTCAGTTTTGTGTGTTTGAGTACTTTACATTTTTGTGTATTGAACAATATTACTTTTATTGAGTATTAGTGTTTTCTGTGTTGTGTATTATTGGGTTTGTATTGTGTGTATTATTGTGTTATTTGAAAATTGTTGAATGTGTCATTCAACCCGGGGGTGGATGTTCAGTGTTGAACAAATAATTCTTGTGATGTGCACAACAACAAGTGAATATTTGTCATGAGATGGCGCTAGTGTGTGTAAAGTTCAGTCTATGTGTAACCAGAGTAAGAGTAAGCGCATATGTGGAGAACGCTGAAATAAAGTTCTTTTTATCTTAGTCCTAGCCATTTAATGTGTGGTGAAATCTTTTAGAGATTTTAAAATATGTGTAGAGAATTAGTGTGCAAACAGTCTGAGAAAATCTTTTCTTGGGGTTACATTAAATTTTAGTAACTAGGCGAGATATGTTAAAGAAGTTTGAAAATTTTTGATCTGGATTGGTTGAAATTATAGCTGGTGATCAGCGTTTCAAGCTTCTAGCTGTTCAAGTTTCTATATTACCATGTATCACACACACACAAAAAAAACTTAAGGTATTGAGATAATCACAAATTGAGTAGAAATAGAAGTAAATTTGAAAATGTTTTTGCTTTGCCATTCAATAAATTTCAATTTAGATGTGATGTACAGTACAATTTTTTCCATTTCAAATAATGTTCTGAAATTTTGAGGAATAAAATTTAAGTGAAGTTACTTCACTAAACAAAATTATGCAAATTGTGTTAAAAATAAAAGAAAGTAATTAATTATATTTCAAAATTATTTTACTACTGGTCATTTCAAAATTTCTAAATTTACTTATGAATTTAAATTTATAGCATTCGACTTGACACATAGAGTAGAGATCAAGATTTTTTGACATCATAGACTTAGGATTTAAAGAATTCTAACAAATGGGCGGAAAAATAGAGCAAGTGAAGGAATACCATTGATCAAGAAATTAGTTGTACAGGTAAAATGTTATGCCTTAATCGACAATGTATTTTGATAAAAAGTTAGGATTTAATACTTAGCTTTGATTACTAAGTTATGATATTTTGTTCCTGTATAGGCTCTATTACTATGTGCTGTTATCATGTATATTTAAATTAGTGAGTTAGTTTCTGCAGTTGCTAATTTATTATTTGAAATGAGCACATTTATTTATTTGAATTTGAAGTAGTCCCCCCCTCTCTATACTTGCAGATTTAAATGTCCCCAGTTTTTAATCACATGTAGTGAAGCTTCATGTGTTCTTTTAAAATATTAGTAATAATTTTTTTTAAATATTTTAAATCATTTTCAGTTGTAAAAATGTTTGCCAGCAATAGTGTAAAACAACTTATTTAGCTTATTATTCAAGTAAAGGAATTTTTATAACAAATTATTTATGTTCTTTTACTTTTCTTAAATGTATTCATAAGTCAAATGCAGACATAAATATCAGATTGCTTTGAGAAGTTCTTTATTCATTTTATTTTAGAGGTAAATATATTTAAGCATATAATTTTTAGTTATTTGAATATTTTGTAGGTATTATACTACAATGCAAGTATGAATTGCAACTCATATAGATTAGAGCTTCAGTAATAAAAGAATTTCTTTTTTTTCCAAATACCATAAAAAGTATTAGTTGGAGTCTTTCTTATTAATTATATCCAGTGATTTGCAGGGACATCTTAAGGCATGGGACGCCATGTAAGGGAGCGATGCATGTTAAATCTGTCGAGAGGTCAAATATCCTCCCGTTGGTGGGACGGGGTAGTTAGGAGAGTAGGTGTCAGCTCAGGTGCTGTCCTCGTCACTTGACCATGGTTCAAAATTATGAGGTTCATCGTCAAAAGCCCTTGTGTAGCTGAGCAATGTGACTTTAATATTCACACTCTCTTAAGGCATGGGACAACGGGGCCTCGCCCTCGGTGGGAGCCTTGTTGCGTTCTCGACTTTGTCTGAATAAGATCATGATCCAGATTATTTTAATTATCAAATACTATTCCCGTACATATTCTCCCAAAAATAGGGATTTTCAAGCTGCATGTCAATAAGCAAAAGTGGTGAGACTATATTATTGTGTTATAATCATTGTCCATGTCTAATACCATAAAAAATCATTCAACTCATTTAGTCAAAATGCAGCCTTCTCTCGAGCCGATTTGTGCCTAGGTTTTTGAGATTGTGAGTCGTGCACATTTATTTGTTTCAAATTACCGTTTGAACGAGTATTTGACAATGCATGCTAAAAAAGATTCTTTTAAAGATCTCAGCTAAAGATGTGTGCTTTTAAAGATCTCAGTTAGGGCCACTTTTGCATAGGGGCCCAGGGTCTCAAAAAATCTTCTCTGTATCCAGCGTCTCAAACAGTCTTAAGACGTCCCTAATGATCTACACAATTTTGTTTTTTCTTGAGACAAATTCAACTGCAACTTGTGCATCACCTTCTCTTATGGTAAAATGCTTTGTTTTATACTTAATCTTCTGTGTTTCTATGATGTATTTAAATGATAACCAATATTTTGAAATTAATTGTTATTGTTATATATTTTTCAGGCAGCTAACAAAGTTATCATCATGCCTGGTAAGTATATCATGCTGTAATATTAGTAAAATTAAAAAATGACGTTTTTTTTGTTGTTGTCAAAAGGAAGAAATATATTATAATATTATAATTATTTTTATTTTGAGTTTTAGAAATAAGCTGTCGTTAGTAGTAATCTTTGTTATGTATTCAAATTTTCAATTCTAGACCTGTAGAACAAAGATTGTTTTTGATTTATAATTTTGATCCTTTAGTTTCATTTTTGATTTGTTCCCTATTTTCTTTTATTTTTCCTATCTCAAAATCATATAACAATTTGATTAATGGTAACCAGATGCTAGTAATATCAAGGCAAATAAAAAAGATGAAATAACATCTTGCATTCCAATTTTTTCTTGTATGGTGTCTTGCATTGTCAGAGAGACACTGTGACGAATCTATACGGAACTTTATCACTAACCTTCTGAGTCGACCTTTTTAGGGAAATTTAATTCCCTACCTTTTTCCAATCAACTCCAAAAAGCGGACAGGATTCCTTGTTATGCAGATTAGATTAAGTATTTAAGTCAAACGAAATAGTAAAGTTAGAGCAGTAGGAGATAGAGATTGAAGCAGAAAGTTATCGTGGATTTAAATTGAAGATTTCTTGTTAGAGATATTTAATCTCAAGAATTGAGATTCCGAGTGGTAACTATTGATTTGTGTTTAAAGTCTCATTAAAGTTTTAGGAGTGAGATTAAAGTTAAATGTTCAATAAGAACATTATTAAATATAATTTTGGGATCTCTTATCGTGGTAATCTCTGCGTGATCGTTATTTAATGTTTAATTAATGAGATCATTAATTAAGTTAATTTAAAGGATATTATCTTTAAAACCTCATAATACTAGTTAGAAAAACTTGTCAATAAGTCTTTGATTCTATTTGGATAAGATAACCAAATAAAGAAAGTTGTTTATTAAAATGGCTACTGGTTCTTACATGACTCCTATTTATTCTCGTTCTCAAAGTGAGGTCCTAGGAGACCTTCACAACACTTTTGTCTCAAAGTGCTGAGTACTTTTCAATCTGAGCTTCACTATTCAATCTTATTGTTGGTAAATGGAAGTGTTGCATTTATTTCTCCCTTAGGTGACAGCTGGATAAACTTCACAAATATATTTTATTTGCATCACTACCTTTCCGAATGTGAAATAGCATGGAGTGTCGAATGTGTAATTTTTATGGTATTTGAATCGATATTTCAAACCACGATTCTATGTAAAAAAAATGTGTAAAATTGCAGGAAAGACATTTTTTACTTGTAAAAAATATTTTGCATATTTTTAGTATGTACATTAAACTGATTAATATGAAGACAATGTGTTGATATCCACAAATGCCTCATTAATTTCTATTCTTTCCCTAATAAATACAGTATTAAATTTTTTGCTCACTCAAAATATTGCAATAACTTAAACAATTCCTATGTATTTAATTTAATGTAACTTGTAAATTTCATGTTTGCAGGATGATCAGAGCTGCTTTTTTTTTAAAAAAATTCCTTGTTTCCCATTCATGTTATAAAATTGTTTTCCTCAATTATTTGTTTTAAATCTGTAAAAGTGAATATTTATCTTTCACAGAACATTCTGTTTCCTTAATGTTTCTTTTAATCTATCCCCCCCCATCCCTCATTTTTTTTTTCTTGGTTCTCTTGGCTACCCTAGTTATCTCCTCTCTCCCCTAAAATTCAATAAAAATTCAACATTCCATTTTTTTGCATGTTAAAACCTATCCTTTGTATAAGAGAACTTAACAAAATTTTAATAAATATATTGAAAAATGCTGTTAAATTTGACTTAACCTTGTCTCCTCCAAGTGCTAGAGCAGAATTTATTTATATGAAAAATTTTGAGTGAGTTTTACAGTGATCACAAAAGTCATGATAAAAAATTACTGGTCATTTTATTCAATGATAATAGAAACTTTTTTCTTGTCTTCAGTGCATTCCATCATTACTATATTTCCCTATAATAAAATCTTCAGCTTAAAGTAATTATCATTGTTTCATTCTGTTATTTGCATCATTTTCTGATTTGTCATGTCTTATAATAAAGCCATGATATTTTCTACCAAATTTTTTTTTTAATTGATTGATAACGGTATGAAAGTTTTTCATTTATCAGCTTTATACAACTGCACTTTTTATGACCATTTTGTATATGTAACATCAAAATATCTTAATTGAAAACTAATCAATTATATACATTTCTCATCGCTGGAATTTATGATTTGAAATTTGTATAAAATTATCTAATAATGCGTATAATATGCTATTTCAAAGAAATAAGCAAGTTGCTATGCAATATAGATAACACAGTAAGTATTCAATACAATTTAATCATACTACACTCATGCCCATAAATTAAAGATAATACTGAGTCACGCAGAAATCGAACTCCAAAATAAATATTCTACCCGTAAAACGACTACACGATCTTCAAGAATCATTTGCAAATTACATGAAGTCACCTGATGACACCGATAGTATGACACAATGATGAGTCTAAGAGGGGGATGTATAATGAATACAGGCAAAGAAGTGAAATTGTTTGCAAGGGCTTTATAAGTCTTTCAGTTCAATAACTGCATAGATATGACACAAAGTATGCATTTGGATGATTTTTTACATGATAGAATTATCGGCTGTCAGGAATGTGGGCGTATCCAGCTGGAAGTATCCGAGGAACTTTGAATCGCCCAGAGTGTCATCTCTAGGCTTTGGCAAAGGTTTCATGATGATGGTAATGTGAGTAAACGTTACAGCACAGGTCTAATCCGAGTTACAATGTGGAATGAGGACCGATATTTGGCAGTTACTGCCAAAAGAAACTGACAGAGTGCAGCATCAGAAATGTCTCGTCAGCTCTTTTCAGCCACTCGTACTACTGTTTCAAGGCAGCCGTGTACAGACGCTTAGGGCAGATTGGTCTATATGCTCGTAGACCTTTCAGATGTGTTCCACTTACTGCAATTCACTGTCGCTTGCGGTTAGCCTGGATTAGACAGCATGCCTTGTGGACACTGCAACAGTGGGTTTGTGTGGTGTTTTTTCTGCAAAGTCCAGGTTTAGCTTGCTGTCTGATTCTCTCCAGGCTTTCATTTGGAGAACGCCAGGTACCCGTTACCACCAAGAGAACATCAATAAACGACACAGTTTCGGTGGGGCAGGATTGCTCGGTGTTTTTTTTTTTTTTTTTTTGGTGTTGGTGGGGGGATTATTTTGGGTACCAGAACTGACCTGCATGTTCAAATTGGAACCGTGACAGGCCGAATATATCGGGACGTTATTCTGAAACAACATGTACGTTTGTTTCCGGGAGCCATGGTTGCAGAATTTGTGTTTTTGGATGACAATGCCCGTCCTCACCGTGCAAACATCGTAAGCGAATGCCTTCAATCGGAGGATAACACCCGTTTGGATTGGCCTGCATTCACACCGGAGTAGAATCCAGTAGAGCACGTGTAGGACATACTTGGTCGACGAGTTGCAGCCCGTCAACCACCTCCTACATGTCTACCGGAACTTTGGAGAGCATTGCTTTATGAGTGGTGCAATATTCCCCAAGATCAGATCGATAATTTGATACTCAGCAGGTCTAAGCGTTGTACGGACTGAATCGCGTCGTCTGGGAGATTACTATGTATAAACCATCTTACCATGCAGATAATATTGTTTTTTTTTGTAATTTGCCCCCCAAGGAGAAAAAAATCGCAATTTTTATTAATGATATCAAACATATAGCATATTTTTTGCTTTTTACCTTTTGTTTAATTAAAAGGCTCTACAAATAAGTCACCTTTGTTTTGCTTCTCTTTCCTTGCCTGAACTTGCATTTTCCTTAATTTTTGGACATGAGTGTATTTCTCTTATACAATAATTAGTTTCATGGTATTCAGGTAAGTCAAGATCTTTGTTTGAAGCAAATTTCTATATGCCTTTATTTGATGAAATTTGGGTATGTATCCACTGGAAGAATATTTTTTAATATATTTATTTTGACCATGGAGTATCAATCTATGAAGTAAAGAACTGTGTCTTTTTTTAAAGCTAGGTAGGTTTTTATAAAAATGCTGAGAAGATTGATTGCTTCAAAGCTTTATGTACTTGTCCAGTATCTTTTTATTATTAAACCAACTAGATTTATATCTAGAACAGTGCAGTAGTTTTTATTCAGTTAATTTATTTGTTATGTGAATCCTTATCAGCCTGAGAAAAAGTTGATTGAATGAAAAAGGGATTCTTCACTAATCGAAGAATTTGAAAGGAAGTCATTGCAGGACTGACTTTAAAGAACAGTATACTGATATATTTAAAAAGACAATCACTATTATGTTATCATTCACAAACACTGCTTTAGGGGAAAAGGGGTTTTCTCATCCTACACTTCCTATAAAAAAAAATACAGGAAAAGATTATCCTGTGTAAGTTTGAGTTAGACTCCATTTCTTATCTTCTGATCTGGATTTTTAATTACTGTGGGCTGCTAAACAGTCTAAGTTCTTATTAAATATACTTATGCTTTAAAAAAATAATGAAGTATATACACTTTATATGAGTGATACAAATAAAAATGTCTAGAAAGTAGATGTTATTACTATGCCTGTATATGTAGATATTAGTAATTGTACAAAAAAGCAGAGTGTGAATGGGGTATATGCAGTTGCGTAACGGAAAATATTAGGGCTCCCCTGCAAAGTCAGATTTTGGGCTCCAAGCCCGGATCTTACTAAGGATTGTAAAACCATAATATAACATAGGCTTTGGACCCCCCAGCCCCGCCGAGATGCGGAGCTGTACATTACGCCCGTTACACTGGGTATGTGAAGCAATTGGTCAGGGGTACACAAGTAAATAGAGGTACAGAGAAACGTGCTACCTTAGAATGACAGTCGTTTTAAATTGTTTCTCTATATTAATTGTTAACAGAAGACATAATAAAATGGGATTTTATGCCAGAAAGTGAATAGCATGAATTATTTCCATCTTACAAAAGAAAAGAATTAGTTTGAATTGATAAAGGGAACATCAGAATAATGGGTTTGTTTTCAGGTTAGTTGAGGTGTATATTAATCTCTTCTACATGTAGGTTTGCTTGTAGAAAAAGTACCTTGCATTCTTTTCTTGAACATTCTAGGTTTTTGCCTGAATAGTACATAAGTAAAGACCAAAAGAAATTTTGGTTCTGGAAAAGGTGCTTAATATCAATGTGTTTGGGTAGTTAAAGAGCTATGTCATGGTACAATTTGTTTTTAAAGCATCTGTTGTGAGTAAGAAGTCATAATGCAATCGTTTTTGCATTCCTCTTAATAAAAGGGCTATATTCATTTCGTTTCAATTGAGATTCTATCCAGTCAGAATACCTTTAAATTTATTCAAATTTTAGTGTTAATTCTGGAAATTTTTAATTTATTTATCATAAAGCTTCTTACTGTAATGCTGTAAGAAATTCAATTTTCTTATAGCTTACTTTTGACTTATTTACTTGTTAACCTACAGTTTTATGGATATTTGGTTGCTTTAATGTGGTTATTATTTTAAATGAAAATTAATGTTCGTTCTCTCTCTCTTTGTGCTATGTATTATAATAATGAAAATTCAGTGTATAATTGTGATTCAAAGCTTTAAATATTTTGAGACTGTAATTGTGATAAATGCAAGCATTTGTCAAAAAAATTCTGATAGTTTCAATGGTTTAATTTTTTAAACTCTTAATGAACATTTATTTGTAACACATTCAAAAGAGAAAAATATCAGTTAAAGTTATTTGTATTGATTTGTGTAGATTGATGGAATACTTGACCTTCCAAAAATGAAATGAAAACATTTAAATAAATTTCAGTTTATTTATATAGCAGATAAACAGACCAATTTTTCCCCCAAATAAAAGGAAAAATTACAAACCTTTTTTTTTTAGTAATTCTTTACTAACTAGGTTAATGTTAAGGAGTTTAAAGGAAGTTTGATAAATGTAGTATATAAACAAAAAGGCTTAAGTATAGGAGGTTTCTTTGTTGGTTGTGCCTTGATGATGCATGTTTCTTATTTTAAATGAGTTGTCTTGTGTACTGTTGGTAATTTTTGAGCAATTCTCATCAGCAAGCTCAGGCTCATTGTGAGCGCCAAGCTTTTATTTAAAATGACTGGATTTCGTTTGGCAAATGATAAAATTTACTTTGACTTATTTTGACTTACACACCATGCATGTTATATAACTTTGCTTTATATACAGTAGAACCTGCTTTTGTGCGGTTCTTTTTTCTGCGATCTTTTTTTATGCGGTTCATGAATTTCAACGGCTTTGGCGCCCCTGTAATGTTTTTTATCAATGTACCAGTCGCGAACGGAGAATGTTAGGGCGTCCCTGCAAAGTCAGGTTTTGCCTTTAATATTTTATAAATTGGGTAAATGCGTACTTGGCGTTGGGCAGGCCTTGAGTTCCCTAGAGTTTTACCCCCAGTGAGGCAAGACTTGCGGGTGTGTACGTTACGCCACTGCAATGTACATGTATACACTTCCAGACACTGTGTTCGTTTGTTATAAATAGTCTACCGACAATGCACTTTCAGTTGCTTTCTCTCAACGCACCAGCAGCCTGCGCTTGATTGAAGACAACTTTCAATGACAGTGACATTATCAATAATCTGATAAATTATAAAGATGGACAAGAAGAACCCGATTTTTTGAGAGCGGGTAAAATCTATGCAGGGATCCAGCTTTCCAACAAATTGGAAAAGCATTTTCTTAAATAGATACCAATTCCAAAAGGAATATGAAATTTCAAAGAGAGCTTCGATCATGCATATCTGGTTATCGTGACATTTACAAGCAACTGACCAACCGACCTTCGTCGCTTTCTCTTACTTTATGGTGCTAAAAATAAATCAATTGAAACTGTATCTTCAAGTGAGATGAAAGTGATTTTGAACGTATTCATCACAGGAAGATGAGCGCTATGGATTACAATGAGTAGCAGTGAATTATGTATGAGCATTTTGAAAACTTATCCATATATATGTTACTGTTAAAGTGTATAATTCAGTTATTTCATAGAATAATGGACCGTTAAAGGGGAAAATAAGCAATTTCTGCTTTGAGCAAGGGAGGGCTTACACAATAAAATATCAATCCCCATGTTAATCCAATGGTGCCATTTTTTTGATGATATGGGGTTGATATTTGGGAGATCGATAGTACTACCTGTTTGGTTAGGAAGTATAAGCCCCCCCCACACACAGGTGCCTCTTTTCCCTGGACAGCACTTTGCCAATAGCTCAACACCTGAGCCTCTCAGTCCACTTGGACTTGGCTCATTCGATCCCTCTCCCTCCATTGTATATTCTCACCAAATTTCTTGCTCATAGGATCATTCGTTGTATTTTATTTCAACGTTTTAAATCTGTAATATCTTGGAAATGTATCTTGGAGTCTGCTTTAAGATTTGAACTACAGGTTCCACTCGGCTAGACCCATCCATTTATCCACTCAGCCTTCTTTTTGTAGGTCTGGGAAGGGGAAAACTAAAATATCATGTTCTCTTGTTATTCCTACGTGGTTGGGTAAAAATTTTGCCCCCCTTTGGAATTGAGATAGGGTCTTGATATTTGGAGGGTTCGGTAGTTTTACGTCAGATCGCAAGATATACGAGAAATCAACCTTCTTCCCTCCCCCTACAGGGCTATTTCCTTTATATCTCGAATCTTAGGCCACCTTGGTCATCCTTACCTGCCTTATCTCTCTGAGCTTCCTGCACATATAATTTCATTACAATAATCCTATTTCCTCTCCCTCATTTCTCGTTTTTAAAGTATTTTAAAATTTTAAATTCGTCATCTCTGCGAGGTTTTTTTAGTCTCTGCTTTGAAACTCGAACCATAGGCCGTGTTTCATACTTTTAACGATCAAGTAATCGTTATTCTATAGAATACCTAACTAAAGCATAGAATTCAATAATATATATTTTAACTGGCTTGTCTAGTTATTTGATGAAATACCTAATTATTCTATGAAATAACGGATTTCACACTTTTACGGTTACATATACAATGAGAAACTAAATGTTTTAAAAATGTTTCCATGTATAATTTAATTATTTTATTATGGAAGTACTACTTTTTCAGAAATTTCGGAAATAGTGTATTTTCTAAGTGCAACTTTTTTTATACTGTGTGTCCCTCTCCACCGCATAAAAAAAAAATTTATGTAGTATTTCGACAAAGTTGTTTGTTATATGTTAAGAATTAATGGAATTTTCGAATATTTTTTTGTGCATTCTTTTATGTGTACCCTATCTACCACACAAAAACAGGTTTTACTGTACTACTAAAAATACACTTCAAATTATACCTGTAAAATTATTTTATTTATTTAAATAACTTTGATGTAATTTTTTATATATAATGTGTGTGTGCACATTTGTTTGTATTACTCTGGTCTGTAAACTCTTATCTTCAATATTGTTTGAAAAATATATTAAAGAAATGTGTGTGTGTAACATGAATTTCTTACCTTGGCTTTGTAAAACACCATGCTGTGTTTGACTTAAGAATCAATAAATGTTGATCTATCAGTATCGAAATATTGATATCTTGTGACCTCTTCAGTCAGTTGATCATGACTACGAAATTGAGCTGTGTGGGCTTGAGTCAATTTTTCCAACTATTGCCCATCATGAAGAGATGCTGGTGCATGTGTTAAATTTATCGTGACGAACTAGGGTGTTAACTTAGTCACATGATTGGTTCAAAATACAAATCGCTGTTGGCGGTATTTATCAAACTTGGATAAAAATAAACAATCAAAAAAATTGTTATTAAACAGTGATTTATGTGCAGGAATTACATCCCTATTAATGTCAACATTTTTGTATTTTTCCCGTATTTTGTCACTCATTACTTCAGTGTTTTTTCTTTCTTTACCTTATGAAATACAAAAATATATTTAATAAATGCTCTTATATCCCCATTTCTTAATATTTTCTACCTGTTTTTTATACATTGTAATTCTATTAAAGTAAAGTCAGTGGTTCAACAGCCCATGGAGGCCAAGGCCTACTGTGCTCATCTCAGCATACGTGTCCATTGGGTGCTGAGGTGCATGATCCACCTGAAGTCCCAATCAGGTGTTCAGTCTCAACCAAAGCACCCAGTGTTTAGTCCTCAAGCAAGCTTGGTACTCATTTATCTACCCACTGAAGAGATGAAAGGCTGAGATTATAATACTATTACCTCAATAAATAGATTGTATTGCGTATTTTTTTAGAATTATTTATTTATTTTACTTATTACTGTGTATATAATATCTAAATGAAAAGAAAGTTTCAGAACTACGCCTATGCAAAATACTGATATCTTTTAAAAATATCTATTGGCTTAATATGAAAGCAAAATGTCAATTATATATGTGTATATTTTAGTAGATTTCAAGCTCAGTGTTGAATAGAAAAATAATTTTTTTTTTTAAATTTCTTCTCTAGGGCCAAGTATTAGTCATCTGAATGTTGGAAACATCCTTCATGAAACGAAAGTTGTGGAAGTCCAATCTTCGGGCGAGAATCCACAATCTAATACAATCAGTGAACCCTATTCTATTCATGTATTAATTGTTTCTCCAACAGTTTTGGGTGAGGAAGTAAAAAGAATTAAAACTACTTTGAATAGATATCCATTACTGTATTATTGATAAAAATTATTATTTGGTAAAGAAAATTTTTTTTAATGTTTGCTGTTCGTTTCATTCATTATTTCTATTCTAAATCATAACAAAATTGTACTGTATTTTTGTACCTTGTACACTAGTTAATATTTTTCTTTAGGAAATGAATTTCTACAATTTTTGTTTAAAAAATTCCTTTTTTACTTACCCTTAATTTTTTTCATCGGAGAGATAACGGTTTAATTATGCCTAAAAAAAAATGCCTCTGATTTATATGTATGTGTCTTGCTATAAATCCCTTTAAAATATTAAAGACATATACTGATCGAATAGAGGGAAGTTATCTGTTATTGAACTATGAAAATGTGTGTACTGCTTTATAAATATTGCATTTGTAACATTGGCCAAAAATATCTAGCACTTTTTAATATCGCTGTTTATTCATATGTAAAATTCTTTTTGTGTTTGATTATTTTAATGATTTCGCTTCCTGTTACTTTTGTCTTTCGTTATATAGTGGTTTTAGCCATATTTCATAATGTCTGGTTCATACTCTTGATGTTATCTATCCTTCGTTATTGTGCTTGACAAGGCCCATGTATGAATTTAAATCAGGAGAGAGTACAAGCTACTATAAAACGTACATTTTCTCTAAAAATTTGCATAATTCATACCGATTTCGAATATGGTGTATTATTTTTGTAAAAATAAACTCATGTTTATGAAATATATTATGTTGTAGAAAAATAATTATATTTAAATGTCCGAGGGTTTTTTTTTTTTTTTTTTTTTTGAGCAAATTATAGGCTTAGTAGGCTCTATGCATCTTTTCAATTTGTTTCCCTGCTCAAGGTTATATTATTTGTATATTTTTATCGTATATAACACCAAGCATTATGGATTGTATGCTTTGCTCATTTGTTACCATATGCTTTCAATATGGACTGTAAATACATAAAGAAAGCTATTATTAATTATTGTTTATTATATAAACGTAATTTTCCTTTAAAATAGTTAACTCAATGTTTATTCATCATACTATAGTATGTATCAGAAGTGTCCCACATGAAGCAAGTTTATAGATCGGATACTAAGTAAACTACATGATAAAAAGTACTTTCTACAAACCTTATTGGAACAAGTCAATCAAGGCACTTTTTTTTGGGGGGGGGAAGGTATCTGCAAAATACAAAAAAGTTGGCCACCCCTGGATTATATTTATCAGTCATTTAAACTGATTTATTTATGCTTTAGTATTCATTCATAGTTAATCCTTTTATGTTCATGTATGTGTATATATATATTCATACATGTGTAGCCAAAAGCAAAATTGCTATCTGTTTTAAACAATACATGTGTGTTTAAATTAACTTAAAAATGAAAGACTTGAATTTTTGTATAATTATGTTAAATTTTTATTTTTATCTAATTACGTATGTACATTGATAAAAATAAGCTACACTTTAAATTTTTTCAAAAATTACTCCATGTAAAATCTTAATTTTGTCTAAATTTTGAAAAATCTTTGTTTTTAATAAAAAAAAACTACAATGTCAATGATTTTTTTTTTTTTTTTTTGCTTTTCCACAAATACAAGTATACTGTCAATATGCAATTAATATTACAATATCATTTTTTTGAAATTTAAATGCGCAATTTGTTCTATATATGTTTTCAAACAGTAAAGATACTAAAATTTGATGCAACTCTATATTCCATTGCATCCCACTCTCTATGTAAGCTAGAAATTACCTTTTTCAATAAACATATTTTATGTCCATTGTGTTTATCGACAAATCCATCAAAAGCTGTTTTTTATAAATAACTTCATTGAAATTTCTATACAAATATTCTATCATATTAATTTGTGAAGGAAACCAACCTAATTAAGAAATTAACACAATAAAAAAAATTATAACTGAAAAGGAAGCTTTACTAGTAATGAATAAACATTTACTCATTTATTATTCATATTTCTTTTTGTCTATCAACAAGATCTTACAATTTTTCCTTCAAAATTTGTATAAATTTCTTTGGACAGACAGCAGCATTCCACTTTACTTTTTCTCACTCATATTGAATATCTTCAAATGTTTTGGTAATTTTAAAAGATTTTTATTTACTGGATTTTCAGAGAGATCAATTAAATTACAGCTGTTACCCTTAATGAAAATGTCATTGGGCAATGACAAATGAACCATTGGGGTGCTTTGAATCCTCAGAAAAGTAAAATGAAAAAATAGTTTGTTTTTGTGTCATATTTTAATACACTGCTGGACAATTGCTAAGGATGGATCACAAATTGCTATGTAGCATAACATTAAGCGAGACATGAGGCCTAGTAGGATAAAATATAGTTGCCACACTGTTCAGGCATTAGAATAAAGAATATTTATTCTTCTGGAAATCACAAAAGCTGTGAAACATCTGAACAAAAAAAAATGTATATTTGATCTGCGTACGGAGAAAGGGAACAATGCATCTAAAAGTCAGCAGGCACCTTAAAGAAAGGTATCAGTACGGGATATGTCCACCGTGGAGTGTGATGCAACATTCCACACGTTGTACCATACTTTGCACAACATTATCCAGCAGCTGTTGAGGCAATTTATCCCATTCGTCTGTGAGTGCACGAATGAGGGTGTTCTTGTTTGTCGGAGGATAGTTTCGACCAGCAACTTGCCTCCCCAAAGCATCCCACACATTTTCAATGGGGTTTAGATCTGGAGAATGCGCTGTTCATACGAGACGTTGAATACCCTCGCTGTCTAGACAATCCTGAACAGCGAGTGTTCGATGACATGTTGCGTTGTCGTCCATAAAAACAAATTTATCACCGACAGCACCACGGAAACGACGAACATGAGGAAGTAGAACTTCATCAATGTATCGTTGGCCCGTCATAGTCCCATTCGCAACCACATGTAGGCGCGTGCGGCCATTGATCATGATGCCGGCCCACACCATGATACTGCATGTCGGATATCGGTCCTTTTCCTGGATATTTTCTGGACGATAAGCAGTACCACTCTCGCGCCAGATCAGTTGGCGTCTACAATCCGATGACAGACTGAACTTACTCTCATCTGAGAATAGTACGCATGCCCAGTCCTGTTTAGTCCAATTGTGATGCTCACGACACCATTGCAAACGGGCAGTACGGTGCTGTCTGGTCAATGGGACACACACAACAGGTCTGCGTGCGTAGAGTCCTCCTCCCCTCAAAGTCTGGCAACAGTTTTTCGGGAGATCTGCTTTCCTGAGGCAGCAAGAAACTGATTTGCCACCTGCTGAGCTGTGGTGCACCTGTTCCTTTTTGCTGATAGGACGATATATCTGTCTTCTGCAGGCGTCGTACTTCTAACACGACCTCACCCGTGGCGTCTACTACACATTCCAGTAGTTTTAAATGACTTCCACAGCCGTGAAACAACGCTGTGAGCGATGTCGAACTCCCTGGCAACATCTGTTATTTTTCGCCCTTCGATCTTTCCAATAATTCGGCCACGCATAAAATCATCTATGTGATGTCGGGAAGACATGCCAAAAATTTTAAGTTCGTCTATTAAATCTTTCGTGTAAAACTTTGACTTGAAACAACAACTGTCCACACGCGTCAAAACCTTTAAAGCTCTTATGAACGCTATCACGTGATGAACAGACGTGGAAAAAAAATTTGCATACTCATACTTCTTCTTACTAATATCCCGCACTTATTCTAATTTTCCACATTTTGCTTCCTTTCATTTTGTGGTTGCTATGGATGATAGTGTTATCCCTCCTTAGCAATTGTCCAGCAGTGTATTTCTAATAGAACTTAAATTTTTTGGTGTGATGTGTATGCCGATAATAATGATATTTCACTTATTGTTTTGAACTACAACAGTGTTTTTTAATTCAAATGTTAAGTTCCCCCCCTTAAACATGGGCAAAGTTTTTGAGATCTTGTTATAACATTTTCACTTAGGTACTATTTTTTAAAAAAGTTTCTTAAGTATACAAAATATTTCACATGCACATATATGAAATAATGTGCAAAGCATTTAAGGGGACATGGTGTGATTTACACAAAAAATTTTAATTTAAGGATTTTTAAAAAAAATTTCGGTTGCCTCCTATGTGTATATACTATGTAAAACAGATTTTGTGCTCAAAATTTCATAAGAAGCTAGCCATGTAATTTTTTTAAGGGAAAAACTTAAAATTTGTGAAGTGATTTTAAAATGCTACTCCTCCCCTACAAAAAATTACGCAAGGGCATGAAATTTGATTTACAAGTTCGACAAACTATGTGTAGCAAAAGTTGGTATTGGTTTTGCGATAACATGATTGGTATTCGTACAATACCTCTTTTTATGAATGCTTATTGAAAATTCCTTGAAAAATGTATAAATTCTGTGTTCAATTATTTTTTAAAAAATAAGTATTGTTGGCGAGAATTCTTTGTATAGATTGCCCCAAGCCAATTGTTGTAACCTTTTTGTAAACAGTTCGAAAAGTGTAGTGATCCCATATGGTTGAGATCCGTTTCACTTATTAAAAATTCTCAAATTTACAGTCCATTTAGTTATTTTAACCAAACATTTAGTCAACTCGCGGAGTTGTAGAACCTTTGTAGTATCATTAGAATTAATAGTAGTATGTCTAAAGAAGCATTAAAAGTGTTGAATAGAAAGCGTGGAGCTGTAAAAGCTCAGCTAACAAGAATTAAGGACTTCATGAACAATCTGGATGAAAAGGACGAAACACATTTAGAATCCAAACTGGATACCTTGAAAAGCTTACGAATTTAGTTAAGTGATATTTGGAATGAATATTATGAAGTAGTAGCAGATGATAGTGATTTGGAACCCCTTGAATCAGAAATCCTGGATTTAGAAGATGATTGCGAAAATATCCAGGTAAGAATTAAAAATATTCTTTCAAATATTTATCTGAAGAATAATGCTATTACATCTTGTGAAAATAGTTTTAAGAATATTAAATTACCTAATATTCAATTGCCACGATTTAATGGTTCTTACCATGAGTGGTTTAATTTTAAAAAACAATTTGTTTCTTTGATCGATTCTAACAATAGTTTAAGTGATTCTCAAAAGTTGTATTTAAAATCTACACTCACTGGAATTGCTAAAGATGTTCTAACGATTGATGATTCATATACTTCATTATTTGAATGCTTGAAAAAGAGATTTGAGAATAAAAAATTGATAGTAAATAGTCATTTCAGTGAAATATTGTCATTGGAAAAATTTACTCACGAATCAGCTAAAAATTTAAGAACTTTAATAGATTGTTGTCAAAAATATTTAAGAGGATTAAAAATGGTAGAATTAGAATTAAACGAATTTTCAGAAGTTCTATTGATACATTTAATTTTAAGAAAATTAGATAAGGAAACAAAGAATTATAAGCTCAACTTAGCCTCTACGGAACTGCCTAGATGGGAGGATTTTATGAACTTTTTGTTAAAACGTTGTTTAATTCTAGAAAATATTCAAACAAATAATGCAATAGCTATTCCATTCATAGCTATTCCATATATATATATATATATATCTATATATATAAAAATGTTGTGTTGGTTTGTCTATGCGCGCATAACTCAAAAAGTACTGCATGGATTAATCTGAAATATTGACACAACGTTGCATTTGTCTCTGGTCAGGATCTTATGTACTTTTTATTTCAAAATTCTCTCTAAATTTTTTAAAATTTATTTTTTAAGTGATTTTTTGGTGTTATGACGTCATATGACGTCACGATTCGCTCTGAACGCGAAAATTTAAACTTTACGCTTAGATTTTCCAAATTATTGTATAACTCTTCTATGGTTATGTTTATACGTTGTCATATTTATCTATTTATTGTCCTTTGATACGTAATTGGGATTATTTTTCGAATAAATCGTTTTTTTTTAATTATTCTTTCAAGAACTCAAATTTTGTTTTGTAGGTTTGGCAACAGTTTCATAGCATTATGGCGGGATGTTAATGACTTTCATTAAAATCTACATCGTGTTTTTCTGTAATTTTAAGCTAAATTTATTTCTCTTAATTAAGCGAAAATGAAACTAACATAATTGACTTCTGTACGCTACTTATTTTTCTACCAAATAGTTTCCGTCAACCATTTAAATGAAATAAACAGACATAGCCAAATGCCGCGATATAACATTCAATGTTTGGAAACAATAATTTTTTCCCACTTGGAGATATTTTAATGTGACCAAATTTATCAACGGAGTTTTTAATAGGAATGTTTTTTTCTTTTTTAGACAACTTTTATACTTAATTTAATTCTTACGTATTTCGCAACAATCCGCCAACTTTAATGATAACTCGCAAAGTTGGTCATCCATTTTCGCAGATGTTGTACGCGCGGAATTGGCAATCGTGCTTCGTCTTATACAATATCGCTAATAGGTTGCGATAATACGTAAGTACCTTTCATTTGATGTTAGTATTGAAATACAAATGTTAAAACTAAGATTTTCTCATTTTGAGTCATCAAAATATTGCACCTTATTTTGTTTTTCATTGTTTTATAAGATTATTACCTTCTTAAACAGATTCCATTAGTAATTTGTTAAAAAAAAGTACTGGAAGTTATTATGGTTTGTTTTTGTACGGTACGTAGAGCCACCGCTGTATCAATGATGCAAGAGCCCCAACGAATGTTATTACGATTCCGCTTACATGGTGCTCATATCTGAAAAAGGGCCTCAAAGGAATTCAGATACAAGGCCCGCTCAGAGCTGTTTTGTAATTTCATATGTTTTTCTTTAAACCTTCACTTTAACTGCAGTCAATCGTCTTGAGTACATAAAATTGTATTGCAGAAACTCGAACTTAGGTCATATCATACTGGCCTAGCAAACGTAGTGCGAGGAATAAATGCTGATCAAATTAGAGTAAGCATCAGTGAATGAGCAAAACAGACAGAGGGCTCAAATACATGTTGAGGAAGCAGGTTGTCATAAGATTGTAATTAGTTTTTCAAATTTTACTTTCGCATTGATAAAGATAGTTCAGCTCTTTATATGTCAATTACTGTTCGTATTGTATATCATTTTTCAATTTATTTTTAAGCACAGAATATTTACTTTGGATAATTTTTATATATAAAATACTAAATTTAATTTTGTACACTATGTATGTGTTTAGCGAGTAGTATACCGGTTAAAATCTTCCACCTACCGTAAAATCCGGCTTATAACGCGCACTTTGAACACAAAAAATAAGATATGGGTATAAAAATGAGGGCTTTAAAAATTAAAAAATAAATGAGTATAAAAAAGTTAAACTTCTATATATTTCGAAATACTATTTATTTAAAAGACATGACATTCTTATTGAACTTAAAAGGTGGTAGTTCTAAAAGTATACTATTTTTGCAATTGCTTAGATAAACACCTTGAATAAATCGCTTCTAAATGTAACAGCATTGCATTTGTACATTTCAGGTTTCTTCGAAAAGGGGTGCACATTATATAGCGAATATACCTAAAATTTAAAAATTGCAGCTTGAAAGTATGGGTGTGCGTTATATGCCGGACTTTACGGTATTTTATCTTTCTCCAATGAATCTAAATTAAATTAATATATAATTTTTATGGTACTTATATTTTTTTAGTCGGCCATTTACCTAAAATCAAAAGACATCGCCAAATACTGCAATATGCATTCAATAAGGGAAGAACATTCTAAGCCAATTTGTGCACAATATTAATACTTTTTTGCACTTGGTAGTGAATTTTTTCACGAAATAGTTATTGTAGTTTTTAATAGTTGGGGCAATAACATTAGACTCACGAAATATCTATTTTGTGTAATTTCAAAATTTTATTTGGTGTTACTGTGAAATATAAATGGAAAAATTAAGATTTTCTGATGTATATTTTGTGTTTGTTTTGATATTTATGTATTATCGCAAACATATTGGCAACATTAGCACTTAATTGCCAATTCACTGTGTATGATGCGAACAAAATCAGGGTTGATATAGTTGCAACAGTACCTAAGAACCTTTGTTTGCAACTTTTTTTGGTGATTTTATCAAAATGATAATTTGTTGTTAATAATTGGTTTTTGATAGCTTTTTATCATTTAAGTTTGTTATAGCTAGCTAGCTGTACCCAATCATGTTTTCCTGTGGCTCAGTCTGATGGAAAAGAAAGAAAAGAGAAAGCACACATTTCTAATATCTTTAACTGCTTGCACTTGAGGTATGATTTTTTTATAAAAAATGTGGAAATATACATTAACAAAACTTTTCTAAACAGATTGATTTCATTTGTAATTTGTTAACAGAATACTCCCAAGTTATTATGGGATTTTTTTTGTCATGGTATGAATCTAAAATTATTCGCATTGTCTCCATAGAAGAGGTGCCAAGTTTGAAAACAAATTAAATGACTCTTCTTGAGGTGAAAGGGTTAATTTTACAATGCTTATGAGTAGACATTTTGTGTTGCTTTATTGTTTGTATATATACAGAAATTGTCTGCTGTGCCTGCTTTAGAGCAGTAGTTGCCATTTTTCAACACTTCATGAACCACTTAATGTATAACTTTATAATTAGCGTTTCACTAATAGGATTGACCTCTCTATGTGGTGGAGCACTATAGCTATATTTACGTCTTTATTTAATCTTCTATGCCCTGAAAATAAGCGGTAAAATCCTAGGAGAGCCCACACCCTTGGCGACAAACCAAAAAAGGTGCCAAGGCAGAACAAGATGGTGCCAAAGCGACAATGGTGGCAAGGAAATATAGCGGGATAAGGTGGATGCATAATGAAAATATATGTAAGCAATACAGAAATTAAACATTTGAGATAAAAAATATAAAAACAGCACTTTCTTACTGCTGGAGGGGACAGCGTAACAACAGATTTTAAAAAAGTCTTAAAGGTCTCATCGCTAAGCGAATGATCGTGTGAACGCCGCCATATTTATTGTGCGAGGTAATGGTCGAACATACATTCGGTGTGGCTGGCACAATTTCGAAGAAAGCGTTTTGCCGACCATGTTACATCATACTGATCATTACATTTAGGACATTCATAACTCGAAGCAATCAATCCTTCCTTCATACACCATTCAATCAATTCTTTCTTACCTTTCGCAATCAACAAAGTAAAAAATTCTAAAGTAGATTCCCTCACACATGCAACCAGCCCGGAGACCAACAACAAAATGAAATTCGAAATGCGCACACACAAAATACAAAAATGCTAGAAATAGTTAGGGTGTTCGTATGTAGTGTTTAAAAGTAGGGTTACCAAGATGGTGCAATTATCGCCAACCAAAGTAATTCGCCCCAAGGGTGTCGACTCTTCTAGGAGTGAACCGAATAAGCTTCATGAAAAGCAACAATCAACAAACTGAAGTGTTTTGCCTACAATTTTCCAAAAAATGGTTGAGGTTACCAAAATCGCTAACCTCAGGAATTATGTTTTTTTGTTTAGTTATTTCAGTAACTAAAAGCTTTTAGTAAAGAATAATTCGTGTTCCGTAATATGTTTTGTTGTTCATCTTTTTTTTCATCTTTTGTTGTTCATCAAGTTTGAAGTTAAATTTTAAATGGCTCCACTCTGGATTCATTGAGGGAATTGGGTTAGTTTTACAATACTTATGGATATTTTTATTAAATCGAAGGTGTGTTCACAAATGCACATTTATCCAAACAATGTCACTTGGAAACATGAATTGTATTTCCTGATGTCATATAGGAAATGTTTCGATTCCGCAGTATATCTAGCAAGATAAAATTTGTAATGGCTCTGTTTTCTGAGTTGAGGCAGTTTAATTTTTTCAGTGGTACAAAACATTCCTTTGGTTTCTCCCTTAAATTCCAGAACATTGCAATAAGGATACACTTCCATTATTGTGTAAATGAGAACATGCTGCCTGAACCTAGAATCTTCCACCGGGTAGTACCGGAATGCAAGTTGACTGTTATTGTGTGATTGCTCACCACAAAGTCATGTTTGAGGCAGATGTGCTGTTTGTGGTTAATATCTTTCTGATGTTGTAAAACACGAATGATGTGCTCGCAAATGAGCTTCCTCAAGTCTGGCTGCATGTTGCTCAGCTGCGCCCTCAGCCTGTGTTTGTGACATTCTTTGTCTGCTTTTCTCGTTTGCTGATATCCATTCTTTCTCAGTTTGATGTGCAATTACACTCTTTGTAGTACTTTTGCCTTGCAAGTATGAAAACCTAAGTTTGATTTCCCGCAAGGCATTATTTTTATCTAGTGAAGCTAATTGACTGCACTTAAAAAGAAAAAAAATCAGGAAAAAAAAATAAAAAATGCTAATGAAATATTTAACTTTAAACGTGCATCAACTGACACAGCTGAAATTCAACGCAATGAGAGGCTGAAGGTATTTTTAATCGAATACGCCAGGAAAATTCCAATATAAACACGGATTTTGCAGCAGAAAACTATGACAAAGTGTTGATAATGATGGGAGTATTTTTGCAATTCACAATTCGATTAGTATTAGCAATTGTTATCAACAAAGTTAAGGGCCTATCTTAAAAACAGAGTGGCTTATATCTAGACACAGACAACTTTCCACATGGACAATTATTTGTTATCGGTGTACTTAAATATTAGCATCACCCCAGCCAAATTACCGCCATGCAAATCGCAATATTTTCCCTCCATTTCTTTTTTCATAAAAAAAATGTTCGAATCTTTATTGTTTAGATATTAAGGTACAATATACATGGCACCAATTTTGTTACAGTGATGCTAATACATAATTACTGATGTGTGTTACAGAGCAGCAGTCACCAATTGGTGATGCATGAAAAATTTTGGATGGTATGCAGAAAAATTGGGAAATTATTTATATTTTTATGAAGATTCAGTTTAAAAAAAGATGAACAACAAAACAACATATTACGGAACACGAATTATTCTTTACTAAAAGCTTTTAGTTACTGAAATAACTAAACAAAAAAACATAATTCCTGAGGTTAGTGATTTTTGGTAACCTCAACCATTTTTTGGAAAATTGTAGGCAAAACACTTCAGTTTGTTGATTGTTGCTTTTCATAAAGCTTATTTGGTTCACTCCTCGAAGAGTCGACACCCTTGGCGCGAATTACTTTGGTTGGCGATAATTGCTCCATCTTGGTAACCCTACTTTTAAACACTACATACGACAACCCTAACTATTTCTAGCATTTTCGTATTTTGTGGGCGCGCATTTCGAATTTCATTTTGTTGTTGGTCTCCGGGCTGGTTGCGTGCATGAGGGAATCTACTTTAGAATTTTTTACTTTGTTGAATGCGAAAGGTAAGAAAGAATTGATTGAATGGTGTATGAAGGAAGGATTGATTGCTTTGAGTTATGAATGTCCTAAATGTAATGATCAGCATGATGTAACATGGTCGGCAATAAAACGCTTTCTTCGAAATCGTGCCAGCCACGCCGAATGTATGTTCGACCATTACCTTGCAGAATAAATATGGCGGCGTTCACACGATCATTCGCTTAGCTATGAGACCTTTAAGACTTTTTTAAAATCTGTTGTTACGCTGTCCCCTCCACTCGGAAAAGATCAGTAGTAAGAAAGTAAGTATTGTTTTTATATTTTTTTAACTCAAATGTTTAATTTCTGTATTGCTTACATTTATTTTCATTATGCATCCACAGTATCCCGCTATATTTCCTTGCCACCATTGTCTCTTTCGCTTGGCACCATCTTGTTCTGGCTTGACGCCTTTTTTGGTTTGTCGCCAAGGGTGTGGGCTCTCCTAGGATTTTACCGCTTATTTTCAGGGCATAAAAGATTAAATAAAGACGTAAATATAGCTATAGTGCTCCACCATATAGAGGTCAATCCTATTAGTGAAACGCTAATTATAAAGTTATACATTAAGTGGTTCATGAAGTGTTGAAAAATGGCAACAACTGCTCTAAAGCAGGCACAGCAGACAATTTCTGTATATATACAGACAATGAAGCAACAGAAAATGTCTACTCATAAGCATTGTAAAATTAACCCTTTCACCTCAAGAAGAGTCATTTAATTTGTTTTCAAACTTGGCACCTCTTCTATGGAGACAATGCAAATAATTTTAGATTCATACCATGACAAAAAAAACCATAATAACTTGGGAGTATTCTGTTAACAAATTACAAATGAAATAAATCTGTTTAGTACAGTTTTGTTTATGTATATTTCCACATTTTTTAATAAAAAAAATCATACCTCAAGTGCATTCTCTTTTCTTTCTTTTTAACCAGACTGATCCACAGGAAAACATGATTGGGTACAGCTAGCTATAACAAACTTAAATGATAAAAAGCTGTCAAAAACCAATTATTAACAACAAATTATCATTTTGATAAAATCACCAAAAAAAGTTGCAAACAAAGGCTCTTAGGTACTGTTGCAACTATATCAACCCTGATTTTGTTCGCATCATACACAGTGAATTGGCAATTAAGTGCTAATGTTGCCAATATGGTTGCGATAATACATAAATATCAAAACAAACACAAAATATACATCAGAAAATCTTAATTTTTCCATTTATATTTCACAGTAACACCAAATAAAATTTTGAAATTACACAAAATAGATATTTTGTGAGTCTAATGTTATTGCCCCAACTATTAAAAACTACAAAAACTATTTCGTGGAAAAATTCAAGTGCAAAAAAGTATTATTATCATGCACAAACAGGCATAGAATGTTCTTCCCTTATTGAATGCATATTGCAGTATTTGGCGATGTCTTTTGATTTTAGGTAAATGGCCGACTAAAGAAAAAATATAAGTACCATAAAAAATTATATATTAATTTAGATTCATTGGAGAAAGATAAAATAGCGTAAAGTGCAGCATATAACGCACACCCATACTTTCAAGGTGCAATTTTTAAATTTTAGGTATATTCGCTATATAATGTGCATCCCTTTTTTACGAAGAAACCTGAAATGTACAAATGCAATGCTGTTATGTTTAGAAGCGATTTATTAAAGGTGTTTATCTAAGCAATTGCAAAAATAGTATACTTTTAGAACTACCACCTTTTAAGTTCAATAAAAATGTCATGTCTTTTAAATAAATAGTATTTCGAAATATTTAGAAGTTTAACTTTTTTATACTCATTTATTTTTTAATTTTTAAAGCCCTCATTTTTATACCCAGCGTATAACTCACACCTGTAAATTTCAATCTTATTTTTTGTGTTCAAAGTGCGCATTATATGCCGGATTTTACAGTAGGTGGAAGATTTTAATCGGTATGCTACTCGCTAAACACATACATAGTGTACAGAATTAAATTTAGTATTTTATATATAAAAAATATCCAAAGTAAATATTCTGTGTTTAAAAATAAATTGAAAAATGATATACAATACGAACAGTAATTGACATAAAGAGCTGAACTATCTTTATCAACGCGAAAGTAAAATTTGAAAAAATAATTACAATCTTATGACAACCTGCTTCCTCAACATGTATTTGAGCCCTCTGTCTGTTTTGCTCATTCACTGATGCTTACTCTAATTTGATCAGCATTTATCCCTCGCACTGCGTTTGCTTGGCCAGTATGATGACCTAAGTTCGAGTTTCTGCAATACAATTTTATGTACTCAAGACGATTGACTGCAGTTAAAGTGAAGGTTTAAAGAAAATCATATGAAATTACAAAACAGCTCTGAGTGGGCCTTGCATCCGAATTCCTTTGTGGCCCTTTTTCAGATATGAGCACCATGTAAGTGGAATTGTAATAACATTCGTTGGGGCTCCTGCATCATTGATACAGCGGTAGCTCTACATCCCTGACAAAAACGAACCATAATAACTTCCAGTATTTTTTTTAATAAATTACTAATGGAATGTGTTTAAGAAGGTAATAATCTTATAAAGCAATGAAAAACAAAATAAGGTGCAATATTTTGATGACTCAAAATGAGAAAATCTTAGTTTTAACATTTGTATTTCAATACTAACATCAAATGAAAGGTACTTACGTATTATCGCAACCTATTAGCGATATTGTATAAGACGAAGCACGATTGCCAATTCCGCGCGTACAACATCTGCGAAGATGGAATGGCCAGCTTTGCGAGTTATCATTAAAGTTGGCGATTGTTGCGATAATACGTAAGAATAAAATGAAGTCTAAAAAGTTGTCTAAAAAAAAAAAAAAAAACATTCCTATTAAAAACTCCGTCGATTAATTTCGTCATATTAAAATATCTCCAAGTGGGAAAAAAATATTGTTTCCAAACATTGAATGTGGTGTTATATCGCGGCATTTGGCTACGTCTGTTTATTTCAGGTAAATGGTTGACGGAAACTATTTGGTAGAAAAATAAGTAGCGTACAGAAGTCAATTATGTTAGTTTCATTTTCGCTTAATAAAGAGAAATAAATTTAGCTTAAAATTACAGAAAAACACGATGTAGAATTTAATCAAAGTCGTAAACATCCCGCGATAATGCTATCCAACTGTTGCCAAACCTACAAAACAAAATTTGAGTTCTTGAAAAAATAACTTTTTAAAAAAGATTTATTCGAAAAATAATCCCAATTACGTATCAAAGGACAATAAATAGATAAATATGACAACGCATAAACATAACCATAGAAGAGTTATACAATAATTTCGAAAATTCTAAGCGTAAAGTTTAAATTTTCGCATTCAGAGCAAATCGTGACGTCGTATGACGTCATAACACCAAAAAATCACTTAAAAATTAAATTTAAAAAAATTTAAGAGAGAATTTCGAAAAAAAAAGTACATAAGATCCTGACCAGAGACAAATGCAACGTTGTGTCAATATTTAAGATTAATCCATGCAGAACTTTTTGAGTTATGCGCGCATACACAAACCAACACAACATTTATATATATATAGATTTATTTATATATATATATATATATATATATATATATATATATATAATTTATATTATGATCTAATCTAATTTAGACCAATCTCAATAAGCAAACCGCCTAATCCTCAATTATACTAATAAGTAATTAATCCTACCTTATATTAGTCCGTAATGCTACTTGTCTTTATCTGCAATGGTATGCAGCTTGACGACTAACTTCTAGTCGAACACTAATATGTTTATCCACGACACGTAGAACTTAAATCTTGAACCACGAACTGCAATAATCATCAACTGCCACAACGCACCTCAATTGTCTAACATTCCTTTACATTGCCATCCCGCTTACTCTAAGATCCTATATTTAAAGTCGGTTTATTTGCATTTCTTCTTCACATCTCGTTTCTTGGATTTGGTTGGAAAAGAGTCGCCATTAATTCTGGCCCAAAGAACCCAAAGGACTTGTTAAAGAAAAGACGCGTAAGACGTCACACCTGTAACAACTGTGCTCTAGTGTGGTGGGGTTTCCAATCTCAACATAGACCTGAACCTGAGGTTTGAGTCGACTAACAATGTGTTGAATCAAACACAATTCCGTCATTTCTAATTTAAGGGCTTTTTGCAATTTCAGTAATTCGTAAACAAAATCCACTGGAGTTTGATTTCTAGTTTGGTAAGATGTAAAAAACTTGGCCTCCAATTCTGCCTTATTTCGAAAACCGGAAAACTTTCCTTCAACGTCTGCTTTATTAACTGATGGAAATCAATTTCCTCTCCCTACACCAGGGCATACCCTAATACCTCATACCAATCTTCAGCGCGTCCCATGAGGTGACCTTTCAGATATGCACAGGCTAAATTTGCGGGTATTTGATAAAATATCAGATTGCTCCCAATACCCTCAAAGAATTGATCAACGTTTTCTGCTCCAGAAAAAAAGTATTCTGGTAAGACCCTCAATCCTGATCCAACTCCTACCTCGGGGTTAAGAAAATTAAGCTGCCCTCAGGCAAAACCAGTTGAGCGCCATTTTGATAGCCCCCCACTTGGGGAAGCCATCTTTTCATCTACTCGACCTAGATTTGTAGGAGGTAAGGATTCATGAGCGACAAGCTAGCAATAACAAAACCAATTTATTATCAAATATAATCAAAGACAATCTTACTATAGGGGGGAAATCAAGAGTGATATATCGCAGCTCTAAATATTTGAAAAATCACCTGAAATCCTAACCGCTTAACTTTAAGTAAAGTTATCCTATGAATCCTAACTTCCTTAATTTATTTGAATAGCTAAAGCCCGATCTATAATTACGCGTCTAAGTTCAGATCCTTACCATAACCACTCAGCTTCCTTTCCCCCTTCTTCTCGATTACTAAACTTCTACTATATATCTACTAACTAATCTGCATATCAAGGTTTCTTCTTGAGAGGGCTGGCTGTGAAATAACTCAGTTGATGGCCCGAAAGATTCTCCTAGAGGATTAGTAGAAAAAAATTCCGTAAAGCCCCATCCCCTGTCAACATTTCAAAATGTATATGAAGGAGGAAAAAATAACAACAATAGGAATCTTTTCCTACATAAGGAAAAACAAGTTGGAAAGTACTTTCCCAAATTTGGATGTCGCAATGAGGATTTACTTGACTGTGACAAACTGTATAGCAGAGAGATGCTTTTCTGCTCTTAAAAGAATTAAGACGGACATGAGAACTACTATGGAAAATGAAAAGCTTAATAGTTTAATGGTGCTATGTACTCAAAATGATATAACAATGTAAATTGATTATAATGATATTAATGATTTTGCAATGATGAAAGCTCGAAGAAAACCTTTGTTGCACTAGTACAATGACTGTGACTCAACTGTCAGGATGTCTAAAAGTAAAATATAGTAAGATAGTTAACAACATGAATTATATATATATATACAAGTTAAAAAGTTGATAAGAAATAAGTTCATACAATAATGTATACTCTATACTGTAATTCCACGTGATTTCATTAATTTACTGTCCTTATTTACAAAAGGATGGGGGCCAAAAGGTAAGAAATGAACAAGAGTGACCAAACCATGTCACTCTTTCGTTACGGCTGCCAGTCCGGGACACAGCGGGTCCGTAGGTGGTAGATAATGAAAGGGCTATCCATGAAGACAAAGAAAGGGAAAAGAGTAAAATAGTTAAAGGAAAATCCCTCCCGAACCAAAATTGGCAAGGTAAGAACTGAAGGAGGGGGAGGGGGTGCAACAATTTGAAGTGCTTAGGGCACCGGGGAGGTTAAAAACGTCCCTGAGTGCTGCTCTGCCAGACCATGAATCAGCGACCGGAACAAATGGTAATCGGAAGGAGCAGTGTCTGGTGAATACTTTATAGGATAAGTGGCATAGGACATCCCATTGAAACGCCTCCAAAGTTTCTTTGATGACTTTTGCAACACGTGGCCGAACGTTATCGTACTGAAAGATCACTTTATCATGTCTCTTGGCATATTGTGGGCTTGAGCTTATATGCTCGGCTTAATTGTATTAATTGTTGTTGGTAACGTTCTCAGTGATGGTTTCGTTTAGCTGAAGTAGATCACTCCGAGCATATACCTGGTGGCCGCGGTAGCCGAGTGGTATAGGTATCGGACTGTGGCTTGCTTTGTCACAGGTTCGAGCCCAGTACCACTAAAGACCCGCCGTGTAGGGCAGCGATGCACGTTAAATCTGTCGAGAGCTGAAACGTCCTCCCGTTGGTGTGGTGTGGTAGTTAGGAGAGGGGGGTGCCAGCTCAGGTGTCGTCCACGTCACTTGACCATGGTTCAAAATTACGTGGTCCGTCGCCAAAAGCCCTCGTGTAGCTTAACAGTGCGACGTTAATATTCAATCAATCAACCGAGCATATACCACCAGATGCACAGCATTAGCTTCTTGCCATGAATATTCGGTTCGGTCGTTGAAGTTGATGCATGACCGAGCTTAGCCCCCTCCCCGATTTTCTGCGCTTTGGATTTACGTAGTGGATCCAATTTTCTTCCGCTGGTACGATTCGATGTAAAGAAAACCTTTCGATTTTGTCTTTGGAACAGCTGTTCGCACGAAAATAAGCGGCATTCGACGTCTCTTGGCTTGAGTTCATACGGAACCTATTTCCCTTGTTTTTGAACCATACTCTAGCCTTAGGACGATTTGAAATCGCTCGTTGAGTCACTCCTAACGATTCAGAGAGCTCCTCTAGCGTTAAGTATGAATCTTAGTCCAATAATGGCTAACTCAGCGCTTCCAAACGTTACTGGCCTTCCTTCGCGTTCTTTGTCAATGGTATCAAAATCGCCGCTTTTAAAACACCGGAATCAGTACTCACAAGTTTTTATTGATAGAGCATATTCCCCCCACAGTAATCAATGTCCCTCAACTGCCCTTTTCTTCAAATTAAATAAAAAAAAAGCAGCGCTTCTCGCAAATTTTGTTTTGTTGGCATAAACGTTGACATACTTAAGAGCACAAAAAACTGTGCTGTTCACACTTCAACGAAACGACACATACTGATTTTTAGAAAGAAATAATGACTTCATCACACGAATACAGTTACAATGCGATTTAATACCAATTAAGCCATCTTCACCCTCAAAACATTTGTATACCTGATACTTACTGTATTATTAAAATTGATTACATATGTCCGAATAAAGGGGCATTCCATTCTGTTGAAGAACTAAAACTTAGCTAATGGTTAAAATTGTCTTAAGAGTAATAAATCAATTAACTTAACATAAAACATTCTGAAGTAAATATTTTAATGACAGCAACATTCATATATATATTCTAATATCTTTCCCTTTCTTTACATAATTTGCAATTAATTTTGATTTCCAAAGAGAAAAAACACACACACAATCCAATACTTAAGAATTTGAGTTTTTAGCTATGGATGATTCCTCTAACGTAGCGTTATTTATTTTTATAAGCAAGGAACTAGGGTTTCTTTTCACATATTTAATTTGATTTATCACTGTCGACAGGTTTCCTCGCCCAAATTTTTTTAGTTTCATTTTTAACAAATGTGTGTGTGATGAAAAGAATATTTTTAATACTTTAAAATATTGTTGAAGTACATCGATATTTCGTAAACAGCTAACACTTATAAAATAGATAGGAAATGATGTTATGGATTGAATATGAAATCATGAATGACTATCATATGAGAGATTTCATTAAAAATTTTAAAGAGGTTAAATAATCAGTCTTTCAGAAGGTATAATTTAAGTGCTGAACAGCAAGTTGGGGGTTCAACCCCCACATAAAACAAAAGGATTTTTCAATAAAGATCTTGTCCTCCTTATATATATATATATATATATATATAACAAAACTAGAGCATTCATAGACCCAGGATTTATTTTGAAGAATTTTACATCAATGAGAGAGTATACTAATAATTACAAGTATAAACTTCAAGCTTATAATCTTTCTCCCTAAAGAAAATGTTCACCCCACCTTAATTTTAGTAAAAAAATTAACATTTTTCAATTTACCTGGGAATATATAATACTAATGAAAAGAAATATATACATACCAAATGTTCTTTAAGAAAAAATTAATTTTCAAGTTATAGTCTGTTGTTTCTAATGCCACCTGTCTGACATAGTCAGATCAAGGTCCACGAAATTCATCGTGGCATGGGGCTAAAGGTACGCCTGTCGTTGGCCTTGAGCACCATACAGGTGACAGTACGATTTAGCTCGGCGAAATAACCCCGAAGGGGCGATAGATGGCGACACCACCTCTACAATCTCTGCATGGAAACTGAAGGGGAGGGAAATATTCTCCAGTCCCTGCGCTCGTGAATCAGCCCACAAGACTACGGACCCACTGATTTAACGAGCACGTACTCCGTGTGTACTCGGAGGGTATTTGGTGGCATCGGGCATCGAACCCAGGCCTTCCGGTCTGGAGTCCGATGCTCTAACCACTAGGCTACCTACGGCCCATAAGTTATAGTCTAGTTATGTTACAGAGGTACTAAGTTTTTGTGGGTATTAAAAATTATGTACTATGTTTTTAAAACCTTGCCATGAAGAGTATAAAAAATATAATTAATTAGCATTATAAGTAATAACTAATCACTCACTTAATAGAATATTCATTAGTTACCAATGAATTGTTCATATTCACATTTTGGTTGATATACTGGCAATTAAAATTGCTAAATCATTTGCATGTTCTGTCATGCAAATTTAATGTGTAGCATGTTGCCTTACTAATGTAGCAATTTTATTGGCCCTTAGTGCATTTAATAATGTGGATAATTTGTCAAGTGCAGTTATTTCATAATGTTTGAATTGTAATGCTAATATTCAAAAATAAAAAATAGTGATTTAAGCTAAAATATTTACAAAAGAAACACATTAAAATTCAGACTTGAGACTAACGAATAATATTCTTTATTTTAAAGCCCTTTAAATATTTCTTAGATAATAACACTTATAAATACATTTTTTCATCTTCAAAATCTACAGAAAAACTTTGGTATATATTCTCAAATATACAGGCAATACACTCTATATTTCACAGTTATATATCAATATCACAATTTTTATGAAATCTTAAGGCTGTAAGAGCACCAGAGAACTCATCAGCAAATACACAGAAGAAAATATACCATACTTTTAATAGTAAAAACAACAGACAAACATAACAAGAGAATATAAATATAATTTAGCAACAAGTCACTTTTTACAAATGAAATATATAAATATATTTTTAAATTACATATTGGATTTTACTAAACATTTTTATATCTTAACAAATCAGTTTTTGTTGGGGAATTTAAAATGCAGATATTTCGGATTCAAGTATTACTTAAGGATAATTTTTAACAGGTTAAAGCTCTTTAATATTCCATGAAAACAAGCTCAAATTGGAATATAACAAATACAGACAGAAAAAACATTTCTTAAAATAAAAATTACATTAGAAAAACATTCAACTCTTTTCATCAAATACAAATCTAGAAGTATGAACATACAATCAATGAATATCATGTGAATATGTAACAGAGGAAAGACATTATTTTACTTAAGAGGCATGTAAAGGATATCAAGTCACAGGAATAACTACTATTCTTCTTCTGTAATTATTAATTATATGCATCTATTAAAATGTTGATTGATTGAATTTTAACGTCGCACTGTTCAGCTACACGAGGGCTTTGGGCGACAGACCACGTAATTTTGAACCATGGTCAAGTGACGTGGACGACACCTGAGCTGGCACCCCCCTCTCCTAACTACCACACCAACGGGAGGACGTTTCAGCTCTCAACACATTTAACGTGCATCGCTGCCCTACACGGCAGGTCTTTAGTGGTACTGGGCTCGAACCTGTGACATACCTGCCATGGTCCGATACCCTAACCACTGGGCTACCGCAGCCCCTCTATTAAAATGTTACCTCTGTTTTAAAATAACTAATAATTTATAGGCTTAAAAAAAATATTTGGAACTGCTAATGAAGAAGCAAAAATGTCAAGTGAATAATCTAATTTGGAATATAAATCTTAAAAAGGCATAAGGCTGTCTTTTGGGTGATGGAAAAAATAAGACACCAATTCAGAACATTTTTTCAGGTACAAAAATGTTCCAACATTAACATCACTATCCTATGAACAAGAGTAATATTTTATTATGCTGCTCATTTCTGTCTAGATTAAATTATTTCTTTTGGTATAAAATGTTACACGTTTCATCTCCTATTCCATGAAATACTAAATGGATTTTTCATTTTACACATTTAAGGAAAAAACAGCATGTTTATTAATTATTTCTTGACATATTTGTGGACAAAGCAGCATATGCCACTCTACCTGTTAGCTAAGTGTGCGTGAGAACGTTAATATATTAATAAATGGATAAATGTACAACTGTATCACAAATTCATATAAAAACTATATTTTTTTCCTGAAAATATGCTAAGTCTAGGCTCTATACAAAGCTCTATACTCTAGCTCTAGGCTCTATACTCTATATACTATACAAAGACAGCCTCAAAAGGAATTGGTTAATAACAAATTACCAATTTTCTTAGGCTTTGAAATATTGCTCATTTTTATCTTACATATTCTCTTTTCAACATTTCAGATTTCAAAACTTTTTTTCCATTTGCATTAAGTGTTTACTCATTTAAAGTTCTATCAATTAAAAGGGTTAAATTCTATTTAAATAAAATGGAGGAAACTTTTAAAGAAATTGTCCTAATCAAATTAATTCTGAGACTTATATTTTTGAAAACATCTTGTAAAAAGGGAAAGATAGTAGTTTTTTTTAATTCGTTAATTTCCTTTTTAAACCTGTCTGAAAGACAAAAATTAAAAGTCAGGAAGCTTTAGTAAGTGGATTACTCAAATGTATCACGTTGATTTTTCGAAAAACAGCAAAAATCTGAATTCATACATATTGTTAAACAATGAATTTAATAAAAGGATTGAAATATTTTATTAATTTTTCCAAATCAAATAATTTTCTCACTTTATAATAATAGATATAAGGCTATTTTTATGGAATATAAGTGAATGTCATTGTTGAGAGAAATTCTTGTTTTATTATAACATTAACTTTGCAAATACAATCAATAAACATGCAAGCACAGAATGCTGCATTCTATGACTGGTGTAGGATAAATGAAATACATTATTTGAAGCAAGAAATTAAATGTTATTAGGTTTAAGAAATTCTACTTTAAAAAGCTTGCAGATGTTGCAAAAAGCAATTAAATTTTAGAACTGAAAATTCTCAAAATTTTAAAAATATTTATTCTTTTCCTATTTTAATATTAAAAGCAAAATTGAATATTTTGCTTTTTAGAGCTTTACTTTTTAGAGTGCAGCTCGAATTAATTTATCTTTTTAAGATAATCAGTATAGTTTATACATGCACATTATCTATTTGTGTATTTATATTGAAAATGCCTAATCTCTCAAAATATTTAAAAAAAACATTTTAAAAAGAGAAATTATAAAATGTGTGTATACATACACACAAAAAAACCCACATACATAATAACTAAAGAATGCAAACAAATTACCATAATGTTGAAATTGCATCTATTACAAACCAACAGAAAAGAAAGCATTAAATCATTCCAAAACAAAAAACAGATAAAAAAAAGGAAATGATAGCCAAGATTTTAATGCAGTGATAAATAAATGCAAATCATTCATTATTTAGTTTCTGAAATATTTAATGGGAAATATACAGAAACATTTTATAAGATAAAAAAACTCAATTATAAAATAGTATAAAATGCCCAGTATTTAGTTGCTTAGTCAGCAAAATGGAAGATAAAAAGACAATTAAATAAAAATAAGAACACAGCAGGAAACTCTAGTACAGCTATTTATATAGAAAGAAATTTGCCTTTTGGTATAGCAATAGTTAGCATTCACTTAAGAAAGTTGGGCAGTCTTATAAGGTAAAAACCATATTGGATTAAATATCCACAACATATGAATGACAATATAAAATTTTTTAACATGTAATTCAACATAAGATATACATCCTAAAAGTACAAAATATTCTACACTCTGTATTGTTACTCTTTAATACATGGAACACCTTCAAACACATCACTATATACATATAAGTATGATTCAAATATATAAATTTACACAAAAAATATAAAAAACTAAAATTCTTAAATATAAATACTTAAAACAGTAAGAAAATCAAAGAAACTTTTTGACATAGTTCAGCATTCAATATATATTTTGAGAGAGCAACCACACAGCTCAGAAAAAACAAAAGAAAAAAGATCAAATAATTGTAAATCATTTTTTCATATTTTTAGAAGAATTATTCACAATAAATGCTTTAGAATTATTTTATGAAGCTATATGAATCAGGAAGCTCACAGCAAAAATCGTTCAAGCGCAATTCTTTCATTATGTATAGCAAATTAAAATGTTTTCCTTAATATTGCTAGAGAAACATTTGGGGTACAGAGCATAGTAAAATTTCCCTTTTCATTTAATAATTTTTGAAATTGAGAAAGGAGTTACGAATTTTTTTAGAAATTGATAAGTATGCATCCTTTTAACACTGCAGAAGATAAATTCTCAAACTTGAGATTACAGAAAAACAAAATAAAAATCCTCCAATTCATTTTGATATAAGAAAAATAACCAATTGTAAAAGTAATAGCATTGTAATCAGTGAAAGTTCATTGATATATTCATATATTTCTAAATAGGAAAAACACATGCTGAACTAAAAAAAATCTTTAACTTGAATTTAAAGATGTTTTATAAAATTTGTAAAGCATATTACTGAATATTAACAAACTCATTCACTTTAATTAAACAATTACAAAATTTTCGTATTTTAATACTGTAGGTAATGACTAGAATTGTTATAATTTGAATTCAAAAATGACTAGTGTAAATATGTAATTTTGAAATAAAATCTTTGCTTAAACATTTTGCATAACTTAAGAAAAATATGTCATTCATTAATATCCTTCCTAAAGTTATTATCACAGATAAAGAATTTATGGAACTAAATTTTAAATGTTATTAAAAAGAATATTCATGCAATTAACTTGATATATTAATAAAATACATAAAAAATCTAAAGAGCAAGACTAGCAAGTATAAAACAAAATAATAAAAATAATATATGAAATTAGGTATAAACTATCTGAATCTTTCCATACAAAATCCCACTCAATGGAAGTCAAAGTGCTTTAGAGAAAAAGATATGATGATTCAAAGATGCAATAGCCTGAGACATGTATTAACTAATTAGTCCCACTTTATCTGCAAAAAAGAAATATGCCAAAAAACTTACAAAAATACATTGATTACAGACACACACATATGCATTACACTTTGATTTTTTTTTAAGCTATCATGCAAGAAAAGAGCACACAATGAAAATTGAACACACAGAGATTATTTTTTAATAAATGCTTTAAACCACGATTTTAAAAATGCACTCCCCCATAAGTTAGAAGTTATATAGTAAATGATTCATTTGCTGAACTCGCACTTTCATTCGTAGGTGTATCTATAAATTCCTTTTCATCAAAAGTAATAGATTCAGACACTTGTTTATGTACACTAATTATTATAGAATCATCAGAATTAGCAGGTGGAGGATCAACATCCAATGTATTACCTGAAAATGAAAATTAATTTATGTAAAATGTGATTAAGTAAAAAGCATCATATAAAATCAAGAAAAGAAAATTAATTATATAAGTTTATCTGAAGCTCTCTATGGCTCAGATAAAATATATAAATCAATCAAATTAAAGGAACATTCTTAATACAAAATAAATTATATACATATATATATATTGCACATTATTAGAATTCAAAAGAATTAAGCAATATAAATAACTTTTAAAATTATTTATTGATATCTTTATATGCAAGTAAATCATATATAATACTGAGAAATAATTACTGTTGTTTGTTTCAATTTTTATACTTTGCTTCCTTAAAAGTACTTTCAACTCATCATCAATGTCCGAACTCATGCTGAAATTTTCCTCTGTTTCTTGATGTGAAGACTCAGTAATAGATTTCCCAGGGCTAGGTTGTCCTTTATAACCAATACTTTTATCACCAAGTTTACCATCATGCACTGGGCTGTTTTTCTTCTTCAAAGTAGCCTAAAAAATCAAATTTACAATAATTTAATTATGAAACAAGAACAAGCAATATCAAAACAAATATTACTTGTCTGTGTGATATGCCTAATATTATTTAAGAGACAGTCAGTGAGTACCAATAAATCTAGAAAACTAGCATTGAAAAGCTTAATCTCTTTTTTTTCTAAAACTTTGATCAATAGAAGAAATGCAAAGCTTTAAGCAAAAAATCCATTAAATTATTTTTAAAAATTTGTTTCCTTAATTATCTTTATGAAACACTCAGTTATAATGATTAGATTTTTTCCCCTTCTAGTTTCAGCCATTATATGTAGCACACATATATGATCCTTCTTAAAATACTTTTTTTACGTCTATAATTTTACTCATTTTGAATTATTAATTATACATAATTCCTCGTTTCTCTTTTTTGTTTATAAAAGTACTATTTTACTAACCAAATAAAAATTAAGAAAAAAAAAATCTTATTCAAATTTCTCATTAACTTCAAAATTTCCTTTAGTCTGTAATTAAACATTATTTTATAATAAACAGGTAGAAAATATCTTGACTTCTGACACATTGAACACATAAACACAGTGCATTTCATAGTTCTTTAAGTGCATAAACAATAAATATTACTAGAGATGATACATTTATATGAAACTATCTTCAAGAATCACAAAACAAAAATTACATGCTACACAAATTTAAAGAGGAGGAGACACATTGCATTACACCTAGTTATGTCATAAGTTCTGACATAGTTATAAAACAGTTTAAATAAAAAACTGAACAAACCTAAAAACTAAATGTTCTTAAAGTAATCTTAACTTTAAATGTAACATATTGCACTTTTTATCCAAACTTGTCTAAATTAACTTAGTTCTTTTCGCTAAAAAACAACAGAGGCAAGCACAAACTCCATGCGAATTTCTATGACTGCTTTCCTAAAGAACTTTTAAAACTGTTTGAACGGGGAAGCCATTTTTGGTACACCTTTGCCTCAGATACTGTCAATTTATAATCTAGTGGATTGAAAAAAAAAACTGTTGGAAGGTCAAACTTTTTGTCCATGAATGGTAAATTCTCTTTCAACCAATGCTGGGTTGTCTTTCCCTTATAAGCAAAACCAGAGTCCTGTTGAAAAATCCCATCGTTTCCAACGAACAGGTTTACATTCAGATGCTTCATTTTTGGTTCTAATGTTTTGATAAAGTTTGGCAGTGGTTTTTACTCTTTTCTCGCAAAAATGAATCTTCGAGACGTCTTTCTAGTTGACATTCAATTGACAAACCAATGTGGAAGTCAAATGATGATCCCTCTGTATGCATTTATTCTTCTTTTTAGTTTCATGGAAATTCCTAGAGTAACACGTTTAATCTGGCAGTTGAAATATTCCTCAACATCAAAAATTCTTCCATCAGCAAACAGAATTTGTCTGTAGTTTTTAACAGCATACTGCCATAACAATGCTTTTACTTTCAGGTACCTCTGGCGTTTTAATTCCTTCAAGAAAAAAAAATAGTCAGTTATTGTTCTACAACCTTTTAATCTAAAGATGTTTACTATGTGGCACATTGTTTCTTTTGACACATTTATCTGTTTAGGAATATCTTTTTTCAACAAGAAAATTTACAAATTTTTTTCTTGACTGATCTGACGAGAGCTGGTTATCTCACCGAGGGTGGATGAACATTTCTTGTACAATGAGAAACGCTGTTGGTTAGAGAAAATCTCTTAATTGTTCTATAAATGAATATTTTGATGTCTAAAATCACTGATGATATCAATTTTGAGGCAGAGAAATATTTGGTGCCCATTTCTGTTTAAAATCTTAAATCTCTGACCGATTTAAAACATGAGTGAAAGACTACAATTTCCTAAAAAATATTGAGGATGATCTATAATGATGAAATTTAAAATCCTCTGCTACATTTGAGTCATAGCAGACAATCTCAAATTTTTGCATCACAATTCTATGGCACAATTAGGTAATCAGAGAAAAATATAATGGAAGCAACATGCCTTTTAATACCACATAAGAAACAGAATTATATGCATTTTCACGGATCTATCTAAAATAGCTTCAACTCATTTCAATGGAGATCTCAAAGTTGGAAATCTTATTAACTGCAATAGTAAACCTGGCTTAAAAGGAAATGAATCGGTAAAGGATTCATATCAGACCTTTCTAATTAATGCTGCTGCTAAAACTAAAAACCAATAGTTATTATAACATAATACAAACCAACACAAAAATGAAATAAATTGCATTTGACATCTTAATTGTAAACTTAATAGAATGGTTGTTTATTTACCTTGCACTGAGAAGCCCCTCAAGGGTTATTGGAGTCAGACCTCATACTTTTTAAATAAAATTAAAAGGACAACACCCAGCAAACTTCCTCACCATGTCAACAATTTCAGCCTTGACATATTTAATGTGCATCAACCCCAATACACAGGTCTTAAGAACCAAAACTTGGACCCACAATGCAACAGAAACAATGCTGGCTACACAAGTTCACGACCATAGTCACTTAGCTACCATAACTACTTTTAACATAATATTAAGAGGTATAACATGGAATATCGATGATACACTAAGTAAATCAAAATAAGTCATAAATGAAAGGGTTGTCACATTAATAAGTACCTCATTACAAACCCATTATCAAATTCTAAAATTTAGATATTCTTTATATTTTAAAAAAGTTATTTACAGATTAAAAAAATAATTCTGTTTGAAAGGCAGAAAAATGTTATATTTTAAAATTTTTGTAGTTTTAAAATGGCATTCCTAATACCAAAGCATGCATAGTATGTATTAGTTTAATGACAATTACGGAATACCATATTGATTTCTTAAAAATTCCTCTATTATCCATCAGATTTTGCTACAAAAACCTAGATAGAAAATATGGGAAGAAATTCAAACTTTGGGGAGGGTGGAAGTTTTCTACCATAATTTTTTAAAAAAATATTTCATGATGAATTGGTTTATGAATATGAAAATATAACTAAATGTACTGAAGGAAACATATACGGAAGTTAAAAATTAAGAAAACGCAATAAATTTACTAACAATAGTCTATGAAATAAAATTTTAAAAATACCAAAATATTTTTCATTTCCCCAAGAGCTGTTTCTTCTGTTTCATTTTTGGGAGAAAGTGGAATAGTCTAAAATAAAGTGACTTTTATGAGCAAACATAGAATTAGTAATTTTAGAGAAAGCTCAAAATTGCTTTGTATCAGTGTTAACATAAGGTGACAAGAGAATTTAGTAGTAATTCAAGAAATTCAAATAAGACTGCTTTTATATCATATTCTAGTTGTTTATTATGTGTCCACTTTTTAAAGAAATTGATCAACATATTTTCAATAATTGAAAGTTACAGAAAAATTGCCTAAAAAATAAGATGTTTTTTTAGAGTGGAAAATTTTTAATTTTGCCAACACTACATTTTAATAGATTTAATCATTATGTTATTTTCAAATAATTATTTTCATAAGCATCATAAATATTTCAAAAATTTTTACAATCTTCCTCTTTAAAAAATATTATTAAAAAACAATATCTAATATTTTTAAAGTATGATATTTTGTTCTACTTACTTGAAACTGAAAATAAAAACATTTTAGTAAAAATATGAAAAAGTAATAGAATTATTAAAATTTTATTAAATGAAATGCAAGATATCTTACAACCACATTTTTCATATTGTATTTACTGCTTACAGATTCATCTAAAAATACAGTTTATTTTTATACACACATTTCATGTTTCATTATGAAATATTTTTATCACTACATTGGTATTTTTTAACTCATTTACAGACATAAAGAAATGTAACATTTGATAAGTTATATGAAGCTGTTATTAACATTATGAAACTGTTACATTAGTATTTATATTATTTGTATTAAATATGTGTTCCAATTTTGCAGAAACAGATTCACACATTTTAAATAAATAAAACTGAACAAAATTTATAAAAGAAGCAGTTTAAACCTTGAAAATTCATAAAAAGAATCGGTAGTTCAGTGCTGAAATAACCAAATCTGTAAAAGCAATTTTAATGTTCAGTCTGTTAGTGTTCAATTAGAGTGCAAAAAATAGCACAATTTTAATGAGTATTAATTTCTAAAAGACTAATATAAAAATAAAATGACTAAATAATGACTTTGGAGAAATAAACTAATGTAACCTTAGGAGTTGGTTTCAGTTGAATATTTCCCTTTTTAATTGCATCAATCATTTCTGACATTGCTTTCTGTTGTGTATTTTCAATATCTACAAAAGAAAAATAAATATAACAAGTTCTGGTATTAGAAATAAGTTTACATAAAATAATATATTAGAATCTGAAATTACTGTAATGATAACATTAGTATGTATAATTACAGGTATCTGAAACAACTTGCATGCAGTAAATTATTACATACAACTAATTTTCAGATATATATATATATTATAAAAAGAGTTATTACTTTCTTTTCTTAACGCTTTAGTAGATTTCTTCCCAGCATGAATAAAGGTAATTAATGATCTACAAATATAAAGAAAATTTCAAATTTTACAATTAGAAAACAGAAAATTACACTTTATTGCATTTATTATGAACAACTTATCCATTAAATAAACAATTGCATCTAGAAAGTAAAACGTTCCAAAATAAGTAAATATTTTTTAACTGAAATTATTTTTAAAATATTCATTCCCCCAAAGCATTAAAGGCACGTTATCAGTAACTAATTGTAAAAATATTAATGCATATTCCATGTTCTGGGTAAATGAGAAATTAAATAAATGCAAAAAAAGAAAGTACGAATATTTTTTTTAAATAATCTAAAGAAATAATTTATTGACATTTTAACAATAAAAAAAAAAAAACAGGAAAAACATTTTATGCTAAGAAATCCCTCTAAATGTAGCAAAATATGAAAAAAGTCTTAAAAAATAATACTGTAACAAATTGTATCATATATACATACATTATAAGCTGTAACTAACATAAAACAATGTACCTTAAAAATATCATAGAGTGTACTAATATATTTTCTCTACTTACTGAGAATCATATTCTACCTTAATCTTACTTAAGTTTCACATTTTTTATTAATCTTTTGTGACTAATCTGTTAAACAAAAATTCCATATATATTTCATTAAACTTGTAGTTCTAGTTTACTAGGGTAAATATTTTAATATCAAATAAAAAAACATTAAATATTTTTTTGCCTCATTTTCATTGATTCTTACCAAATAAAAATTATATTTAAGAACATACTAATAGCACAAATAGTTCATAATTTTGATACAAAGAAAGTAATATAAACATGTGAAAAATTCAAATACATTGCTACAAATTTTGTGCAAAATAGTGTAAATAATTCGTTTTGGTAGGACGAATTTTTATACTTTTTCACTTACAGTACTCTGTTATATTAATTTTATATTAAAATTGTAATATTTGCAAGCAACGCCATCCCTTACGTTATAATGGCGATTCAACGGGATCTTAGCGATAGAGCCATGTTGGCATCATTTTTGGCAACTTTGGCGAGTTCGGGACCGTACGGATTCTTTTAGAAATTAGTGGAGAAAACCACTAATTTCACAATCTTTGATGCAAGTGAATCTTCCTTGATGGATCCGCGAGACCTATAAAGTGGGGATGCTCACCGAATGTTAGTTAGTCTTGATTTGACTAGCCATTAGTCGTCTTGCCTTGACCATAAAGAGTCGTCTAGAGATTAGCTTGGCTGTTGGGTAGGACAAGCAGTGCTTGTGAATAATCTTTTACATACGTGTATTTTAGACACTGATAAATGTATCTGAAAGCTGTTGAAGGTGTGAAAAACATCTGAAATTTATTCTCCGAATTTCGCCGTGTATCCTGTGTCATGGATTGGATTTTCAACAGTAAATTTCATCACTCTTAAAGAACTGTCTTGTTCTTTGCGACTGATTTGCATAAAACCCTTGAACCTCGATCAATGTAACAATATAATTAAGTTTTATGTGGATTAAAATCTCCTAGATTAAAAATCAGTAAGTTAATTTATAATTATCATACATATACACTAATGTTTCCCCCATAAACTGAACAAGTACTATGAAATTTTTAACAAGTGAAAAAAATCATACTTATTAAATTATAAAATATTTCAAATATGTGTGCATCACCTATTATAAAATCTCCGAAAATACAAAGTACACAAAAATTCTCAAACATTAAATGCAGAAATGGAGAGAAAAATATGTATAATATATTTTTATGTATAACTTTATAATATATATAGCTTTTTTACTCTTTCTCTTTTTTTATTGAAACGAACATTGAATGAAACTCTGAACCATCATTCTAACATTGAATATCTTAAAAGCTTTGAGGATTAAATATTTTTTACTTTTTTGTTTTACTTGTTAAATGACAAAAATAAGAGCTTGATTATTTCAAAATAAAAAGCCCAACACCATTAGTTCAATGAGGTGTTCTACAATGATTTGCCACAAAACAAATTTTATTTGATCTGAAGAATGAGTACTTACACAAACTATATTTCTTTAAATTATTTATTTTTTCAAAAAAGCAAATAATAAGAATAAGTTTCATTAGCATTTTCTGATGAGATTAATAAACTGACAATATATGCATTACATATATTAGAATAATATTCTTTTTCCAAAAATACAACTGAATAAAAGTTAAATATCACTTAAAAAAATTAGGCTCAGTGGAATTCCATTCAATTGAATATCAAACTGAATTACATTAAAGTTTTGTAAACAAATCAAACTTACTTAATTGGATTAAATGAAGGTGGCGGTAATGGTGGTGGTGGAGGAGGTGGAATGGGTAACAAATCGGATGCGGACACTTCAGCATTAAGTTTACGGATTTGGCATTCAAGCTCTCGAACTGTTTGCAAAACAAAAAACTTTTATGTGAAATAATAATTTAAGTATAAATTTGATTTCACCTATCCACTTATAAAATAAAATAGCAAAAATGTTATCATAATGCAATACTACATGCTTTAGTTTTAAAATAATGTGCTATTTCCTAAAAAAATATAGCTTACATCTTTGTGTAAGATGAAATATGACGAAAGGGGGACTTAACTTAAAAACTGCCCAATCTTGCGTTCTATACTATCTCTCAGTACGAATACATCTCAGCGTCAACACTAAAGATTATTTAAATATCTATAACTATTACTATTATTATTCATACAATATTTATTCCAACAAATACTAGTTGTAGACTTTCAAAAACTGTTAAAAATAATCAAATTATTTAAATTTTAATCTTCATTTTTAGAATTTCAATTGCATAATGCTTCTTTCAAAATAATTGAGATAGAAAGAACTCTTTTAATGAATATTCAGGTATTTGAGGGGGATAATCTCTTATTCTTTTTATTTCATACACAACAATTAGAACAGTCTTTTTTTAAAAAATAAATTTAATTAATAAATATAAGTTCAATTTTAATATGGGTTAAAAGAAAAATATAAAAATTCAACATTTTAAAATACACTCTATAAGAGACTAGTTTCTGAAAATATAAGATCCAGAATGCACATATTTTAAAGGTATACTTAAAAGAAAAATAACATTTATATCACTAATACACTAAAAAACTACAAGCCTAAATTACAGTTAAACAATAAGCTAAAAAAAATATCAAGACATTACAGGACAAAATAGAATAGTCAAAATAATGTAATAGTAGATTCTTGGGCTTAAACCTAAGATTGCAGGTTAAAGATAATTTTAAGGTGACCACATTCCCCTTTGTTTACTTTATTGGGCTGAAATAAAATAAAGAGAAAAAACACTTCTTGAATTTTTTTTAATGTTAAAATTAATTTATAGAAATGTGAATCCCTGTATTTAAGTATCAGAAATTAATCTACTTGCTTAGAATTATGTAATGAATTTAAAATTGCCAAAATTAATTCAAAAAACAAATTTGAAACTGTCTACTACAAAAATTAGGATACTAACTTTCTCATAAAGATCAAAACAATGGCAAAACAAAATTGTGTTTCATGAAATAACTGTTCATAAATACATTCTTTAATAAAAGCAACATGCAAGTAGAAGATATGAAAACAATACATAAAAATTTGAAAATAAGAGAAATTATAAAAATTAATTTAATAAATTACAAAAAAAAAATAGCTGGTAGTGATACAACTATAATAGTCATTAGGACAATAAATAAAAAAACCATGATTAAATCTATTTTATATGTAAGGATTAAGAAATTTAATAGGGTAATCATGTGTTCCAAACAGTATCTTATAATTTTTTTTTAACATTATTACTTTTATCGCTATTTTTATTAAAAAAATAAGAATTATGCTCTAAATAAGAATAATATTCTTATAAATATACATATACCTATAACAGTTCAAAAATGGAACTTTTATAATGTTTAAATTAAGAACATAATTTTAACAAAAATATAACTATTTAATTTATGATCTATAATAAGTAAAGCTGAATCCAGTTATCCTGTTGCATGCTGGTTTTAGTTCATGTTAATAAGGTTTAATTAAACTAAAAAGGAATCTTAGGTTTAAACTTGTAATTTTTTTCCAAAAATTATTAGATAATAAATATATTTAAATTAATAAAAAACACTATCGATACATAGATTCAGCAAAATTAGACAATTTAGCTAAGCTATTGTGAGCAGGTGCACATTGTCATAAGCTTTTAATTTGCTTACATATAATTAACATAACTCTAAATATAATTTTCTTTAAGAATATTTTTGTGGGTGTATCAATACATTTGTGTTCAAAACTTGAGCAGGTTATGCCATGATTCTGAAAAAATCAACTGGGTGACATGAAATTCGCACCAGACACAATGTGGCACTTAAAGGTTAGTGAAAGCATAGTAGCCAAAAAAATGAAACGTATGCATGCATTATGGAATAAAGCAGAAAATGGTGTTAGTAAAAAACATTGTCAAGCCATGAGGAAGAACAAACCGAAGTCTTAGTAAAGAATATGACTTCCCCTAAGTGTAATGGATGCGTGACACCGTCTGTTCAAACTCAATACCAAATATATATAATCCAACAGTTCTTGAAGAGTTGCCCCTTGTCATGGAGAATATGTTTCAGCTGTCTGGTGTTCTGCATAGGATAAGATCTTGCAGACAGGCGTCTTCCTAGAGCATGTTCAATGAAATTTAAATCAAGGGCTAGCAAATCCATCCTGCAGATAACCTCACTTTCTAGAAACTCCTCAACAGTAGTCTACAAAAATTGTATTCCCCATAAAAATAAAGTCTGAACCAATGGCACCTCAGAACAGATGCACCAGAGGAAGGATAATTTCACTACAGTAATGATCTTCAGTAAGTGAGCCATTGTAGAAAATACATCCAGGACCGCCAGAATGGTGTCTCTCTGATTTTAGTGAGATGAAACCATGTCCCTACCTCCCTTCATACCAAATGGAGCTGAGAATCGTTGCTTAGATTGAAAAGATTCACATCAGTAAATAGAATGTAACTCCATTCAAGAGCTGTCCAGTTTGGGGGGTCTTGACACCTCTATAAACAGTGCCACCAATCAGCTGCTGTTTATGGTGTGCAGTGTTCAGGGCGATGAGTGATTGATTATGACATCTTCATATGCAGATAGATGTCTGGCCACAGTAAACTGCTATACCTGTCATTTAGTAGGCGAATGCAGATGCTGAGCAAAGTTACCTGATGTATAGATTTGCTCCTTTTTCGCCTGTAAAATGATATACTAGTCATCATTCGCTCTTGTTTTCCTCTACCAACTACAGTCAACCTTTCTTAACACTGTACCTGCATTTTGAAAGATTTTCCAAGATGAAACAAAACTTTTGTCAATTCCAAGTTCTTGTGCAAACACTTGTCAAACTACACTTCTCTTCAAGCTTGCCGATCCTTTTACCTGTAAAAGCATCATGACAGTTTTCTGTAGCCATTATGAACATATGATTCCACTTTCACTTACAAGGAATGTCTGGACATGTGTTCCTCTTTCTTTTTAAGTTGCCTTGGCACTTAGTGAAGATGTTTGCATTGCTGTGATGTCCTTTCTGAAGTCATACTGCTGATACTTGCATGTTACCCTTTTACTGAGGTATCTTTTCAACATACTGGTCACAAAAAGCCCTTTTCAACAACTTCAAGTTTGTACTTTGAAACTGAATTCGTTGCTTAAGTTTTGCAAGCTATTGTATAAATTGAGGTCCTTTTCCCCAGAATATTTTAACCCTTTTAATGATGTTATTATTCACAGAATTTTAGATTCAATAAGTTCTTGAGTAGCACTAAGGTATGTTCCTCTCACAAATTTAGTCCTGCTATCCAATAACTTATCAAAAATTAACCGCAAAAACATTTTTTTGTATAATTTTTTAAACTGGACATTATTGAACTTGTTTAATTAATATGAACAAGAAAAATTCAAAATTTGTTATGCTGCATAATATAAAGTACATAAATTTATATTGAGTACAGAAATTTTAAGAGCAAACTCTAATTTAAAGAATAGAAAAACTCTGGCATTAAAATGAAAATTCTGAAGAAAAAGAATGATATATAAATATATAGATATAAAATATTTTTAATAAAACTCTTCTAAATTAGCCTTTGAAAGTAAATCTTGTTATTTATAAAATAAGGAACACTAACCAAATTTTAATATCCTAAAATTCATAATTCAAAAAAACATAAAATGGCAACCAAATAACTCTGCCAGTTTAATTCAATTTTTTTAAAAAAAAATAGTCTTAATTTTTCTATATATTTTTAATTATAAGGGCCTTGAAGCTCAACATGAAATTAAAGATCAAATCAAAAGATTCATTTTACTGATTCAGATAATTGAACTTATTCGATATACTATAAACCTTCCTTCCATTCTGTAATTTTAAACTGTGAAAAGTGTATGTTAAAAATAAAACTCAATAAATTTTAGATGAAAAGAAAAATTTAATTTAAATTAGGTTTGTTTAAAAAAAATACTTTGGATATCATGTGAAAGGTAAAGAAATAATATTCTAATACCAAACAGTATTATAAAGCAATGAAATTTACTCCGGTTAAGAAGGATATTATTCTGTTCCTTATACTGAGCTACTTCTTGTTCAGTAAATTCAAACTTTGCAGTCAGTGTATCAAAACTTTCAACAGGATCTGGTATTTGGGGGTGAAGACTTTCAGTACCATTTTCTTTCATATGTTTCTGAAAAGAATTTTTAAATTTAAAAAAGCCATGATGCAGATCACAAATTTGCTTGATTAAACATTTTGAACATATTTTGAATGTAACTTTTAGTGTATAAAGCTATTATATATTTAAAATAAGCATTTGAAATAGAAATGTAGTTGTACACAAAATTGCAAAATACTGACAGAAAAAAAAAATTACTAAATAACAGAAATTATGCAATATAATTCAAACATTCATTCTAATCATCTTTTATTCAAAAATAATGTGAATGAGAGAGAGTTAATTTATAAATTTACATAACTGTCAACTAATTTAAATTCTATATGTATTTCTGAAATCAAAACTTTACAATACCTCATAAGGATTATCTGCTTTAAGAGTTTCATGCAAAACAGGTGTGTTCAGGAAACATACCACAAAATTTCTAATTGCAAAATAATTCTCAGCTAATATCAAAAACTTCTGGCATAAGATATATTAAGGACAATTTTATTACATTACACTGAATCTAATATCACCCATCAAACACACACACACACACACAGTACTTCCTGCATACCTCAACAACATGGTTTGTAACAAATTTGTAAGAAATATGAAACAAATAACAACTAACTGGAATTTCATATCATAAATAACAACTTGAAGATTGCAATCAAATGCTTGAAAAGCAAACATTATCAATTGGGATTTATTTTTTTCCTTTCAGAACACACTAATTTAAACACTACAATTAACTTGATGAGAGAAAACTATGGAGAAAAATTTAGAGTTATTAATAATTAACTTTTTCAGAGCAAATGAGAAACAAATTAAGTATTACACATATATTCTTAAATAGTATAAAAATGAGTTTATTTTCGATACAATCATAATTTACTCAAAAAAAACTAGTTTCAACTAAGAAATTTAGAAAAACAACATTTTCAAGTGAAACATTCAATGAACAATAAAGAAAAAAAATAATGTTTATTGATAAACATCTTAATCTAATTAATGTATAAGAAAAGAATGTAATAACATAAAAACCATTTTTAAAGTTCTTCCTACAAACAAAAATTCATTTGATTACATGAATGAAATCCAAACAAAATATCAAGAACTATAAATATTGTAAAAATACAAACAGACAATAAAAATTTTTAAAAAATTTCGACAGTATATTATTACTAGTAAATGCAAATTTTAAATTGATTTGATTCATTGAGAAATTCAAAATGATTTTAAGTGAGTAAGAAAAATTATTTTCTCTAATAATTTATCATGGCAATTGAATGAAATAGTCGAATAATTGTGCAGCAACTTGACTCTGCATTTCAATCCAAACTGAGAATTAAGAAAAAAACGTAAATGTTTGAAAAATCAATTAATAAAATATTTATTTACAACATAAAACTTACATGCTGTAAAGAATTTTCTGATTCACCAACCTCATCTCTTGCATCTACATTTAAAAATAAATGTAAATAATGTGAAACATTTAAAAAATAATAATAAACATTAAATTTTAAATTTCTTATTCAAATACGGAAAATAATGTTTAAATTTTCTGCATAATTCTCAGTATTAACACTTTAATAAACCAACAAAAAGTATTCACAAAATGAAGTACAGATAAATATCAATTCCTTTAATTCATGATTCATATTGGGAAAAAGGGGTTATTCATGAATTCAAAATAATAAATGTTTAAAAATTAAATTATGTAATGTACCAAAGTGAGTGAGTGAGTGAATATTAATGTTGCACTGTTCAGCTACATGAGCGCTTTTGGAGATGGAACTTGTAATTTTGAGCCATGGTCAAGTGAGGAGGATGACACCTGAGCTGGCACCCCCCTCTCGTAATATACCAAAACTCATAAAATAAAATTTGATTACTCCAAGCACATCACAATAGAAAATATATCATGAATATATTTATCACAGGCCTCCTAATATATATATGCTATTCTCAAAATTGCAAAAGACATTTTTTTATATATAAGTCAGTGATTCCCAACCCCGAACAGCTCTGTGGATCAAATGGTACCTGTGACTGCCCAAGGAACATTAAGTTATTTCTATTTTATTTACTACAGCGTATTTCTTTTGGGTTTGAGAAAAACTTCCCATGCAAATTACTTTATATTCCTCTTTTTAGTGTAATTGTATTTTACTCTGAAAAAAGGCATATTTACCGCATTTACTCGAATCTAAGCTGCACCATTTTTCCAGTGTTAATGCTACTGAAAATCACATGTGGCTTAGAATTGAAGGCAAAACATTTATTGGATGGAGGAAATTGAATTTCCATCACTTTCAATAGGAAAAATGTAACTGTCCAGTCTGGCCACTTACAATGGTGACTTATCTCATTCTGCAGTTTACCTCCAGTATTCAGTATATCCTAAACATCATTGTCTGCTCGTATTTGGGAATTTTTTTGCATACCCTTTCTTTAAATCACCTAAACATCAAAGATATTGGTAATAACATCAAGACAAATTCCCAAAAATATGCAGAAAAGAACGGAAACAGAAGCAGCCACTGAAAATTTGACACAGATGAAACAAATATATGTCGATGGCGTAAACAAAATGATATAATTTTTTATTCTAAAGGTTCAGCAGTCTTTAATAATTCTTTTCAAATCTTTTATAATATATTCATTTAAAAAAATGTTGTATAACAAATGCATTCAATGCCACGGAAGACAACACCATGTGGACATGATACTGACGGTTGGAGTAATTATAGGTTCATGTATGTATTTGAAAGTTTTTAAATACTGGAAAAATAATTTAATAACTTATTATTTCTAATTAAAATATTTTTTAAAAATTTCTTAAGTATCGGTTATTGATAAGCCTTTTACGCAATTTTTTTCAAAAATTTGTACAGAATTGGGGCTGCGACTTAGATTCGAGTAAATACGGTAAATAGTTGAACAATTAAAAATTTAAATTATTAAGTCAAAAATATCTGAAATATCTAATATATATTATAAATGCGAAAGTTTGTGAGGATGTTTGGGGGTCTTTCACGCAAAAACAACTGAATGGATTTTAATGAAACTTTACAGTAATATAGCTTATATATCAGAATAACACATAGGCTATAATTTATATATTGTATGAAGTGTCCAAAATAAAGTGATATTTGTTAAGTAGGAAAAAATTCTGCCATTTGCAAGCAATTCTGGCATGTGCTGCAAAAAGGCCCACCACAGCATATATCTATCTTTTGTTTCTGATAACCCCTTTTGTTTTGGCTACACAAGGCACTCGCTTCTAATTAATTCATGTGATCAGCACAATGCCTATTTTTTTTTTATTTCAGAATAAAACTAAGTTTTGAAGGGAGAGGTTGTTATAAATCTCTCTTTATTTTAATGTTTTCTTATGATTTTATTATGCACATTTGGTAGTAAGAAATTGATCTTTCTTCAAAATAAATGCCTTTATCAGTTCTGGTACTTAAAGTAAATAAACTTTCTCTTTCACACTGCATCATTTGGACAAATTTTCAAAATTTGTTTGTGGTTAGTAGTTAATTATAATGCTATAATTTTAATTGAAAAGGCAGATGGGCGTTTTTAAGTATTAAAAAAATTATAACTACTGTACTGTATTTTTTGGAGTGTGTGAGTGAGTGAATATTAACGTCGCACTGTTCAGCTACATGAGGGCTTTTGGCAACGGACCACGTAATTTTGAACCATGGTCAAGGGACGTGGACGACACCTGAGCTGGCACCCCCTTCTCCTAACTACCACACCAACTTAGCAGGAATATTCTACCAATACTTAGCTTTAATATTCTTTGAAATCCACTCTTCCAAGATATATGGCAGCGCGGGTTCTATGATGAGTATTTTAGAGGGGAAGGCGCACAGTTTTGCAGCAGATATGCGTTTTCAGCAAAGATTATTATTTTTGTCCCGAAAAAATAGTTTATGTCAAAATTTAAGTGTCTTATGTTTTTGTATGTTAATGAAAACCTTAGAAAATGATTTGACTACTTATTTTAAGTGAACGGTGTATATAATTAATTTTACAGTGGAATATCTTTAATTAATTTATTAGCTCTAACGGATTAAATTTTCCAAAGTGGAGTATTTTGTTTATGTATATATCCCTTAATTTTAAATGTAGTGATCAAAAAAAAATATTGTATGAAAAAAACTGCAGTAAATCATAATGCGGTGGAAAAAGTATTAACGTGCATCACACCCTTACACGGCGGGGTTTTACAAAGCTCTAATAAAGCTCGAGCTATGCAAGTAGCTAGGCATTTGCCAACTTGACTCTATCGTTAACATTTCGCTATGTTTTTCATTGAATCGCCATTATAATTTAAGAAACGGCGTTGCTTGCGAATATTACAATTTTATCATAAAATAAACAGAAAGTAATATTAATGTATTATACTTTCAGATATAAATTATTTACACTATTTTAAGCGTTCATTACACAAAACTTTTAACAATGTGTTACTTTTGCTGAGCAGAGATCTCCTTAGGGAGGTATTTTCAAAAATCGACCCTCGAGAGTGTTACGGGGAGTTATAATTAAAAAAAATTCCTTTTTAACAGCTATTAGATCTACAGACTTAAAATTTCACAAAGGTGGTGTTTTTTTTTCTTTCTTTTTTTTTTTTTTTTTTTTTTTTGTTTAGCTGAGAGATGCAAAAAGCGTTTTTTGTTTAATTTGAAATTCACGTAAAATTAACTCATTAAAAACTTCTTTATCCTTCAATCTGTGTTGTTTAATTTTTCAGTTCACCCGAGCGAAGAACGGGTATACCAGCTAGTAAACAATAAACGTCTCCACCCTCATAATCAGGCTGCAGTAAGATCACCAAATGTTGACTGGGCCGCTGCGATGAAAAGGTTGGATAGCACTGATATAAGTCATACAATCTAATTATTATTGTAACTGGAATTAATAAAATAAAAACTTGATAAAAGAAATCTATTAAATTTTAATTAGAGCAACACAATTCTATATAATAAATCTGCTGCAAGAGAAATTAAATTTATATAAATTATTACTCTTATTAACTTACGCATTTCAAAAATCTATAAATCTGAAAATTATTTTCTTTTAAAAATGTTTAAGACTGCATAATACATAATATGGATAGATTTTTTAAATCAAATTAAAAATTTTTAAGAGTATCATTCTTACAGTATAAAAAATTTGCTATTAGTTAATATATAATGTAATATACTTCAATGAATATTTGAGAAATTGCAACACACACATACATTTAAAGCTAATAATTTTGATTACACACAAACATAAGGGTAAGACATAAAATTTAGAAAATTATATTTTCTGTAACCAATACAGACAGTTATACAGAATGTAACCTACTAGCATAATACAGAATACAGTCAAAAATAAGTTCACCTAATTTAAAGAAGGGAAGAAAGAAAAATAATGGTTTTAACTTTTGATAGGGTTGAAAAAGGAAAGCAGAGAAAAATTAACAAAGATTTCACAAATGGTCTTTCATAAAAATTTTAAGAGATATTTAAGTAACAATACCCAAACAAAAACTTGAAGTATTTTTTATGAATAATAAATTTATAAATACATGCAGAAATGTTAACAAGAAAGGGATTAACAATAGTCATTTAATAGAGAAAATAATTTTTATATAACTTTGGATGGTTTTCATCATATTTAATGATTTCAATACAAACTGAATTCTTTTAAAAAATAAGCAAAAATAAATTACTTACTATTGTGAAGCAGCTGAAAAGACTGAAGTTTTTCTTTTGTACAGTTGTGATCCTTCATTTCCTGCTCATACTAAAACAAATATGCATTAATTTTTCTTTCTACAAAATAAATCTTTGAATTTTTTTTTTTTTTTTTTTTACCTTTTTTTTAACAAAAAAAGGCATGTTACTGTAGCAAAAATTAAAAAAAAAAAAAAAAAAAAAAAAAAGGATAAATCAGTTATTACATTAATTAAAAAAATAAAATTGATTTTGTGCAGTGATAAACATTTTTAAAATTTTCACTTTTCTTTTAATAAAATATTTTCTTTTCACAATTATACAAAAGAAAAAAAATACATAAATAAAAAAAGAAAGAAACAAGGAAAACATTACCAGACTTTTTGCAATTTCAAAATCTTCTTTCAATGAACTCTGCTTTTCTACTTCTTTCCTCAGTTGAATCTTCAAATTAGCCATTTCAGTTCTAAGTTCTAGAAATAATTAAAACAAAAATTGACACAATGTTTAAATAAACCCAATCATAAACAAAACAAACATATGTATAAAAGTGTTTCAGAAATATTTTGGAAATAAATATTATAATGTCTTTGTAATAAAAATAAGACTTAAGAACTAATTATATTTTAATGTAACCATAACAAATATAAGTTTAAAATGAAACATGATTGAATATTATTTAAATTTACATTCATAAAAAATTTCTGTTCTGATTATAAATATATCATTTGTAATTAGCACACACACACACAAATTTCTCTCTCGTCCTTTTTTTTCATTATTAATTACATACATTTATGAAGGAATGCTTTTGCTGTATTCATATTCAAATAAGAAAGAAAAAATCCATTGTATATTACACTGAAAGTCGTTTTCTTTATTCAAATCTATTATTATCATTCAAATTTATTATCTATGATGTTGAAAACTGCATTTTTGTTTAAAATTTTAATAAAGTAAGGTTGACAATACTATCCAGGCATTATGTTTAATCAAAACATTCACTTTGGATCCTTCCTTTTTTCATGAAAAAGAAAAAAAAAATTCAAATTAAAAAATGTTTTTAAAAGTTGCCTATAAACTACTTTTTATTGAATGTTTTCAAAGCACCTTTTACATTCATACACAGTCAGAGAGGACACAGGATTTTTGGTCACAAAACTTTAATAACAATCAATGTTAATTTCCAGAATATTCTTTTTAAACTTATAAATTATGCACTGAATCAGTATTTGCTTCCTTCTAGTTATTTTATAAAAAAAATCAAATCGATATTTGATTACAAAAGTATAACCACATATTCAATAAAATAAATATCTCAAACAATGAAAATGAAATTGTAGCACTGAATAAAAAATTTGATATAGTGTGTGATTATTCTACTTTTTAAAAGGTTTCAATGCTCTTTTTACTCATCCATTTATATACAGGGTGATTCGCTACCAGACCAACAAACTGGTAGGGTGCGTAGAGGGTACAGAGATGACTCAGAATCACATAGCAATGCAGGGTAGTAAATGCTGTAGTTGCAAGCTGTGGTGCAAAGTAGAGAAAAAGAACAGAAACAGCAACATATTAATGGGACAGAAAACATTTTATTAAACAGTTATACTACAACAGGTGTTTGAAAGTGTATGAACTTCTAGGTTCACATAAAGAGTTTGGGCAATTATCTGAGCAATGAAGCATATAATTGATTTTCAGATTTATTTGTCATCACATCTGTCAAATTTACAATGTGTGTTAGTTCTTTCCAAACATATTTTTTTTACTGGGATGAACTATATATATATATATATATATATAAATCAGTGACGCACACAACGGGGGTGTCCTCGGGGTCTGGACACCCCCAATAGCCCTTGATTTTTTTTTATTGGTTATAATCCTATGTATATATTACGTAAAACTTACTTATGTATTTGTTATTAATAATTAATTTTACTAATTATTGCTAATTATTTATTCAATAATTATTTATTGTTTCTGTTCCCCAAAATCGACAAACTCAAAAGAATATGTTGGGTGGTGTATTGGAACAAGATACCAAAATGGTGGTCTTACGACCCTGGACCCCTCCCTTGAAAATTTTTTGTGTGTTTTGATATATATATATACACACACACAAGAGAAACATACAACAACCCTCCTAAATAAAATATATAATATAACTGAAAAAATTAATTCCCTTTTTGTTTTATTTATCGATCTTTCCTCGCGAATGCAATACACACAATAGATTAGAATATAATTTCAAGTAGAAAATAGTAAACAAATAAAATTCAATTACAGGTTTTACTGAATTACATAATTACTTTTAAAAAAGATGAAGTATTGTAACAGGTAAAATATTGATTTAAAAAGATATTGTAAAAAGCATGTTTTAAGAAAATCTTTATTTCTTAAATATGTTTTGTAAATTACACGAGAGACATTAAAAATATATATTTCTATATATATATCTATATGTAATAACTTAAATTGATATCTACTCATAATTCGAATATCCTTTATTCATAGCATCTAATTCATAAATTCTAATACCCTATTTCGAAATGGGTCTCAATTTATCTTTTTCTAAAGCATTAAAAACATTGTTAGTATATTTATAACTGATTCTTTAAACCTTGAATTTTTGATAGATTTATTGGCAATTCCAAGACATACAAGATCATTAATTGTTTTTATGCACCTTTCTAGCCAGGATTAATATTCTCTAAGCAATGATGTCATTTCTATAAATAACTAATTATTCCCTTTGGCTAAGCATATGACTGTATTTTTTATAATGTGTTCCCCTGTTCTTCCCTGTGTATAAAAACGATATTTAAATAATTCCCTCTCTAGTATTTTGGCACTGTACAAGAAGCATGCTAAAATGAATTGTGATTACGAACAACCCTCTTTAATTTTTCGGCGACGACCACTTAATCATCTCTATTCAAAATGTTCATTTTTCCTGGGCAAATATATTGCAGTAATGTCGGTAGGATTGTTTCCTATCATGAAAACAAAATGTCAATGTAAAATTTTATGGAGAGTTGTTCTAGTAGAAAGAGCAGACCATCGACTGTACTTCATCGCTGTGGAAGGTTCCAGGAAAGTATTGGTAAATTCCTCTTTATAGCAGTTTCCATCCACTATGATCCACGACCATACAGAAGAAATCTAATCCATGAAAATATGTTTTAAAATCTAAAAGCTTCTTGAAAGCATGAAATTTGCACCATTATCAGAAATGTAAAATGCTTTTTACGCAATGGTAGTCGCTGATAAGTGAGGGTCATTCAGCGACTGGTGAAAGCTCAAGACAAAATTTTCAATTGCAAAATTTTTTTTCTTCATGGTACCACATATTTGAAATGCTTTTATATTTTTACTATGATTTATTTTGTCTTAAATTTGCTTTCTTTATAATGATTATTTCTGAACTTGATTTTGATACTTAACATGAGAATTTTGATGGTTATATAGTGTTTTCATTAATTGTTTGCTAAATATGGAAATTAAAATCGGTACTAAAATTTTGGTATATTAAATGGTATTAAGAGATTTAAAAATGTTGATATTTAAATTACTCGAGTGTTATTTAAAACTTATATAAAAATGAACAACTTTACTGATCTTAAGATGTTTAAGAAAGACATTGTAATTGATATGCCTGATGATAATTTGCAAACAAATCTAAATTTTAAAATGCTATCTCTAATAACCCATTTAGTTCCAGAATTCTGATATTTATAAAATTTATGGTTTAGATATTTTGAGCAAATTTGTTTTAAATGTAACCATATGATATGATGTGGTATGGGGTAGTGGTACCACTATATTACTTTTTCTGTGTCGGTGGGGGGGAGGGGTTCTACCCCAGCATTTTTTTCATATATATCTGGTTCTACCCAAGCATTTTTTTCATATATATTTCGTTCCACGCCAGCAATTTTTCTTATAAATATCTGGTCCCCCATTCAGTGTTTTTTTTTAATATTATATGAGTCTTACTCCCATTATTTACTTTTTTTGTATTATTTAGTCCCTACCGCCATTATACTATTACTCTGGTATAACATACATAAGTGTTTCTACACATTACTACCTATAGTATTTCCGATGTAATGGCCACTTGACAAAATGCGCAAATTTTGAACAGTTGTATGTGTCGCAGGAAAATGATGAAATTAGGAATTTCATCAAATCCCTAAGGGAGATGATCAATTGACGGGAGATGCTAAAATAACATCTCTTTAAAGGTCATTTCTCTGATTAAAGTAAGGGATTTGAACAAATTTCTGATCCATTTCAGTGAAATGGTGAAATAATATTGTCAAGGGTTTAAAACTCTTTATTTAACAAATATGATGCATTATTAAACTTAGAAGTAAGTAATACGACAATGAAATACAAATTATTTCTTCAAAACTAATTAACAAATAGTTAGAAAAGTAGGCTGGTATTTTTTTACATATAACATCTATCCTCTCGGTTGTTTACACACTAAAATATTAATCCCTATGTTAATCCTATGGTGTACCATTTTTTTAAAGATATGGGATTGATATTTAGGGGAGCGATAATACTACCTGTATGGTTAAGTACGAGGACTCCACCCCCTAGGTGTCTCCCCCCCTGTCAGCATTTTGCCAATGCAAATCCTGACTAGTTCATTTCACCATTTCACTGAAAAAGTTCAGGAATTTGATAAAACCACTTACTTTCATCAGGGAAATGACCTTGAATATACATTTTAACCTCTCCCATCAATTAATCATATCCCTTAGGGATTTGATGAAATTCCTAATTTTGCCATTTCCCTGCAACATATGCAACTTCTATTTTATAATTCTCATCTTCCTTATTTGTTTTTATATTCTTATGCAAACTTAATTTTCTTGTTGAAGATCATTTTTATGTTATTTATGTTTAAGAAGAGAAATTTTTAAATTAATGTGTATAAATCTAAATTTCTAATTTTAAACTTAGTATCTCTGTAAGATATGGGTGTGTGTCAAGGGCCTTGGTGCATACACAAGTCTTGTGAAGGGGGGAAATTGTAATAACTTAAATTGGTATCTACTCATAATTCGAATCTCCCTTATCTATAACATCTAATTCATAAATCCTAATACCCTATTTCAATATACGTCTCAATTTATCTTTTTTTAAAGCATTAAAAACATTATGTTGGTATATTTATTACTAATTCTTCAGACCTTGAATTTTTTATAGATTTATTGGTGATTCCAAGACATACAATATTATTAATTGTTTTTATGCACCTTTCTAACCGGGATTAATATTCCCTAACAGTGTTGTCCTTTCTATAAATAACTAATTATTCCCTTTGCTTAAACATGTGATTGTATTCTTTATAATGCGTTTTCCCCTGTATATAAAAATTTGATATTTGAATAATTCCCCCTCTTGCATTTTGGCACTGAATGAGAACAAGCTCAAATAAATGATGTGATCATGAACAAATCTCTAATTTTTCAGCCACGATCACTAAACCACCTCTAATCAAAATGTACGTTTTTCGCTGGCAAATATATTACATATATATGTTCCCAGTTAAGATAAATGCGAACATAATTTTGATCTAAATGTCATAAGTGTGGAATAAATTACAATGAAAATAAAAAAGTTATACAATTTAAATCAAATTTAAGGGAGTTACAAATTAAGATAACAATACAGGATGCAAAACAAAACATAGGACAAAATTAAATTGATTTCTTATTTTTTGATAATGCAAACAATTCTGCCCATTAAATATACATTACTACTAATAATCTTCTTAAAGGGATATTGGCAGTATAATTGCATTATAATTTTAAAAAATAATGCATTAAAATTTCAATGACTAAATAGGGTTACAACATGAACATACTCATTAATATAATTCAACTACTTCTATGATAACAGAATCCTGAATGAAGAACACAATAAAACCTATGTATTTTAAAATTAATTTTACCTGAAGTAAGTTTATTCAGAACATCCAATTCTGAAATATTTTCATCAGGATCAGATTCCTGAGAACATATTTCACTAGAATCTTCGCCTGGAATGTCTGACGAATTTACTTCTCGACGAGTGTGCCTTTTGAGCTTTTGATTTTCTTGAAAATACTTTATCAATTCCATAAGATGAAATAAAAAAAATTTAATAACAAAATAACATACATCAAATTTATTTCACATTAATTTTTGAAAATAAGATTGTAAGTACAGTTAAAATTATTGAAAGAGAATATTTTACACATTTTTATTCTTAATATAACAAAAAAATATGTGAATTAATCACATATTGTGTGAGTGAGTTGCATTGTTCAGCTACATGAGGGCTTTTTGTGGCAGACCTTGTAATTTTGAAGAATGGTCAAGTGACGAGGACAACACTTGAGCTGGCACCCCCTCTCTTAACTACCACACCAACGGGAGGATATTTGAGCTCTCGACAGATTTAACATGCATCGCCCCCCCCTACTTGGCGGGTCTTTAATGGTACTGGGTTCGAACTTGTGACAAGCCAGCAACAATCTGCTACTTTGAACAATAGGCTACCGCGGCCACTTATCACATATTGACGGAAATAGGTGAGTTTTAAATAGTTATGAAGCTGCAATAAAGTATGATATATAAAAGATATTTGCTACTTAAGATCAAAAATAAATAATCTTGCTTAGATGAAATAAGTGGTATAGGATACATATATAAAACAATGAAAAAGTATACAAAAATGTAAAAATTCATAATTCTCTCCTTTAGTTTTTAAAACTATAGTAAATAAATTGCACAAACATTTTGTTTGTGTTTTCCCTTTTAAAGAACAGCAATAAATAGGATTAAAAACCTCTTTGTCATTATACTTGTTGAGTAAACATGAACAAAAAAGTTATACTGTTAGTTAATGTACTGTTTTAAAGATAATTCAATGACAAAAGGCTATGAATGTATCCAATTTTTTAACAAAATAAATATTTTCTCATGTAACACAGAATTATATAGAATTCTAATTGTAGAATATAAATGTGGGCAACAAGCAAAAAGTTTTGCTTTCACAGTATTGCTTTTTTCTGTAGGAATTAAGAAACCTACCTGTTGTGTGGGCCAAAAAGCTTTGGAAAGAACTGAGTACAAAATGTTTATCAACAAATGTTTAGGACTCTTAATTACCAAATAAGGGACTCATTTTTAAAATCCTGCAATCCAGATCCTAGCAAACAGAATTTTACAATATTTAAAATTTAGGCTAATTTTAAAGATGGGAAACCAAACATAGAAAGAAAGAAATCAGATTTCCCATTGGAAATATTCTGCTTCTAAGTTATTGTCTATGTTAATTAATCTGTTAACTCTACATTTTAGTAGGCTTTAGACAATGAACATTGATGGTAATTTTATATGTAGCTGTAATGGAAATTGTAGAAGTTATAAACAGCAAACTTTTTTTAAAATTTTTCTTTGAGGTCTGAACATTCAACATTCCCATTCTTTTTTAAAAAATCCTAAGATATAAATCAGAAAATAAAAGTCTTAAAAGAATGTATTTTTGCAATACAAATTACTTGAAAATTTAGTAAAACAATTCATCATAGATCATGATATCTGCATTTCTTTTAAAAAAAATTTCAGTTTCTATTAAATTTCTTATAATACATATTTATATGCAAGTTTATTTTACTGTTTAAAATATATTTTTTTGTGATATACGAGTAACACAAAAATAAAAGTTTAAAAATACACATTACAAATCATATAAATAAAAAGAAAAAAGAAACATGGATTTATCTAAAACTTATGTAGATATCAATAATAAAATTCCAAGCTAATTTATAGTCAGTTTTATACACAATTTCAAAAAAATATTTTTAAAATTTCATATGGTAAGAAAGGGAAATAAAATGAGTCAAAACACAAAACATCAAAATATTTACACCAATGATTTAAATAGTCAACATAAAATTCTTTACATAATTCAAAACCGTACATCATAATAAATTTGCTTTTCAAGAAATGAAAAAAGCATAATAAATTTCACTATTTAGTCAATTATTTCTAAATGCATAGATATGAAAGTGTGTGTCAATTTTTTTTTAAATTGGCAGGGTTTAATATGTTTTGACAAAAAATCGACTTTAACTGTCTTTAAACTTTTTCCCCTTATGCATAATGTTAAATACTTAAAATTATCTTGTACATATTTTTAAATAAAAAGGAAACAAAGCTTTAAAATTATGTATTAGCATATCTATAAAAACACACACACACACACAACTAAATGTACATTTTAATATATTAAATATAACTTAATGTATAAACACATTATATATAAACTATATTATAGAAAGCAATTACATTACAACGGATATATGTATGACATTTAAACAAAATTAATAAATTTAATATTTTAAATAATATCTGAAATCAAATTATATAAATTTTACAATGAATTTATTAATCATTTAATACATATTCATAAAAACTGCAGATTATTTCAATAAATTAATGTCTGACTTTCCCTATTTTTTGGTACTGTCTATGGTCAATCTAAAAATTTCATAATAAATTATGGACAAATTGCTTTAATCTGATACATGGTGGATAAAATTTGTGCTCTAAATATTTTGGATTACTTTTAAATACTAAAATAACAAAAATATACTAATATAATCAGAAATATATATATACACAAACCTTTGTTGCTCTCTTTATTGCATTGCTAGCTGCTTCAGTTTCCAAATCACACTTAACTTTTAAAGCACTATATTCATCTATAACAGCTTCAGATACTGAAAGAGTTTGTAATCAAAAATATTAGATTGTAGTAAAAATAACTCTAAAAACTTAATTTAGTGAAATTCATTAAATCATAATGGATTCTTTTTTTCTATTTGATATTCTAACATAAGAACTGTCACAATAGATACCCTTTTAATTAATAATAAAATGTAATAGACATTTTTAGAAGGAATGAATTAATAATTAAATCAATTCTCAAAATACAATGTATGGTATAGAATTAAAAACTATGATAAACAAGTGGTCAATTTATTAAAACCACATGATGAATTATACAGGTCAGCTACAACATTAAGTTGTGAAAAGATGGGCATGGTAAATATATACTGAATAAATGCAAACTTTTCAAAATGACTCAAACTTAAACTCAGTGGTGCAACAGCCCATGAGAAACAGGGCCTACTGTGCCTATCGCAGTATATGTGACCATTGGACGCTGAGGTGCATGAGCAGATGTCCCAATCAGGTGGTCAGGCTGAAGCAAGACCCCCAGTGTTTAAGTCCCCAAGCAAGCTTGGTACTAATAAGGAATTTTGTAGGTTCTTTTTGTTCAAATGAAGATTCCAACATTTATCCAAAATCCAGGTACAATAACGTCACTACTTCTTTAATGGCTAAAGAGTTTTATTCCAAAGACAGCCACACACAACATAACAAGAAAACTAACTATGTACATTTGATTTTAAGTTATTTACATTTTGTTACTATCTTCGCCAAGTATCCCGCTCATTTTCCCATGTCCTATCGCTCCGCCATGTTGGTCACCTCTTTCTCTCTCGTTCAGTTCCAAGTCTCTCTGTTCTCGATGGCCGCGCCACCTATAAAGAATTTTAAACTTCCGGGCGAATCTTACATGCCCCACCAACAGAAGCACATGCGTCATCTTCAATGACCAGGTGCTACCAGAAAGGTTAGTCACACACACACACATAACATCTAATCCTTAGTTAAAGAGAGAGTGCACTACCTTACGATGAATATCAAGCTACTCAATAACATTCTTTAATTAGTTCTAAGAGTACACAGGTAAAAATATGCTAAATACGTAAATAAGTCAATGATAGACGGTTTCCTAGCAACTATGGAAATTCCACTTTTAAATGAAAACTACATTTGACATATATGCATATACAACACTAACAAAAAAAAATTAATAAGAATAAGGATTCATTTTTCTCCAAAATATTCATACATTAATCAATCAATAATAGACGTTTTCTAAATACACTATGAAAATTTCACTTTTAACCGAATATGACGGTTACCATATATGCATATACAACATTAAAATAAAACAGTAATAAGAATAAGGATACATTAGACTCTCTAAAACAGCTAATACATCAATCAATCAATAATAGACGTTTTCTAAATAAACTACAAAAATTTCACTTTTAACCGAATATGACGGTTATATGCATATACAATATTAACACCCAAAAATATTATAAAGATACATTATGATTATGTCTCTGCTACTCCTCTTTCCTCGGTCCCAATATAAGCGAAGCGAGGCGAGGCTTTATCTCCCCGAATGGTCACTTTCGGTTTGGCACGTCGTTTAAAACGTTTCTGAAATTCTATTTCGCTCTCCCTCAATTTACGTGCAACTCCCAGCTTCATCCACGCTGGGTCAACGATCTTAAAGTCTAGGTGTCGGGTTTCAACCCTAACCTTCCCGTCCCGGTAGATATTGTCTTGTGGTCTCAATTTAAGTCGAACTCTTTTCCTGGTGCTTCGATTTTCTCGTGATGATCGTCGTATGTTCACAGTATCACCTCGCTTGATAAAATCCGTCAGTTTCCACGCAAGTTTTCCTATCCCACTTTTGTCCTGCGAATATTCGCGTCTAGGACTCCAGTGCTGGGGTATGAGTACCATGTTGCTTGAGGCTTTTAGATTCACTTTTTGTTGTAATTCGGCAACTGTCCTTCTGCTTAAATTTTTGAGTTTTCTTTTAGGCAATTTTAGTTTTTCTTCTTCAATTTCATCCTTATCAAAGTCAATTTGCTCTTTGCTAAGGATTACAGGATTAAGATCATCTTTATCCTTTATCACATCAACTGATATTTCTTCCTTTTCTTTCTCCACAACAACAGATTGTGCTACGGCATATTGATCCGCACTACGTGTCTGAATTTGTTCACCTTTAGACACAAGAACCTTCTCGATTGCTTGGGTTACCTCCATATCTTCATCGAAAATTTTTCTTCCTCTTCATTTAACAATTGATTTTGTGCGTTCATTCCTTTACATCTTTCTTCTGGTAAACACTTCTGTTTTTTCATGCTCGTTTCATGTTCCTCTTGAAAATGTCGCATCTGCTCCTCCACAAGCCATCTTTCATTTTTCAATCTCATTTCTTCTTCCAAAGCTGTTATTTCGTTCATTCTTCTTTCTTCTTCCACCCTTCCTCCACTGCTTTGACTTCCTCATAAGCCTTGAGTCTATCCTCCACTTCAACCTTGAGTCTGGTCTCACAGCTAAGGTTAGATCTCACTTCGTTTCCAATGTTGCCTCTATTTGTGGACACTTCTATGTCTAGGCCTGCTCTTGTGAAATGACCTTCTCCTTCCAACTCGATTAGTTTTTTCTGGGTTTCGAACTCCATTTCTTGCTCACCCTTGACCTTGACGTAAACAACCCTTAAATCGTCCATTCCATTTTTTTCCTTGATAGGAGTAGTTACTGGTATCGTAGCTTCAGCCATCAACACAGCAGGAGATGTTTCCCTCATATGTTCCCCGGCCCTCCCGATACTAATTCGGTAATTTGAAGATGTCTTCTTACGACCTTCTGCACAACTCGTCCGCTTAACATTCGATCGAATACTTTCGATCTCTAACCGCAGTTCATTCAATTCTGATTCCCAGCGCAGCTGCTGGATTGCGTGCTGCCTGGCGATTTTTTCCTCTGTTTCCCTTTCAACGCGTTCCTCTGAAATAACGGATAACTGAGCTCTAACGAACTCCTCTTCGTAATCTTTGCTACCGATTATGATATTCTTTAAATCTATAATTGTCATTTTATCTGATACCTTCTGACCCAACTCCTCAGCCAACAAGTTTAAATCTTGCTTTTTAGCTTTCCCCAAAAATGCCATTTGAAAAAATTTTTCCTCTTAAAATATACTCAAACTAACCAATAATAGGACGAAAATAACACTAAAAGGAATTGCAAAAATTAAGTACCACACATATATCTTTCATTAAAACACACACAAACAACGTCCGCTATGCTAACTCAATACTCGATGAACTGGGAAGAAATCAAAATAATAGTCATATTTCACAATATACCAAGTGTACTTAAATACTCTAATAATAAAAAAAAATGCACACTTCAGCTTATGGCCTTGAGCAATCACTCACTTTTTCTTTTTTTATCCCTACTCAGCAATGGTTAAAATCGTATTTTCATAATGAGTCATACGCGTACAGAAAAGGAAATGAATATATGATCAATTATCTTCTTATTTTTTAAAAAATATTATGCAATCGAGTGAAATAATGAATAAATCTTTCAACAATTAATGTACATTTCACATTAAAAAAAACAATATATATATCCTTTACTTAGATATTCTGCTTAAACGACATTTGATTTATATATATAATGCAGCAATTTTTTTTTATTCCATAAATCATTCATCAAGTTGAGGTATGAATTAAAACATACATTCTTTTCTAGTCATTAATATACTTAAAACTTAACAAAATTTTATACTTTTCACAACAATTATATAAACTGATGTTCAATTAAAAATATAGTTGTATTCTAATACTTTACAAAGTTTCAGATTTGCCACAAACAATACATGAACTGATGTTCAATAAAAAAAAAATAATATGTACCAATATTTCGTAACGTTTCTGGTGAAACACACTAATTATTTGAACTGGTGTTCAATAGAATTATATATCTAATTATTTTTTAAATGTTTCTGATGAAACACAATAATTATCTGAACTGATGTTCAATAAAAATATATATATCCAATATGCAATAATGTTTCTGATGAAACACAATAATTATCTGAACTGATGTTCAATAAAAATATATATATCCAATATGCAATAATGTTTCTGATGAAACACAATAATTATCTGAACTGATGTTCAATAAAAAAAATATATCCAATATGCAATAATGTTTCTGATGAAACCCAAATATACTTTTACCTCTTGGAATAGATGATACCATTAATTAGAAAAATGTTTTCTATGACAGAAAACTCATTTTTTTTTCACAGTGACCATTTAATGATTCTAATGAGTCATGCCGAACAACGTCTTCTCTGACGGAAAACTAAAATATTTCTCGCGGTGATCATTTAATGATTATGACTGACCGGACTAATCTTTCTTACCCTGGGGTTTCTAATGAATCAACATACATAAGTTAAACTGTAACTTATTTTACTTTTACTACAATAACATATTATCTATTCCAAACAACTACAGCTATTGATAATGCACTCTTTACATTACAATACATACAATAATAACTTTAATTTGTGAGTGTGGACCACCCTTTCTTACCTGGAGCTTCGATGAAATCTTTAAAATTTTGCCAACTGCGCCAATAAGGAATTTTGTAGGTTCTTTTTGTTCAAATGAAGATTCCAACATTTATCCAAAATCCAGGTACAATAACGTCACTACTTCTTTAATGGCTAAAGAGTTTTATTCCAAAGACAGCCACACACAACATAACAAGAAAACTAACTATGTACATTTGATTTTAAGTTATTTACATTTTGTTACTATCTTCGCCAAATATCCCGCTCATTTTCCCATGTCCTATCGCTCCGCCATGTTGGTCACCTCTTTCTCTCTCGTTCAGTTCCAAGTCTCTCTGTTCTCGATGGCCGCGCCACCTATAAAGAATTTTAAACTTCCGGGCGAATCTTACAGTACTCATTTATTGACGCACTACAGTAGGGTTGAAAGGCTGAGTTGACCTTGCCCAGCCCCGGAAATAGAACCCAGACCTGTGGTGTGGAAGTGCGATACGCTACCAAAAAAATTAGATTATCAGAAATTAGAAGACAAAAAATTCATAGCATTTAGTTTTTTTTTTAATTCATATGAAATATCTCAATGATCAAGAGAATTCCATATGGAGAAGTAGATTTTATTTGCTATCTGCTACTGGTATAGTACATTATTTTTGTGGATGACTATTATTCTTTATTCCACATTACATATTTAAATAGTTCCAATATAATTGCTGTTACATTTAACAATATACTGAAATTGGAAACAAATTTAGGCTTAACCATTCAAAAACCACTTACCTGATTGCATACGTTCCAATAAAGCATCTTTTTCTTTAACTTCAGCAGACAAATTTTCATACTGAGAATAAAAATATTATATACATTGTTCAGAATGTAAAGAAAATAATTGTTTTATATGGTGTTTTTATACATCACATATTTTTTACGGATTTGAATGGATATTATAAAATCGATGCATGCTTTCTTTTTTCAACATTTGTAATGATTTAGTGAAATACTCTAGTATTTAGTTACATTGCAAATTTCTTGAAAAATTAGAATATCTCCCAGCACATACTTAAGTTTCATTTTGGAGCATTGTCTACATCTAGAAATATATTATAAATGCGAATGTTTGTGAGGATGTTCGTCCGTCTTTCACGCAAAAACAACTGAATGGATTTGAATGAAAATTTACAGTAATATAGCTAATACATCAGAATAACACATAGGCTATAATTTATAGCATAAGCTATAATTTATAAATATATTGTGTGAAGTGTCCAAAATATAACGATATTTGTCAAGTAGGAAAAAATTCTGCCATCTGCAAGCAATTCTGGCGTGTGCTGCAAAAAAGCCTACGACAGCATATATCTATCTTTTATTTATGAAGAAAAATTTTTGTTTTGTCTATGCAAGGCACTGGCTCCAAATTTATTCCTGTGATAAATGTAATCCCTATTTTTTTTTTATTTCAGAATAAAACGAAGTTTTGAAGGGAGAGGTTGTTTTAAATCTCTCTTTATTTGAATAGATACTATTGATTTTTTTCATGCGTGAGCCATAAGAAATTAATGCTTATATCAAAATAAATACTTTTATCGCTTTTAGTACTTAAAATAAATACACTTTGTCTTTCACACTACATAATTTGTTTGTGGTTAGCAGTTAATTGAATACACAGATGTTGCATTTTCTAAGTATAAAAATAACTACTGCATTGTATTATTTGGAGTGATTGAGTGAGTGAATATTAATGTTGTACTGTTCAGCTACACGAGGAATTTTGGCAACGGACCACGTAATTTTGAACCATGGTCAAGTGATGTGGATGACACCTGAGCTGGCACCCCCTTCTCCTAACTAACACACCACACCAACTTAAAAGGAATATTCTACCAATACTTACCAGGAATATTCTTTGAAATCCACTCTTCCAAGATATATGGCAGCGTGGGTTCTATGATGAGTATTTTAGTGGGGAAAGCGAATAGTTTTGTAGCAGATATTGCGTTTTCTGCTGACGGCCTTTTCAGTGGATTGCAAAGATTATTATTTTTGTCCAGAAAAAATAATTTATGTCAAAATTTAAGTGTCTTATGTTTTTGTATGCTAATGAAGACCTTAGAAAACGATTTGACTTTTTACTTTAAGTGAACGGTGTGTATATAATTAATTTTACAGTGGAATATCTTTAATTAATTTATTATCTCTAACAGATTAAATTTCACAAAGTGGAGTATTTCGTTTATGTATTTCTCTTAATTTTCAATGTAGTGATCCAAAAAAAAATATAGCATGAAAAAAAACTGCAGTAAATTATAATGTGGTAGATGAAGCATTAACGTGCATCACTCCCCTACAGGGTGGGTCTTACAAAGCTCTAATAAAGCTCAAGCTATGAAAGTAGATAGACATTTGCCAACTTGATTCCATCGTTATCATTTCGATGAGTTTTTCATTGAATCGCCATTATAGCCATCATTGTTTAAGAAACGGCGTTGCTTGCGAATATTACAATTTTAACATAAAATAAATACAACAGAAAGTAATATTAATGTATTACACTTTCAGATATAAATTATTTACACTATTTTAAGTGTTCATTACACAAAACTTTTAACAATGTGTTACTTTTTTGAGCAGAGATCAGCTTAGGGAGGTATTTTCAAAATTCGACCCTCAAGAGTGTTACGGTATTAATTAGATCTACGTACTTAAAACTTAACAAAGGTGTTTTCTTTTCTTTCTTTTTTTTGTTTAGCTGAGATATACAAAAAGCTTTTTTTGTTTAATTTGCAATTCATGTAAAATTAACATTAAAAACTTCTTTGTCCTTCAATTTGTGTTGTTTAATTTTTCAGTTCACCCGTGCGAAGAACGGGTATACCAGCTAGTTTCAAATATTTTCCTATAAATACATTGATATTGATAGCTACAATATATTTTCACAAAATTTCTTTTATTTCTAGATAAGTATTTATACTTCTTTTATTTAAGTTTCAAAAAGAAAAAATAGAATATTTGAAGGTTAGAAGTATGAAGTCTTGAATTTTAAATAACCTAAAAATCTGAGTTTTTAGTTCAAATGGTATTTAATTTTATAACATTTCTGCAATACATGCTAAGAATTCCATTTAACATTTTAATTTTCCCTATTCAACAGTTTTAATAAAGTAATTAGATGTAATAAAACTGCCTCTGAGATGATTGAATTACTATTTTAAAATGATCAGTATAAAATACACTTCTAGTTAAATGAAAAAAATAACAAAACAATTCTTAAAATTATCACGCAATTATAAATGTAAGTGTGGGCTTCATGTTCACAGGTGAAATAAACCGAGCTTAAAAATATTACACATACATGTAACTAAATTCAGTGGTGCAACAGCAAATGAGGGGCAATGCCTACTGTGCCCATCTCAGTTTTCATGACCTTGGGCACCAAGGTGCATGAGCAGATGTTCTAATCAAGTGGTCAGTCTGACCTGAAACCCTGGGTATTGAGCTCCCAAGTAAGCTTGGTACTCCTTTATTGACCCACTGAAGGGATGAAAGTCTGAGTCGACCCTGCTGAGTCCAGAGTTTGAACTCCTGTGGCATGGAAGCCATACATATATAAACAGTTAAAATATTATTGTATTGAATTGTTTCTGAGAGAAATGAAATAAAGAAAGAAATCAAGTATTTCCTTCTTTTTTGAACAAATTGCTCAATTTCATACATTGAAAATAGGAACAGTTTACACAATTTTAAAAGCAAACGTTATGCATTTATCAAAAGGTTTCATTTAATAGCAGTAAACATGGTTTTTTCTGACAATATTTAGAGCTTTTCTAACATCATTATTATTAAAAATTATTGACATTTTCTTCAACACTTTGTTCTTTTTAAGATAAATCATTAATAATAGCAGTCAAACTTTGCAATATAAGCTCAAGAGCGTAAAATAATAAAAATTTCTATTCTTAAAATTACAATTAATATTATACAGAGTGTTCCAGGATTATTGGAATAAAATTTAAGAGGGGGTAGGGATTCAGATTTGCATAGCAACCCAAAGTTGAAAAGGTCATGGGAAAGTAATGACAGGTACAAAGAAACGATAAGACACTAGACTGAGATCAACTGAAATATTTATTGGTCAAAGATATTACATGTGCTGTGGGTCACAAAAAATGTCCAAAGTTTCCTCCATTGCTATCAATGCATATGCATTATACCATTAGATCATGGCAAAAGTGACGGCTCGTACACTGGTAATCTGATTCCTTTGAATGGTATCCAACACATTTTCTTCCATACTGGGAGTTCAAGTCACTTGTGGCTCCCCATCACTATACCTATTATTTTGTAATGATCCCTATTCACACAAATTGTGATGTAAATTAGCAAACAACCATTGGCCTGGTGCATCTCTACGAGGGTACCTTTCGCGATACAATCTTTCTGCTGCTTGGGCATTTCCTTCTGACAATCCACAAATCAGGAGCATATCTACCAGATCAGTGTTTGTAAGCCATTCCATAATCCTCTGCGGGCAATGACAGCTCAAATGCTGCAAGTCCATTTCCAACCACTGCTCTTGTGAACAATGCCACCTTAGCAGTGAATGAAAACGTTTCTGACCATGGATTGCTACATAAATCTGAATCCTTGTGATGTCCCCTAGCTCCCCTTAAAGTTTGTCCCAATAATCCTGGAACACCCTGTATAATTAACCATTCTTTTTTTTTCATGAAAGCAATTTTTAAATATAAAACTTACTTCTACAGTTAATCTTTGTTTTTCAGCTTTTAACTCTCTAAGTTCTGTCAAAACTGAAAATATAATTCAAACTTAGAACATAAATGTGCACACATGAAAAAGATAAACATGAATACATATAATGTTATGTAATTTAAAAGGTCCTGATACACTCAAAGTTTACATTTACGTGAAGAAATTGGCTGAATTTTACAGATAAATAACTAATACTGATTGTGCTTTAAAAAGTTCTTTCCATATACATAAAAAATTCTATTTGTCAAACAAATTACCAATGCTGTCAAATTGAATATAAAATAGGTACCAAAATTCTCTAAGTTCCAAAGGAACAATTAAAATATTTGTACAAATTTAACTATGTTAATATAATAAAATATATAAAGATATCATTGAAACCATGCTATGCCATTAAAAATTAGAAAATTTAATTTTTATAATTAAAATGAGACATTTAATTATGTACAGTCTCTCTCTCTCTCTAAAGTGTTCATACACTTTAAAAAGTTGTAGAAATCTTGTATAAGCCTAAGATTAAAATTCGACTAAATTGTCCAACTTTATTTTACATATTTATGTGATTTAAAATGAGACTTATTAATTTAATTTTGAAAAAAAATAAAATGTAGGAAGGTGGAACAAAAACATGTCACAAAAGTAATAGTGCACCAAAACAATTTTGGACAAATTTTTTTAATAAAAATATCGTACACATTGCTTTTTTTTTTTTTTTTAATTTCGGCATTGTAGCAACATGCAAAAAAATCTTTTGCTGCAATCTTTGCTATCTTTCTTTAAAATATTCTATTCTTTTATTATTGTATTACCTAAGAATGGCTTGCAGTTGTAAAAAGACAGTGAAAAGCATTAGAAAACTGATTATTTTTCACTTCAATCAGGGTAAATTAGCTCAGAACATTGCTAAATCAATGTGTTCTTCATTCGATAGTGCAGTATGTAATAAAGCATTTTAACAAAGAAAATATAATCAAAAATAAGTCTAAAACAGGATAACTAAAGATAATTCAACCTTATCAGTGATTTATTGTTAAAAAAATTCATCAAAAATCTTCGTTTGAGTGCTATAAAAGTTTCTGCAGAATTATCTAAGACTATTTACATCAGTTTCTTCTGAAACTGTTTAAAGAGTACTCAGATAAGCTGGATTACACAGAAGCTGTGTTTGAAGAAAAATTTCTGTAAGAGCAAAAATAGAAAGCTTCACCTTTTATTAGCTAAATTCATTGCAAAAAAGTCTTAAACCTAATTGGAATAATATCCTATTTGTAAATGAGAACAAAATCAACATTTGTGGTTCTCTCTGACGGGCCTATAATAGTATAGAGAAGAAAATAATGAAGAACTTAATCCAAAGAATTTAGTTGAAACAGCGAAGATATTCTTTTTGAGTAGGGGTGCATGTCAGCTTTAGGATTAGGAAATTTGGTATTTATTCATAGTATTGTAAATCATAGGTTTTCTTTAAACATTTTAATGGACAATTTGAAATTATCCACCCAAAATTTGGATATTGGAGACGATTTCATTTTTTTTTTTTACCAAGATAATCATTTCAAGCACAATGCTCTAAACATATACCTCAGATGTCCCTATACCTCTCACTAAGTTCTAAAAACACCAACTCAAACACCCGAGTAAAATCTAATAGAACATATCTTGAAAAAACTTGGCTAGAGTACGAAGAGATGACATCAAGACAAAAAGTGAAATAAAAACAGTAATCACAGAAGAATGGAGAAACATTAAAGCCAAAATTACAAAAAAAAAAATTGATGAAGTCTATTGTGGACACACTAAAGGATATCCCACTAAGTACAAGATTTTAAAAAAATACAACAGTTAAAACTATATTGAGTTTTTTTTAAGTGCACAAAAACTTTTGTGACATAATTTTTTAATAGTTAATTGATTATTAATTTTTCAAAATAAAAGTTATAGTATGTTTTAAAATTGATTATGTTATTCCATTAAGAAAGAACAAGTTGTTGATAATATAAAAAAAAATTACAACTCTGAAAAAAAATTTTATTAGCTGATAACATTACATTTGATAGAAAATTGAAAGTGTATGAACACTTTTGAGAGCCGCTGTATATTAAATCACTTGTAACAAGACATTCGGTAAATTTCATAAAAAAAAAATGGTAGTTATCTTCATGAATTTTAATTTTCTAGCTACATCCCAATCTAGATATATACAATTAGTTATTACATAAAAGTGTTAATAATGTGTAGCTATATATATAATAAGTTAAGTATTAATGCAAAACATGAGAGAGTGAGAGTTGCATTAATGTTGCACAATAAAGTAACACAAGGGCTATTGGCAACGGACCTCGTAATTCTAAGTCCCACTCAAGCGATGAGGATGACACTTGAGCTGGCAACGCATTCTCTTAAATACCACACCAATGGGAGGGCGTTGAGCTTCAATAGATTTAACGTGCATTGACCCCCTCTACATGACAGGTCTTCAGTGACAACACACAGAGGACTCTAATCCACAACACTCCAACCACAAATTCAAGACCATGACCACTAGGCTACTGCAGCCATAATTCAAAATATGAATATTTAAGTAAAAATGCTTCTGAAGAAAATTTTGTTGCTAAAACAAAACTGAGATTCAAAGTTCCAGGAATGAAAATTCTTCCAATCACTATTACACAAATATTAAATCAAATGTTTAAAGAAAGCACATTAGAAATAGATTATTCCATTTTAAAATAGTTATATATACATATTGTCAGGAATTTTCTAAAAATTCATGGTACAAAAAAATAATTTTTGTATTATATTGAAAGAGCAATGTGAGTGTATGCATGAGCTTTATTACCATAAAACATACAAATAAAGAGTTTCCACTTTTTCTTATATATTCATTACTTATTAATTTTCCGTTCAAATCAATTTCAGCAAAAATGCAGTTAGCATATATTTACTTTACATTGTATATAAAATAACAAGAAATTCTTTTAAAAAAGTAAATACAAAACATGCAATGATTTTTTAAAATTAATATCACAATATGAAGCTACACTAGGTCTATCAACAACAAACCTCGTGCTTTAAAGTTTGTCACTTGATCCAGGTTTAAAAGGAGGACAACACCTGGGCTGGCACCCCACTCTCCAAACTTCCAAACCACACTACTATGAGAACTCAGTCTTTACAGATTTAGCATGAATCAGCTTCTCTACATGCCAGGTCTTCAGTGATACTAAGACTTAAACTCATAACTCGACACCACCAGTTATGAGTTCACGACAATGAATCGCTTGGGTATCAAGGCCTACAAAATATGCAAGAAATCTTCTAACAAAAATTTTCATTAACTAGCTGCATGGCCTAGTGTTGCATGGACTTTCTCTACCTTTATATAAATTTTCCCTTTCCTTCACAAAATCAGCACTTCTAATACTCTTTTTCAAAATGACTTCCACCCCCAACCCCCTTCCCCACTTGGCCCCGCATTGCTCGGGCTTTTACCAAGTTTATAACTTAAAATTCCCTGTTTTTTCGCTCCTTTTCTTTGTCAGACAGGTTTATTTCCCTCCAACGTCGCACAAAATTTTTTAAATGCATAACATGTTGTCAAGGAAATTCCTTTTCCCTTCTCGCTATCAGAGCTGTTGAGTAAGTGAACAGTGGGGCTTTAATATTCACTCACTGTACCTTTTTAGAAATAGTTGTATGTTGAAAACAGTAGAAATTTTTATAATAACAAAATCGAACCCGGGTCCAACAATTAGTAATGAAGCGCGTTAAACAATCGCACCGCGAAATCGTCGGGAAAAAAAGTGAAAAGACCTTCAAAATAAAAGGAAGAGTTATTCCTATTGTAAAAATGCTTTATTTGTTAAAGTTTTAAGGGGTTTTTTCGGGCTTCATTTTTAAGTTAATGCCTTCAAACTTCATATATCGATTGCAAACAACAGTAATTTTTAAACAAAAAATGTAACAAAAATAATTCTTAAATATTTCTAGTAAAAAGAGAAAAAAACGAAAAACAATTTTTTTATAAAAACCGTATATATATATATATATATATATATATATAATTTTTTCAATCTTTGTACAGATTACGGATAATATGGCATTGGCACATGGAAAAAAAGTTTCGTGAGATTATTTTAATAAATAAAGAAGTTATTAAGTATTTAAAAAAAATTTGAGTATTTTTTGGAAAATCATAAAAAAAAAAGTTTTTGAGATTCAATTTCGCCAAATCTGGTGATTTTCAATATATATAGGCGCACCTCCTTTTCTAGTGTAATCTTTCATCAAACGTAACGGGCTGAAAGTTAACGCCTTCAAACTAAACACATCGATTGCAAACAACGGTAATGTTTAAACAAAAATAATGCTAAAATGTTTCTCGCAAAAAGCGAAAAAAAACGAAAAATTGTATTAAATGTTGAATTAAAATTGTGACAATTTTTTGAAATGTTCGATGCACGGGGAAAAAAGTCTCATACAATTATTTTTTTTAAATAAAGAATTTAAAAAACTTTGCAGTAATTTTTAAACAAAAATGTAACAAAAATAATTCTGAAATATTTCTCACAAAAAGGAGAAAAAACGAAAAACACAATATTTGTTTTTAAAAAGAACCGTAATTTTTAAGTAATTTTTTCAATATTTCTACAGATTACGGATAATATCGTTCTACACAGGGAAAAAAGTTTCGTGAGATTATTTTTATAAATAAAGAAATTATTAAGTATTTAAATAATATTGAGTATTTTTTGAAAAATTGTAAAAAAAAAAAGTTTTTGATGTTCAATTTCGCCAAATCTGGTGATTTTCCATAATTATAGGGGCACCTTCTATTCTAGTGTAATCTTTCATCAAACTATGAGGGCTGAGTGGAAAAAGTTTTCTGGCGCCAAACTCAAAGCTATTGTAAAATGGATTTTTTTAAAAGTTTTAATTTGTTTTCGGGCTTCATTTTTAAGTTAATGCCTTCAAACTTCATATATAAATTAAAAAACAATAGTTTTTTTAAACAAAAAATGTAACAAAAATAAAGCTTAAATATTTCTCGCAAAAAGGGGGGAAACGAAAAGCACAATTTTTTTAAAAAAAACGTAATTTTTAAGATATAATATCAATCTTTGTACAGATTACGTATAATATAGTTCTACACACGTAAAAAAAAGTTTTGTGAGATTATTTTTATAAATAAAGAAGTTATTAAGTATTGAAATAAAATTTTGAGCATTTTTTGAAAAATCGTAAAATAAACAGTTTCTGACATTTAATTTTTTAAATGACTGATTCTAAAAGAGAAAAGCATGAACTTTTTTTAGTGTAAAATATTTTTTCATTAGCACAAAAGAAAATGCAAGCGGTACAATTTAGAAATCATTTTTATAAAAACGTATCGATTTTGACCCATTTTAAAAAAAAATCGTAAAAAATAGAATATAATTTTTTCTAAAATAAATTATACGATATCGTGGCGAAGGAAATGATATTTCCGATTCTGTAATTATTTTTTGTCTGAGTCTCATGAAAAAAATTAGATCACGTTTTAAAAACGTCAGAAAAAAAAAGAAGTTCCGAGATTTTGAACTTGGCCCCTGGCGGTGAAAATGGCACTAATTATGCATTTTAAAGATTTCTTTATACTGTAGTGTTCTGCTTGAATATTATGTTATTACATTTTTGGTCAGTAGAAAAGTCATTTGAATTGGACACTTAGAATGAAAAGTAATAAGAATATAATAAATTCTCTAGCACACCCGAAAATCCTCATATCTCCCATTCAAAATATTTAAAAGAAGATTTTTTTAAATTTCAATAAGATTTAAATCTAAGCCACTGAGAATCAAAAAATCTTTTGTAAGAAGTTTTTGAAGATTTCTCTCATGATTCATTAAAAAAGTTGTGTTCATAAATAAGCTATTTAAATTAAAAACCCAAAGAAAACTTATTAATTAAACTGAAATGGTTTAAGCCATGTGCTTTGCAGAAAAAAAAACTTGTTCATTCAATACAGAAATGCAAAAATACTTCATGAATATTGATTTTTGAAATGATTATATTTTGTTTATTTAAAATTACAATTAATGAACACAGCCTTGTGTAAAACAAATGATTTGCAAGTTAATAACTAATATTGAGTTCAATACATTCAACAAACATAAATAGTAATTTCTACATGAAAAAAAGAAAAGGAAAATATCATTTATTAAACATTTAAAAATAAAATTAAAAACATTTATTAAACCTTTCATAATATCAATATAAAAATAGCAAATCTTCATCAAACAAGTGAAAACATGAACTCGTGAATTTTACAATGTTCATCAAAACAATTTTACCACTTACAACAATAGAAAAAAAAGCATCCTGAATGTTTATTACAGATATTAAGAACAATTAGCATGATTTCATTATTAAAGTTTTTCTGTGCTTACTACATAACAAATTCAAAATAAAATTGGGTTTGGATTTTTTTTTTTGTTGTTACATGAACTCAGGGACGTCTTAAGACTCTTTGAGACCCTGGGCCCAGAAAAATCTTGAGATTTTTTGAGACCCTAGGCCCCTATGCAAAAAAAGGCCCTTCCTGAGATCTTTAAAAGTAGACAATATATAGCATGCATTGTCAAATACTCGTTCAAACAGTAATTTGAAACAAATAAATGTGCACAACTCACAAATCTCAAAAACCTAGGCACAAATCAGCTTGACCAATGCCCGCATTTCACATAAATGAGTTGAATGATTATTTATGATATTAGGCCTAGGCATGCACATTAGTCATCACATAATAATACAGTCTTACCACTTTTGCCAGTTGACATGCAGTTTGAAATTCTGTTTTTCGGATAATATGTATGAGAATAGTATTTGACCATTAAAATTATCTGATTCATGAATTCCTGTATGAATTTGTACCTTAAGATGAACAGAGAAATTTAGTTTTAAAAAGCTCATTTTAAGTGAACTTTACCATATTTTTAATAAAAAAATAGGCAGGAAAACAAATAATTATTTGTATAATTTGATTTTAAAAAAATACATCACACATTCATCAAACAATAATATAAGACTATTCAAAATTATAACACATATACTCACCTTGCTTTAAAATTTCCTTTATTCTTGTGTATCTTTCATCTAATATTATGTACTGTTCTCTATATGAGGATTCTTGTTCTTTCAAGGAATGTTTTTTAAATGATTTTTTTTCCATTGTGTTTCCTAAGTGGATAAAAGAAATTTAAAAAATAATGTGTGTTGTGTGTCCCACTTATATACATACACTATTCTTTTTCTCTCCCTTTTCAATTTTATGGCATCATTATAAAATTTAAGAAAGTATGTAGGGGGGAGGGAATACAAGCAGCTTAAAAGATTCAGAACATAATTAGAATACACTTATTTTCATTTAATTTCCAGCAGCAGATCATGTTTTCAAATATTCAGCAATTTCCATACTTCTTATAAGACTTATAACAGAATTCATATGTTGCTTCAGTTCAAACATGAAAAGAAAAAAAAACTTTCATAAATTCATTTTAATAAGTAGAGTATTTTTCAATCTGTCATCAGAATATAAATACACTTGCTAGAAAAAGTCTGCATTCACCCATAAGAAATCATACAGCAAAGATAAAATTTAATAGAAATATAACTTTTTTCTAACAAAATTTCATGAATTTGTTAACTTATTTAAATACAGAGCATGCAAGAATTTGTTAATTTTTAATTAAAACTACTTAGGATAATGGGAGTTTTGTAGCGAAACACACAATAGTAGGCAGAAAAAGTCTGCGTTCACCATTTGAATATTCTTAATTCTTGGAATTTGTATCAACAGGTGTTATAGGTTAACAGAGTTTTTGCATTCAGTTATCAAGTAAAATAACTTAAGACAATTGTGACGCAATAACTCTTACGTTTTTGTGAGATACGAAGCAATTCAAGAACATGGAAAATAAAAAGAAGGAAATTAGTATCAGTGACAGTAAAATCATTGTGAAAATGTAAAAACATGGAAAAAATCTTCGGGATATAGTCAGATCCATTGGACGGCAGTATTCCTCTATCCAGCATGTTATTTATAACTTTAAATCTACAAGAGTTTACACATCCAACCCTCATTTAAGTTGTCCCTCTAAACTCACAATCAGAGAAAAACAAAGTATGACATCAAAGGTGAAAAAAAAATCCGTGTTTGACTGCAACTCAAATAGCAACAGACATTCACGACAAATTTAACAAAAATATTTGGGCGGATACTGCAAGAAAAATCTTGAAAAAGGCCGGATACCATAGTCGAGTGGTTCCTAGAAAACCTTATATTTCAATGACCAACCAGCTTAAGTGGATAACTTTTGCAAAAGATTATATACGTAAGTCTCTGGAGTTCTGGAGGACTGATATTCTCTGATGAGGGCAATGTTTGCATCTTCGGCATAAAAGGTCATAAATTTGTCTGGAGAAAACCTTGCACAGTGCTTCAAAAAGAGCATTTAGAACCAATGGTAAAGCATGGTGGTAGAGGAGTCATCATGTGGGGGTGCATGGCGAGCAATGGTTGTGGCAAGTTGGAATATATAGAATTAAATTATGAACAAATATGATTACTTTGATGACCTAAAAAACATTTTAAAAGAAAGTGCCACAAAACTTGGCTTAGGATAATCATTTCATTTCCAACATGACAATGATCCTAAGCACACCACTGAGGTTGTGAAGCTTTGGCTCTTGTATAATGTCCCAAATCAACTGCACATGGCCCCACAGTCATCTAATCTGAATCCTACAGAACACCTATGAGATTTGCTGGAACATAGGATTCGTCAACACAATGTATCTAGCAAGGATATGCTGAAGAGTGTTCTTAAAGACCAATGGGAGAAAATAAGCGCTGAAGAAACCACCAGATTTGTTAGTTCAATGCTGAAAAGACTTCAGGAAGTTCTCAAATGATGAGGTTATCCAACCAGCTACTAAATAGTTCATTATTCCCTTTTTAAATAATTTGTATAGTTACTACTAAAACAGTGAATACAGACTTTTTCTACTTGATTTTTGTTAGTATCACTACAAACCTGTCTTTATTTTAAAATTTAAGAAGGCAAACCAAATTTACTTTTATTATTCTGAATACTTAAAATGAACTAAAAATATATAACTAAAAAATTTTGTCTTAATTCCAGTTTTTGAATTTTTTTTCATTGTTCATGTAAGCAATAGTACGTGAATGCAGACTTTTCTAGCTAGTGTATATATATTCATAGGCTCGCCATTAAAATATTATCATTGATCAACTCTTTAATTCTCAAGATGATCTTCTTAACTTCTGCATGCTCATTTTATTTAAGCACATTCCATGTATTCAAAAGGGATCTATCACATATTCAGTGAGTGATTATGTGCCAAAAAAAACCCGAATGAAACCAAGGCCAATTGAAACTGTTGGAGAAAGCGTTGTATTAACATCACACCATGAAGCAACACAAGTTATTGGCAATGGACCTCATAATTTTGAACCTCAATCAAGTGAGAAGGATGACACCTGAGCTGGCACCTACCCCTCCCATCCTAACTACCACACTAATGAGGGGATATTGAGCCTCCTGAAATTGTTGGAATATCAAATTTAATTTCATAAGAAACTGATCAGTTTGCTGTTTTTTAAGGAAAAAAGCAGACAATATACTTTTGATGCAAGAAAAAACTTGCTCACAAAACATATTCTGATTTCAATTCTTAAAAAAAATTGCTTCATTGTTGGAAAATAATTAAGAAACGAAATTAATTAATGTACCAAGATTTATATCTCAGTAAGACACAATTATGATACATCTTACAATATAAATGCTAAATAATGAAAACTAATTAAAATTCAAGATTAATCTGATGAACACAATTATTTTTCAATACCAGACATTTTATTAACAAAACAGCAAAAGCCACCTAAATAAATATCTTCAAAAGCCTGAAGACATCCTTCAAAAATCAGGTAGTTAACTTTAAATATGACCAAACTTCCTAAAATCAACTTTTTAGATTTCTCTTCTCTCTCTCATTCTAATTTTTGTCAGTTTCATTATATAAGCTGAATTTCTATAATTCCTTACTTTAGTGACGAGGCTTTCCTTTATCAAATTTCAAAAATTTCATTTGCTATTTAAGTAATAAAATTTAATGCATTCATAATCAAATGTTTTAAAAATGTATAATTTATACATAGTAAAAAATATGCAACACATCTATAGCATTTATTGATTGTTATAACTTATTAACACCTATGGCTTTGAAACATCATATTAAAACCTAACAATTTAAAAAAATAACTCAAACCAGAAATTTAAAAAAAAAATGAAGGGAAATATTAATAGGCAAAGATTTTTAATTTTATTTCAATTTTTAAATGCAGAATAATATCTTGGTATGAATTAAATCATTCAATATAAGAGAAAATATTTATAATGTTGCTTTGTACTTTTCTTACTATAAAACTTTTTTCAGTGCATCTCAAATTTAATTTATTGCATTTCTTGTTTTTCAAAGGATTTCCTATCATTCTGATTCATCTGAAAATTAAGCAAAGATTAAATGGATCATTATAATCTTTTTTTTTTATTTGACAAGTAATGAAACACATCCAGGGGTTTTCTTAAATTTGATGAAAGATTTCATAATTTGATATATAGCTATCTGTTTCATGTATAAAGACAAATTTTAAGGCATTATAGTTTCAGTTTACATTTCTGTAACAGTTTATGAAATTGTTAAATCAACAAAAATTCCAGTCAAAGTTATGAAAAAATATTGATCTTAAAGTATGCAGTAATATCATCAAAAAGGTTTTTTGAAAAGACTTATGACTTATAATAAACTACAAATGAAAAAATAAAATCCATGGAAGCATCTTTGAAATGTAGATTTATTTCATAGTCAAAGGCATGGGGGGGGGTGAAAATTTGTTCCAGAAAATTCTTTAAAAGAAAATTTAGTTAATTCAAAGAATATCTAATGATTTTATTCAGATTTGTCTAGCACACTGATCACCAAAAATTTTTTATACAGAGTTCCCCTAAAACAAAATATTAAGTTGTACCCCATATAATATATGTGGCTGTAGTCGAAATCAAATTACTTTTTAAATATAATATATGCATTTAAATTAAATTGCAAACTTACATTTTGAATCCGAATTTAATGTTGGTCATGTTTCTTGAATATTCAGAGGTATCTTTACCCCAAAGGCTTAGCTTTCCATGTCTTCATGAGCATGCGCTTAAAAATTGATGTATTTATGATGTTGAATTCCCCAAACACTAGAGAATCCAGACACAGCAACCAACAAAAGAACCCCACTCTTATGTGATACAAGATCAAATACTCACAAGTGATCCTGAGTCTATAAGGTATACTCCCAGTATCTCTTTGAGAAACCTCCCAATGTACATACACACCATTCAGGAGATCACTGGTTCCCAGAGAGGTCTCAAGTTCTAAAGTTACCTTTTTAAAATTAAAAAGAATCAAATGGATAACTTTACCTTCTCGATGTCAACACAGGGGTGAAATGCAATTCAATACATGTGGTCCCCTCTCCCAAAGAAAACCTTGAAAATCCTATCAACTATCTTACCACGTCCTATTCAACCTTTGATGATTAATTTTTATATAATCCAAGCTATTATTCTCAAGCAGACCATAATCATTTTTATTTTACACACACTTGCTTTTTTCTTTGTTAAAACAAATAAAATTGACAATTGCATTTCATACAAAGCTATTGAAAAAATTCCTTTCATCATATTCTAACAGGACAATTTTCTAGATATTGGAACAGCAATGATTTACAGTCAGTTTGAGCACTGTAAGAACACTACAGGTAATATCATATTTGTTGTAAAATCTGTGATTCCTAAAAGGTTAAAAATAAAAATAGGAAATTATTTTACAATTAAGAGGAAGCTTGGACAACTGATCCATATCACTAATTATTTCAAAATTTGCATATCCATAAAGGACCAGTTGTATTATAAAAGATTAGAATAAAGTGACAAATTTGGGGGCATTCTTGAGAAATGCTTATATAAAGTTCCATGGTTTTTTAAAAATTGCTCAGTTTCTAATTTAATATAATCCTGATAGACAATCAGATATGACAGTGAACAACTAGGCTTTTTCCTGGATACCACAAGAAAATACAATTTAAGGCTCCATAATTCTACTTTCCCAACATAAATGCATATATGATTGCCAAATGGCTAAGATTCTTAAATATTAGTTTTCTTTTCCAAGTTATATCATTCTATAATGCATTTCTTTCACATTATTCAATTTTAAGCTATTTATTAACTTTTTACATTTAATATATATTTTCCAATTGGCTAAACTTGATATAGTGCATAATTAGGCATTGTGTGTGTGATTTCTATTCATTTAATCACTTTGTAGAATAACTTGAACCATAAATATTGCATATATAATAACCAAAAATATTACATATATAATTAATACATATATGTATTTTATGTACAAAATATTTAAAAAGAATCATAATTTCTATGCAAAGATTGTCACACTCAGGTTTTTTTAACCCTTTATCGACCACATTATGATTTACTGCAGTTTTTCTAATGCGATATGTTTTTTTGAATCACTACATAGAAAACTAAGGGATATACATAAACAAAATACTCAACTTCAAGAAATTTAATTAGAGCTACTTAATTAAAGATATTCAACTGTAAAATTAATTACACACACTGTACACTAAAAATAAATAGTCAAATCGTTCTCTAAGGTCTTCATTAACATACCAATAAAATAAGAGTCTTACCTTTTGACATTAACTACTTTTTCTGAACAAAAATGACAATCTTCCCTATCCACTGAAAACACCATCAGCTGAAAATGCACAATTTCTGCTTAAAACTATTCGCCTTCACCCCTAAAATACTCATCAAAGAACCTGTGCTGCTATATATCTTGGAAGAGTGGATTTCAAAGAATATTCCTGCCAAGTATTGTTAGATTATTCGTAAAAACGGTTATTCTATGCAATTTTAAAGTGAGTGGTACTTATAAGTACTGTTGGTCGATAAAGGGTTAATGTGCACAGGGATAATGCAATTGTATAATTGTTATTTGATAGGTAAATCTATAATATAATCCACCACATGAAAAAAATTGAAAATGGCCATATGTTTCCACATTTATTACAACCATTCAGTTAAATACAAATGAGATAAATTACATAGAAACAAAACAAAAAAAGGCAGATGCATTCATATATAAAAATTAAAAATACAAGAGAAGAAAAAAAAATTTTTTTATTTCTAATAAAATTGAATTCCATGGAAAGTCAGAAAATAATTAATGGAAGTAACTTTGCCCCTGGATTTGTTGTAATACATTACATTAAGATTTTTAATTGGTTCACATTATTAATTCAATTCAACTAGGTACAACAGAAAACATACATATTTTACAATTAAAAAAATATATAAGATCTTAAGAACTCACAACTCATAGCATTGAACAGTATATTGAAATTTTTTAATTTAACTTATAAGTCTTTCAGCAGAAGAATATTAAGCAACGAAATTCAATTTTTAATTAACTCAAATACAGTACCATATCTTACCTATCTTTATTGACAAAATACTTTATACTTTAATTTATTCCATACGCATTCGTTTTTAAAGCAGAAAACATAAATATAAGCAAACACGGAGTAGATTTTAAAAAACATACCTTAAAATATTTACATTTATTTCTGAAACTTCACCTGACAAAAGAAAAAATCCAACTTATTTGCTAATCCAAAACATTAAAAAGCGCGGCGGAAATTGCGTTCTGCTACAACTTCCTGTATATACTCCCAACAGATGGTTAAAACCAAAATAAGTAATAAAATAATAATAATAATAATTCCATTTAAAAAATTCAAATTCTTTTCAAAATAATTTATATATAGTAAAACAAGAACAGAAAAAATTTATATGTCAAGATAATTTTATTTTTAATGAAAATGCATTTTATAAACATGTTGTGACATCTCAGAGTTCGAAGCAAAATTTAATCATGATACCAATAGTATATCAATAAAAATCTATTTTTAGATCATTTTCATGAACTTTGACCTAGTTTTTAAACCCTTAAAAAAGGACTTTAGGGGTAAAAAGCATTTCAAGATAGGAAAACGATACTGACAGATAAGAGGAACCCTAAAGCAGGGCAATGAAGTAAAATGCCGCCCGTTTATAACAAAAATTAAAAGCGATAACCTAAACCCTTCCCACGCTTAATGATAAAATAAAACGCGAGCAAAAAAATTGCTATCAATAATGTTAAAGTTTTGATTAGCAAAAAATACTGATTTATTAATTTATGTTTTTGGCACTAAATTAAAATTAGGGATGTACACAAAAAAAGAAAAGAGTCATTTCTAGTGTTTAATTATAAAATACAGATATTAAAAAATACTAAAAGAAATTATAGAGAGAGAGAACCATTAAACATTAAAACTTAATTATATGTTAAAAATACATTTAAACCGAGAGTTAAACTCTTAAAAGTGTTTCTTTCTCACTTTTAATTCTGAGATTTTTTTTATGATTTCTTTAGCATTAATTTCTTCAACCAGTTCATGTTCAATGTCTACTGTTGTCAATCCGCTTTGCCGATTCTGTAGTTGTGGAGCGTAAAAATTCTTTAATTAATTTTAATTTGGAGAAGCTCCTTTTCCACATTCCACACTTATTGGGTGAGTAAGCAATATTCTTAAAACTATATCGAGATTTGGAGCAAAATCCAGGTTGGATAAGAATTTTAAAATCTTCATTGGACTTCCTTTTTTTATTTAGCAAAGCCAAAACCGATACTATCGCCAGGTCCAGCGCATTTATATCTGATGAATTCCCATCAGTTAACACTGCTTTTAGATCTTTACAATACTTAAGTTCGTCGTTTGGAGGAGTATGTTTTTAAATCACAAATATTGTATAAAAATTGGAAATAGTTGCTGTGGGTATTGATCAAATTAAACCTGGATTCAAAAATGCATTGATAGCTTTATCTAATGTGAAAAAATAAACTCTACCTTATATTTCAAAGCAGGATCTTCTGTCGGATCATCTCGTGCCTCATCTACACTATTAAAATTCGTTGGTAAACAAACGTATCTATGTAGGTATGGGATGTCGCCCAATTTTCTCATGAACCACAAGACGCAGAAACTAGCCGAAGGTATCAAAATTTCAGGAATGACCCGAGGAATCCGTTTTGACCATTTATATTCCGATATTTCAATTAGTTAAAAAGATATTAATTAAAACCCTTAAAAACGCATAGTTATACACGTGGCGCCATCTGTAGAGAATCGGAAAGATCATTTAAAATTTTTTTTAGTGGAATGAAATAAATTAATTCTTTGTTAATTAAAATAGACGATCAAGATACATTTTGAAAATCTGAAATCTATTTTATTATTTTAGATTCTTAGAAACTAACTATTAACCTTTTTATTGCTTCACATTAACATTTTTTTTTTTATTTTGAAGCAACTGTTAAGACCTTAAAAGCATAGCTGCAGAGAACCGGAAAGATGACTTTAAAATTTTTTTAGTGGAATGAAAAAGGTTTAAATTCAAATGAAATATCAAAATGTTTTTATCACATCGGTTTATTTTAATGTATATATAATATATATATATATATATATATATATATATATATATATATATATATATATATATATATATATATATATATATATAGGCTTTCCCCATACTGTTTTTTTTTTACTTATATATTTATATGTTTAATCAAACGTTCAGAAAAAAAAAGCAATCGTTTCAATAGCTATCTGTTAATTTTTCTTTCATTGATTACTTATAGAAATTTGATTTTAATAAATATATAGATGTTTTTCAAAAAGGATTATTTTTATTGTTTCCTTACGAAATGAATTATTTGTTAATTAAAAAGTACATCGTCTGTTATTTTGGATCAAAATACATTTTAGAGACATTTTTAAGCTAACTATATGTAACGATTGATTGATTCATGCAAATCTGAAATCTATTTTATTATCTTAGATTCTTAGAAACCAACTATTATTAAAAATGATGAACGTTTTTTTTTACTCTTAGTATCAGAATCGTTTTCTTTTTATTGCTTCACAATAATAATTTTTTTAATTCTAACGCAATATTTTTTTTATGTCATACATCGAAATTTGAAGCTATATCTTATCTGTGAGAAGGAGGGGAAGATAAAACAATAATTTTACACAAAAAAACCGTGTTCGGGCTATACAGAGAGGAAAGAAACCTGTCTTAAATCAAAAATAAGTGGAATGGAACAAATTTCGAAAAAGGGAAATTTTTTGACATAATTTTAGAAATCACTCACCTTGTGCGCGTACAAACAAACACACAGAAATGCTGGTGTCACGAGGAAAAGAGAAAGCCCGAGCAACGCTAGGCTAATCGGTGGAGGGGGTGGGGTGGAGATCTTTTTGAAAATGAGTATTAGATGTTCTGATTTTGTGAAAGAAAGGGAAAATTTACAAAAGTAGAGGTAGCCCGTGCAACTCCGGGCCATGCAGCTAGTAGTCGAAATTAACATTCCTTCTTCGAACTGTATGACGTGGCTGGGTGAGCTCAAAATTAGCCGGTATGTCAATTTCGTCGGCGAGTTCTCGAGCATCGCAAAGCATTTCATTAAAGGTTGTGTCAAATCCAAGATCCTTGGAAAAAATCTTAAAATTTTTTCAAGAGCACTATAGCAGATAGTAAATCATAGTCTTCTGTCTGCAAGAGCTTACTTATAGGATTGATACAATTTAAGATTTTATACCAAATTACAATGCAGCATAAGAACTTAAATTGTTTAACACAACTTAATAGTCCAGAAGCCTCAACTCTTATAGAGTTGTCAATCTCCGAATTATTACAAACAGCAGGTAAAACGTCGCATACCCCTCTTACTTGATACCTTAGTGGTTTTAATGCATCTATTTTGCTTTCCCAACGATTTTGTTTGAAATCACTTATCTTCTTTATAAATTGTGTTCATCATATTTTTATTTCTGTAATGCACATTTTGTTTCCCCTTTAATTAAATGGTTTTATACTAGGAACACCACCACAACAAAATAGTACCTATATTCTTTCACGTTAAATATTGTTCTGTAACAATAAAATTAAATTAAATCCTTTTTCTGTTGCTTTTTATAAGAAATTTCTTTCATAATTTTGACATTCTTATTGTTGCCTTTTTTAAAGATTTTAAATATTGCTATAGATTGGAACCAATTATTACTAGTATTTTTTTCTTAAATATACATACTAACGCTTTTAAACCTTTTCACAATCACGAAAAATACATTTTAAAGAATTTTTGAGAAATATAATAGTAAAATGAAACAGTAAATAAAAACTATTGCGAACTGAAAACACCAACTTTTTAATTTGTAGTGCACCAGTGCTCTACGGAACACTGATCAAAAGCCTCTTGTTTATGTCTTGGACCAGTGGTTATGTTCTGAAACGTTTTTGGTAAGATATAGAAATAGGAGAATTCTAAGTATTTTATATTTGTATGCGTTGCAATTAAGCGATTGAGAACTAAAGTCTTTATGTATTAATCACAAATAAAGCATTTTAATAAGATCGAAACTTAATTTTAAAAATGCTTTGGAAGTTATTCAGGCTTAAAGTCATTGTTGTTTGCTTATTAGGGATGTTAATTCTATGTTATTTTGATATCACTATATGTTCAAATTAATTATCTATTTAATAATCTTCTTTTTCGAGAAATTTAAAATTCACACCTGAAATATTACAATTTATTTATATACACTCATGTCCAAAATTATCTTTACATACCCAAAAATGATGATATTCAATGAAATATCCAATCAATGTGATCCGTATTTGCAGGGAATGTGTGAAAACCAAGCCTAATTACATTATCCAATCAAAAGTAATCAAACGGTTTGTGATATGCAAATCTAGGCGTTACGTCATCCAAGGGTGTGAATCAAGCGCTTTGCGCAAACTGAATATTTGAGTGAATTTCTGCAACATAGCGTTTGATTTCAGTGTGTAGGGACTCAAAGTGGTTTGTTATGGCTTCGAGGTATCATTTGGAAGAATCTGTAAAGTGGCGAATTATCGGCCGTTTAGAAGCAGGGCAGTCAATCACGGAAACAGCCACATGTCTGAATATTTCAAGACAGACAGTCTCTAAGCTATGGAAACAGTTTCAAAATGATGGAACTGTTGTAAGGAGGCCTGGACAAGGTCGGAAACGAATGACAACTGCTTCTGAAGATCGGTATCTGGCATTAAATGCCCGTCGTAACAGAAAGGCTACTGCTCGCCAGTTAAGTTCAGAGCTTGCAGCCGCCACTGGAGCTGTTGCATCACGGCAAACAATATACAGAAGGCTTAACGAAAAGGCCTTTATGCCAGAAAGCCAAGGGTATGTGTTTTACTGTCTTCACAGAAAAAGAGGGATCGCTTTAATTGGTGTAAAGAACATCAAAACTGGACTGAACATCAATGGTCCCATGTTCTCTTTACTGATGAGTCGCGGTTTAGTTTAACAGGTGATTCTAAACGTGTTTACATCTGGAGGGAGTCAGGAACACGAAATGATCCCTCGAACATTGTGGAACGTGACCGTTTCGGTAGTGGAGGTGGGATGGTATGGGGAGGAATAATGATCGATGGACGTACGCCTCTACACGTGTTCAGAAGCGGATCTGTGACAGGCCAGATATATCGGGATGAGGTCTTAGATCCTTATGTAAGACTTTTCAGGGGTGCATATGGACGTGACTTTTTATTTATGGATGATAATGCTCGTCCACATCGAGCAAACCTCGTTGATGAATTCCTTGAAAGTGAAGACATTAAGCGAATACCTTGGCCAGCAAACTCTCCTGACCTTAAACCAATAGAGAACTTATGGGACTACCTTGGAAGAGCCATTGCACGTAGACATCCTCCTCCTAGAGATGTAAATGGCCTGAAGACTGCATTGCTGGAAGAGTGGAGTTTAATTCCCCAGACTGTGATTAACAACGTTATTTCCAGCCTTAAAACACGTTGTGATATGTGTGTACGAGTCAGGGGAGATCATATTCCATATTAAATTCGTAAGACTTAATTCTTTTTCTGAATCATTCCTTTTTTTCTTAACTCTCTTTGTCACACTTTATTACCATTTTTATTGTTTCATGCTACATGTGGTAATCTTCAATTTTTTCTTTTGCATTTATGTGTCATAATGTTATGTATCATTCCACGAAAATTCATTAAATTATAAGTCATAGTCTCTGAGAAATCCGTGAATTTATGCATGTAAACATTATTTTGGACATGAGTGTATAAAGGATGTTTTTGCATTGAGTTAAAAATTTGTATTTTTTAAAACATTCATATTATTTTGGTTTAAAATCAAAAAGTCTTTTAAATATTTTCTTAAAATTTCTTCATATTTAACTGCAGATATAATTTATTAACTCAATTTTTAAATATTTCGAAATATGCATTTTTAAGAGCTTTATTAGTAGCATACAGAATATTTTACAATATTTTAAGGATATTATACTTTTTTATGTATTTTTATACTTAATTATACACATAATATATATAATTAATTATACACATAATTATACACATAATATATATAATTAATTATACAGGTAATTATACATATTTAATTATACACATAATTAATTATTAGACTGCATTAAGTATTCCTTCAAACTGTCCATGTAAAACAGAGGTTCCCAAACTTTTTTGCCTCATAGACCCCTTGCCATGTTTTTCGGTATAGGGTAGACCCTGCTTAATTAATATCGAATTATAGCAAATTTATCACCTTATATGTCTTTGTGACACAGCTATTACTATTACTATTACTTTAAAAGAATTAAATTTATCGCTAATGAAGTATAGAGTTAAAAGTTTAAAAAGCTCAAGTTAATAAATTAAATTAAAAGTTAATTAATATATAAGATAACTGTTAAATAAAATAACCAAACAACACACAATTGATTTTAAAGGGAGGGATGAATCTGGCGCTACAATAACAAATTTTCAACATTTAGTATCAAACTTGTCAGATTTAACCTTAAATCTCCTCTGTTAGTAGTGTCCATTTTCTTTTTTTGTTTTGGAGATTGGCAACTGCGCTGAAACTCCTTCTTACTAGGAAAAATAATTAAAAACTTCCTTACTATATTCCATAATTTGGGACAAATAACAGGTTTGCTTTTTTAAATCCAAAATTGCTGGCATCAGTTTGTAAACTTTAAAATCTTCATTGGTGCATATCACGGTATTGGTGCACCTGAGCTGGCACCCCGTCTCCTAACTTTCCATTTGAGCTCTCGTCAGATTTAACATGCATCGCTCACATACACGGCGGGACTTCAGTGGTACTGGGCTCGAACCCGTGACATGCCAGCCACGATCCGATATTTAATCACTAGTCTACCGCAGCAACTCAGCACTTTAGAACCATTCTTTGAGGTGAAGAGGCGAGTAAGAGGATACAAAGATAAAATTAACGGGGAAATGCAAAATTTTGATAAATTCTTACAGCAAACATATGGCTGATGGGGATCACCACTACTGGTTGGCTGAACTTTATTCCATTAAAATTCGGGGGGAAATGTGATACTGGCCACTTTTTATACGTTCACTGATTATGGCTATGGAAAATGCCTGGATAATTCATAAAACGCTCAACCAAGATGAAGCGCTGAAATAAAATGCATTTTTTCTGACAAACATGTGTAATTTATTCTCATATAACCTACTACGTCTGTCGACCATGTATCAATCAGCTAAAAAGTTTCCCAGCCACAAGATCCACCTAAAACCGCAATATCCTTTAATTATTTTGAGCAGTGTAATTTTGCTTTTATTAAGGAATGAATTGCTTATAGGAGTTATATATGGTATGTGCATTTCACAATTTACAAACCCATGTATATATATATATATATATATATATATATATATATATATATATATATATATATATATATATATTACATAGATTAATATTATCAATGCACCTTGAGTTAATATTCAAGGATCAACAGGTGTTTCTTAGGACATATTGGCAGGGCTATATATATACTTCTGTCTTTTCACAAAATGTTTGATGGGGTATTAAATATCTATATATTGTTTGCCATTGGTTTCAACCATTAATTAAATAGATGCTGCTGGAGAAGTGTATGTACTTCTTCAGCAGAGGTTTATCTGCCACAGTTTCAAGGATCCAGGCTTTTAGCATACTAAAAATTTTATTTTATAGGAAACAAAACAAATATTCTTATATTTATTATGACACTTCAAGACAGAACAAATATTTTTGCATTAAACGTACCTCAAAACTTTAATAACATACTTATTTCAAAATTAATACCTAAATGTGTTATTTATACTTTACACGACACTCCATAAAAGCTTATAGCACAATGTTTTTCTTTTTTGTTTTTGATCTAACAGTAGAAAAACTTTAAATATATTATAAAAATGTAATATATAATAAACTGTTTTATAACTTATATGAATTATATATAATCTGCATAAAGTAATTTCCCTGTTCATTAATATACATTGTAAAATGTTAAACTATCTATATGTATATGTTTAGTGGGCATTTGCACATGAAGATAAAAAAGTTAGACTGTATATTAAAATTTCTAAAAGTAGTAATTATAAAATATTGAAAATTAAAATGGCTTTTTATTTTCAAATATATATGTAATCAAAATTTGTATAAAGTTAAAAGTTTTTGATGATGACAACAATTATTCTCACTTTTTTGAAAGAAATTCATTTTTAGAGAAAAACTGATTTAATACAACTAAAAATTTACCCGTATTGTCTTATTATGTACTGTAATGTGTACAAGTTGTATTTTTTGTAGAATTTCATTTTGCATGAGTTATTTGTCAATATAGAAAATATTCTCATACGTTTACAATTGAAATATTTACTAAATAGGCACATAATGATGAGATAAGATGAAGAAACAACAATGCAAATTGCATTTTGAGAATCTAATTGTACAACATTTTTATCTCACTTTTCTCTGTTCCATATTATCTATGCACACATTTCAAACCTTTTGTTAATTTTTAAAAGTACAATAATACGCTTCTACTCTCTAAAAAGCTATTGCTATTAAAATGTGTGTGTTTATATTTGAATATATTTTTTATTAATTAAAAATATTTCACACAAACATTTTCATAAACAAATGTTTTTTCCTCATCATCAGAAACAATGTTTGCTTGATACATGATTAAAAATGCTGCTAAACTTTGTAGGGAAACAGAAAACACAAAGCATCTAATAAAACAATTTATCATCTAACCATTATTGCATTAAAATTTTGTTAAAGAAAATCTACGATTACTTTTCCCATTCATTTTATCATATATAAAAATAAAATTTAAAAAAAAATGGACATATTATTCCAAATGGTTTTTTCTCAACCTTACGATTATTGCGACTCTTTATTTTGAGAACCACATTATTCATTTCTAACAAAAATTTAATTTCTTTACTGTTGCAAAATCATTTATTTCCTTTAATTTAAATTTCATTGTATGCACTACTTTTCCATGATTTCCTGACTTTTTACAAATGTTTGCACGGAGAATTGTTTGCAAAAAGGGGTTGCTCGGAATACTTTTCAAGTATACATGAATACTTTTGTCTGATTTCTTCAGGGATTAATTCCCTATAACTGAGAAAATTTTACCTCTTTCAAACTGCGAATTCCTCTTTACCTCCCTAGCTCTAAAACAGACTTGTCCATTTTTCCCGCGATGCAGACACTAGTGATACATTTCACGCTTTTGTCCTAACACTGAACTCTCTGATTGGCTACAGGCTGAAACTCAAATCTCGTGCTGCCATGTACTGTCAGAAAAATATAAAATTATTTAAGGCTGTTTTCGGCTAATGTTAAAAAATATGACCCAAATTCACAATATTTTTTCATATATAAAAGTATTTGAACATTAATATTATATTCTGGCTTCACTATCCTGTAGAAAATCATTTATTTAATCATATTGCTCATTTTTATCCTAGTTGACACATTTTTTTCTTTTATAAAATGAGTTTCACATTTTTTCTCCTATACCGTGCGTAATAAGACAAAAACTAATTATTCATGAAATATTTTGAAATTTTAAAAACACTATATTATAAACAAATACATGAATTACGTCTTAAATTTTTATAAAAAAAATTGGGGCATTTTTTCTGTTTGAAAATGTGCTTCGCGTTAAGTTCACTATTTCGTACATATGGCGAAAATAGCCTTAATGGTAGAAATTCACAGACAGTCGGCGCCAAGTGGGTAATCACGTGACACTGGTGGCAACAATTTTGCAGGTGCTTATTCATTACCACCTATATGTAAGTTGTTGACATTCCTTTGGTTTAATTTTACTAATTTAAAACATATATCATTGTATATTTTGTATTATTTTAGTATATATTTGTTAGGAAATAATCTTAACAACTCTTTTATATTTTTGTTTTATTCTCTCTAATTTATTTATCTAATTAGGTAATTCTCTGCTTCAACTAGTGTTAGCTGGCATATTTATTTAGACTGGATCCTAGCATTTGTTTATAGTTCTTGGCAGTGGCGCACACAATGGGGAAGGGTCCTGGGGGTCCGAACCCCCCTCCCCCCAAAGCCCTTGATTTTTTCCGATTGATTATAATTCTAAGTATATAGTACGTAAAATTTAATTAAGTATTTGTTATTAATGGTTAATTTTATTAATTAATGCTAATTATTTATTCAATAATTAGTTTTTTACTGTGTTTTGTTCCCCAAAATCGACAAAATCAAAAGGAGGAGGATGCAAGAATGGTGAACTTTCGACCCCGAACCCCCCTTGAAAAATTCCTGTGTGCGCTACTGGTTCTTGGTACACTTAGACATGGCTCTTAGTTATTTTAGTTCTCAATTTATTTAATAGTTATTTATTATATAGTTTTGTTCAAGAATGGCTCACAGCATAGAATCAAAACTACTTTTTTTCAATTGTATGACTATCGAATAACAATAGTATCAGTTCCTTAAAAAGAACTCACACCTATTATTATCCAATATAGTGTCAGTTAGGTGTGAATAATATAAAAAAAATATCTGTTTGTGTGTTTAATTTTAATTAATAATTAAGAGAAAATATTTATTCTGAAGTAATACAATTTTTGATGATAATTTGTGGGATTGATTGATTGAATATTAACGTTGCACTGCTCAGCTACACGAGGGCTTTTGGCGACGGACCACGTAATTTTGAACCATGGTCAAGTGACGTGGACGACACCTGAGCTGGCACCACCTCTCCTAACTACCACACCACACCATCGGGAGGACGTTTCAGCTCTCGACAGATTTAACGTGCATCGCTGCCCTACACGGCGGGTCTTTAGTGGCTCTGGGCTCGAACTCGTAACAAAGCAAGCCACGGTCTGATACCTATACCACTCGGCTACCGCTGCCACGATAATTTGTGGGAAGAATGTCTACAAAAATTAAAGAAATGTTTCTTTGATTTTTACCTTCCACAAATTATCGATTTCTAAATTATTAATAATTATTCCTTGCTGTTAAAAATTTATTTCATTTCTTTCTTTAAATTAAAATAAAATATTCTTAAGGGAAATGAAACCATTACAAAAGGGGTAACAGTTTTTAGAAATGATTACATTTAATTTGATGATACGTTATCTTATTTATTTTTTTTTTTTGAATTACATGCTGAACTTGTAAAAAAGTTTATTTCTTGAAGCATGAGTTTATAGAATATTAGTTAATATGAAAGTTTAGTTAAATGAAAATGATTATCTTTTGGTTAAAGTGTATTTTTTTTAATACAAATCTCAATAGCTACTTAAGAAGTAAGTATTTGTTTATCCATGATTTAACTATTTTCCTTTTTTTGCACAAGTTTTTAAAATAGTTTAAGTCCTGAAAACTTAGTATTATGCATGCAAAGATAATTATTGATATGAGTATATGATTCATATATATGTCTCCAGCGATGAAAATGAATTTTTTTTTTTACAACTTCTCTCATGAATTGCAAATTTTGCAATAGTATGGCTTACCAATGAGGACATTGAACACCTAAGCGAAACATTATAACTGTCAGCTATTTGAAATAATCCTGTAATTTTGGTTTGATTTATCAATATTATAGAAAGTTCTTAAATTTTTTCCTTTGTACTTATATGCTTACTAGCGGTAAACCTGTTCTTCACAAGGGTGTGAATTTATACATATAAATAATGCTGTGCTTGAATTTTTTCTCCCCCCTCCCTACCTCAGTACTTCAGTATTTAGAGATGGAAAATAACAATTTTCTATAAAATATAATATATTTACTCAAGTTTGCCTACCTATACTTAAAATTCAAATGAATATTTTATTTCACTGTGGAACAGTTATTTGATGAAAATGAATTTTACGTTTACACAATGTATTGCACATATAAATACTTATATATATATATATATATATATATATATATATGTGTGTGTGTGTGTAGGATTTAAAGTATTATATATATATATATATATATATATATATATATATATATATATATATATATATATAGGGAATATAAATATATTCTCCAATCAGTGAGGTTACAACCTCACCAATAGATGGCACACTACCAGCAAATATATGTATCCCCCCCGGAATGGTGGGTTTTAGGGAGAGAAAGGATAGCGAGAAACGGGGAACGAGAGAGACGCGAAAGGGACAGACTCCGGTTTACAGGCGATAGGTCACGTTTTCGACAATTGAGAGTATGCTCCGTGAAATAACTCATAAAGTTTTAATTGTAAATAATATAATGTTTCCTTAAACAGTAATTTTATTTTAAACGGCTTATTTCTTTGAATATCAAGATCCTGGACATAATGACTTACCCATTGACAACAAAAGAAAAGCTACTTGTATAAATAAAATACACCCCTACATATTTTATGGGGGCTCGGCTAGGATTATTTTTTAAAAATTAAAAAAAAAAAAGCAGAATTGGTAAATAGTCATTGACCCCACACCCGACCTTTCACCTGTAGAAAAATTATCTATCAGATAATATAAACGAAGTCTTTGGTTTGAAAACTAGGTGTCAGCCTGACACGAATTGATTCCAGATTGCCAAGGATTACTCTCTTCATCGCGAAGTAATATATATATATATATATATATATATATATATATGCCATCCCCTGCCACGAATAACATTTATTTTTACTTCTAAGTGCCGCCCTGGTAATAGAATTCCTTCAGTGCATGTCGCCCTGGTATTAGAATTTCTTCAGTGAGTGCCGTCCTGGTGAAATAGTTTCTTCAGTGCATATGCCATCCTGGTAATAAAATTTCTTCAGTGAATGCCGTCCTGGCCAAGCGGAAAGTGCCGTCCCTGCATTTTGAAATTGTAAAGATTTGTGTGTGCGCGAAAGTGAAAAACCTTCAAGATTGTGTAAAGGCCTCGTATCCGCCATTTTGCACGGGAGCAATAAATATTCACAAGTACAGATCAGGTTGATGGAGTAACAGACTTTTGTGACGCAGGAAAAGAAGGGAGTGTTAGTTTCTCCTTCCCTCTCTCATGCGAAACCCCCAGCTCGGCGTCAAAAGGTCAGACTTATTTATGTTTACTTATCTGTGATATTTTTTTGACAATCCGTATTTTGATGATTTTCCTTTTTGAATCTATGTTTTTTTTTAATCTGAGCAAATATTTAAAACGAAATTGATTTTTGTTATTTCTATCTTTTCTATAATTTTGTATGGACATATTTACCTAATTTTGCCATTATATACTTTCATATTTTTTTCTTTCTTTTTGAAATTGTATTTAATAACTTAATTTTGAATTATACATCCCAATTTAAATTATTACTTGATATGTTTCAAATTATTGATGCATGATATATTATTATTTGAATTTTATATTGGTTTTGGAAATTCTAATTGAAAATTTTATTTACATAACATTTATATATTTAGTAGAAGTGTGGGTAAAATTTAGCAGAGCTAGAATCCTATACCTTTCACAGTATTTAGTACTATACCTGTTATTCTCCTGTACAATAATTCTTATATAAATTCTTAACTCCTTAATTAAAAAGGGGGAAAACATGTCTTTCTTGTTAAAAGGGAAAAAAAGGAGGATTTGTTAGAGTTAGCTACAGAGTTAGGTTTAGAGGCGACACAGTCGATATGACTAAACCAATGTTACAAAATTTAATAACCAAAAGTGCAGGGTACGATGAGGAAGACATCAAATTGATGTACGAAAGTATTTATGAAGAGAGAAAGGAGAGAGAATTATTAGAAGAAAGGAAACGATGAGATAATTTAGAGTTAGAAAAACTTAGAATCGAAGCACAGATCGGATTAAATCAGGAAATATTGAGTAGGAATAATCGTACACCTTGTAATGAATTGAACAAAGTGCTACATAAATTTGATATGAAAGAGGATATCAGCTTATATTTAATATTGTTTGAGCGCCAAATATGTATGATGGATGTGCCGAAAAAGTTTTGGGTCTCACACCTGTTAGGCCTACTCCCACAGGAAATCGTATAGTTGATCGCTAGAGAACCTGAACAAGAGGCGAGGGATTATGACCACGATAGGTCTTTGCTTTTGAAAAGGTTTAAATTGACCCCAGAGAAGTTCAGGCAGCTATTTGTTACACATCAGAAAAGTTCGGATAAAACATGGCGCGATTTCTACCAAGAAGTTCAAACATTCTTTAATGGATGGATTGAAGGATTGGACGTTAAAACATTTGACAAACTACGGGATCTGATGATAGCTGACCAGATGAAGAAAAGAGCCCCTGTTGAATTCAAAGAACGTCACCTAGACGAATGGCCAAGTATCAACTGCCCAGTTGAATTAGCCGAGAGACTTGAAGAATTTGAGGATGTCTGTAGGACGTTGAAACAAAAACACATACCGTAACACCTGTTCGAAGACCTGAAGTTAGGGGATCGAATCAAGCAGAGCATTTCAGGAAATTTGATAATCACAATACAAGGAGAACAGGAAATTTCAATCCTGAAAGAAGATATTTAGACACTCCTCCGAGTAGAGATTTTGATAGAAGAGCACCTAGGAGATGTGTTACATATGTCCTTCCTTAGATCATTTGAGTTTTAATTGCCCTGAAGAAAAAGAGTCAAAGAGACTTTGATCTCTACCTAGAGATCAAAAGAGAACAACCCAAGTCCCAAGTATAAAGCTGCTCTGTCACACCGCAGAAAGGACTACACTTAAAAAACATTATGTTTGGCAATGAAATTGTATCGGCACTTATAGATACTGGTAGTACAGTTAGTCTAACCCGCGAAGATGTAAGCAAGAAGATTGTTGACCATTAAAGACTATCCAAAATAAACACTGTGTTATACGGTTTAGGACAAATTGAAGTAGTAACCAAGGGCTCCTTCGAGTATGATTTTGTCTTAGCCAAAGATCAATATTCTTTAACGTGGCATGTGGTGCAACCAAACAGCTCAATTTTGAAGCCATTATAGGTGCAGACATTTTGGGACAAGCTTCTTTGAATTTCAGCCAAGATGGTGTTATGTTTCATAAGCATGAGGAAAAGGCATGGCATGCAAATATCCGGAGTACATCCTGAAGATGAGTTAGATTTCAGTCACATCCTTGACTCACAAGTGAAAAATGATCTAACCAGAATAATTTCATCGTACAAACCTGAGAAGACTGAATCCACAGATGTGACGATGAGAATAATATTGAAAGATGATATCCCAGTCTATCAACCAGCACGTCGGTTGACGTACGCGGAAAAGCAAATTGCGAACAAACACATTGAAGAATGGCTCGAACAAGGAATAATCAGACCAAGTTCATCCGAGTATGCTAGTCCCATAGTACTTGTGAAGAAGATGAATGGAGATTCTAGACTTTGTGTTGACTACCGTCAACTGAATCGCAAGCTTGTTAAGGATAGATTCCCTTTACCTTTAATAGGCGATGTTCTTGATAGATTACAAGAAGCGAAAGTATACACCACCCTGGATCTAAAGAGCGGTTTTTTCATGTTGACGTAAACGAAGACCGTCGAAAGTTCACTTCTTTTACTGCCCCTGATGGCCAATTTGAATTCAATAAGGTACCATTTGGATTGAGTACCAGTCCTAGTGTTTTCCAAAGATACATCTACAGTATTTTTCGGAACTTAATGAATAAAGGCTTGAGATAATAATTTATATGGATGATCTAATAATTCCATCAGCAGATGAAGAGGAAGGATTGAGAAAATTAAGAACCGTCTTTGAAGTAGCGTCAAAATAAGGGCTGGAGATCCAATTCAAGAAGTGCCAGTTTTTAAAAAGGAAGGTAGAGTTTCTGGGGCATATTGTTGAAAATGGTACTATAAGTCCATCAGTCTCTAAAACACTGGCAGTGAGAAAATTTCCGCAACCAACAACCCTCAAACAAGTTCAAAGCTTTTTGGGTCTGACTGGTTACTTCCGAAAATTCATACCAGAATATTCTAAAATTGCGAAGCCCCTTAGTGATTTATTAAGAAAAGATAATTCATTCGTTTTTGAACAACCCCAAATTGAAGCTTTTGGAAAACTCAAAGAAATCTTAACGTCCAGTCTAGTCTTACACATTTTCAAACCTGGGAAAAAAATGGAATTACACACATATGCAAGTCAACAGGGTTATAGTGCTGTTTTGCTCCAAGAGGCAGATGATGGGAGGCTACATCCCATATGTCCAAGAAAACCAACACTGCTGAAGAGAAGTACAGTAGTTATATGAGTTAGAGGTTCTTGCTATTGTTACAGCCCTGAAGAAATTGCGAGTGTACCTGCTAGGGTACACAGTTACAGATTGTTCTGCGTTCCAGAGAACCATGGGCAAGAAAGATTTGGTCACACGTATCGCAAGATGGGCAATGTTTCTTAAAGAGTTTGACTATGAAATAATACACCGTCCAGGTCAGAGAATGAAGCACGTGGATGCCTTGAGCAGGTATCCGGTCATGGTTATGAGTGATACCCTAACTCTCACAGGTTGAAGAATGCCCAATCAGAAGATGTAGGAATTGTAACATTGAAAGCTCTGTTGGGTAGTGGAAACTCGCAAGACTTTTTTTGAAAGAAATGAGATACTATACAAATTTGTAAATGGACGTGAACTCATAGTTGCTCCTAGTGGCATGCAGACTGAGATATTTAAAATAATTCATGAAAAGGGTCACTTTTCTGTCGCAAAAACTGAAGAAATGGTTAAGCAAGAGTTTTTCATCCCAAATTTAAATAAACTTGCCCAACAAGTAATCGCTAAATGTGTGCCTTGCATTCTAACCAACAGAAAATCAGGCAAAAGGGAACGATTTCTAAATCCAATACCTAAGGATGAAACACCTTTACATACCTATCATGTAGACTTTATCGGCCCACTGGAATCTCAACCAACAAAAACTACCAACACATTCTAACGGTAATAGATGTTTTCACCAAATTTTCCTGGTTGTACTTAGTAAAAACCGTTTCCGAAAACAGTGTACTGGATAAGTTAAGGTTGCAGCAGAAGACATTTGGAAATGCGAAACGGATAATAACAGATCGAGGATCTGTATTCACTTCAAAGGCCTTTAATGATTATTGTGTCGAGGAAGAAATACAACATCTACAGATAGCGACAGGAGTTCCTCGAGGCAATGGTCAAGTAGAGAGAATTCACCGTACTCTCATCCCAGTGTTAACAAAGTTATCACTCGATGGTCCCACTAAATGGTATCGACATGTTGACAGGCTACAAAGAATCTTGAACAGTACAGTTAGCCGTAGCACCAAATGGACACCATTTGAGTTACTAACTGGCGTTCAGATGCGAAATAAAGAAGACTTAAAAATCAGAGACCTGCTGATGCAGGGGCTAGAAGAGCAATATTTAGATCAAAGAGAAAGCATGCACCAAGATGCAAAACGAAACATCTTCAAAATCCAAGCTGAGAACAAGAAAACTTATAATAAGAAAAGGAAAAAGTCTCCCGAGTACCAAGTTGGTGATTTGGTAACGGTCCAACGTACACAATTTGGTGGAGGCCTTAAACTTAAACCCAAATTTTTAAGAACATATCAAATTACTGAAGTCAAATCTAGAGACAGTTGAGAAAGTAGGGGATCACGCTGGGCCAAATGTAACTGCTACTTCCGCTGATTTAATGAAATATTTTTCTCATGGATAGAATAGTAATTACAAATGTATACATTTAATTTTAATAACTATAGAGTATACCCTTCACTTAATATGTCTTATGCATGTTGTGTACCTTTTCTTATATTTTGTAATGTAATACGATATGTAATCATGAGAGCATTCTCAAGCGTCGCTGAGGTCATCGACAGTCAGGATTGGCCGAGTTTGTAGGATTTAAAGTATTAGGGAATATAAATATATTATCCAATCAGTGAGGTTACTACCTCACCAATAGATGGCACTACCAGCAAATATATGTATCCCCCCGGAATGATGGGTTTTAGGGAGAGAAAGGATAGCGACGGGGAACGAGAGAGACGCGAAAGGGACAGACTCCGTTTTACAGACGATATGTCACGTTTTCGGTCAACGTGGAGGTCAATAAGCTTAGCGACAATTGAGAGTATGCTCCGTGAAATAACTCATAAAGTTTTAATTGTAAATAATCTAATGTTTCATTAAACAGTAATTTTTTTCTAAACGGCTTATTTCTATGAATATCAAGATCCTGGACATAATGACTTACCCATTGACAACAAAAGAAAAGCTACTTGTATAAATAAGATACACCCCTATATATATATATATATATATATATATATATATATATATATATATATATATACTGGTGTGCAAAACTTAAGCAACAACGTAAAAATTAAGAAGATAACCTTGAAATTGCAGAAAAGGAGGTCTGGAGATCAGTACAGTGAACACGTAAGTCAGTAGAAACGTCATGCGTATGCAAATATCAGGAACGAAACGTCAGAAGTGACGTGAGCGTACGCAAAACGCGTGATGTTGCTGCGTGCTGTTCAACAGTAAAATAAAATGAAGGACGCAGACGCAAATCAACATAATCGCTGCAAGTGCCAGTGAGTCAGTTCGGGAAATATGGCTAGAAGAAATCGCCTGGACGACTTCACACGTGGAAGAATGATCGGAAAGCTGGAGGAGGGGCGTATCGTCCCCAGTGTAGCTGCAGAGTTCGGAATCAACAAATGTGTCGTTTCGCGCTCTTATAAGCGTTCCAAACCACATGTACAGCTGTTAGAAAGGTTGGTGGTGACCGCCCGAGGACGAAAACTGCAGGGGATGACCGATATATCATCTTGCAGGTGAAAAGAGGCCGACGGCAGTCAGCAAGCGTCATTGCTCAGCAACTCTTTACAGCAACAGGGCGACAAGTGTCGCGGTTTACTGTGGCCAGACGCCTTCACAAAGGGGGCCTATTCGCCCGCCGTCTTGAGTGCTGTCTCCCGTTGAAAGTTGACCACCGACGCCACCGTTTACAGTGGTGCAGAGAGCACAAAAACTGGACAACTGTCAATGGAGCCGTGTCCTCTTTACGGATGAGAGTCAGTTCAGTATCAGAAGCGATTCTCAACGCGTTTTGATTTGGAGAGAGATCGGGACACGGTTTTATACCAGTAACATCAAGGAAAGGCACCATTACGGGGGTCCTGGAGTTCTTGTCTGGGGAGGCATTATGCTGAACGGGCGAACTGAGCTCCACATTTTCGATAGAGGGTTTGTAACCGGGGATCGCTATTGTAAGGAGGTACTTGTTCCCCATGTGCGTCTGTTCCGAGGTGCCATTGGCCCAGACTACATTTTTATGGATGACAATGTATGGCCACATCGGACTCTTGCTGTTGAGGAGCTGCTGGAAAGTGAAGATATCACTCGAATGGATTGGCCAGCGTACTCCCCAGAATTAAATACCAACGAACATGTGTGGGATGCTTTGGGAAGACGTATTGCAGCACGCTTACATCATCCGGAGAACACCCAACAACTCAAACAGATGCTGATTGAAGAATGGGCACTCCTACCACAAGAAATGTTGCACCAGCAGGTTCTGAGTATGCGGAGACGGTGCGAAGCATCCATTGCAGTGAGGGGAGGGCATATACCATATTAAGGAACATCTGCTTGTTGTTCTTCCTGTTGGATAAATCATCATGGGTCACGATACTATGCGTTCAATAAAGCTTGTTTTTGTTTCATTCCATACCGTATGCACTGTATTCCTTTTTCAGCGCCGATGCTTTCGTCATCCTTTACGTACATAATACTCTCCCTCATTTCTGAATTTCATGTCTCTCAGATGATTTTTCGTGAAGTTATGGCAATAAACCCACCTGTTGCTTAAATTTGCACACCAGTGTATATATATATACACTGGCCTCAAAAAGTTAAGGTACAACATGTTTTTCGAAGCTCACCATAAAAAAATGGCAGTAACAATAAAATGCATAGTTTACATGAATGATAATAACGAACTTTAAAAACATTAATGCAAAAACGATTGCTACAACTTTTATTTTATAGAAAAGAACGTATATTTATGAGTGAGAGAAAAATATGCAAATATCAAGCTTTCGTACTTTTGTGTGTTAGTTGTGTTGATTTTCAACAGTTGTTGGCAGTTTCGGTGACAATAGTCAATAGAGTTTAGAAAATGTCTCAGAGACGTCGTTTACCCAATTCGTTAAGGTGGCGGGCAGTTGGATGGATGGAAATGGGATTGTCGCAGGCTGATGTTGCTAGACATCTCAATGTGTCTCGCAGTGTTCTTTAGCGACTTTGGGATCAATACCAATCCGAAGATTCTGTGTCCAGAAGACCTGTTCCAGGCCGACCACGAGCTACAACACCTGCAGAAGACCGTTTTCTAGCTCTTTCGGCACGAAGGAGAACCACTACTGTGCCGCAGCTCGTTGCAGACCACTTTCAAGCATCAGGAAGAAGAATCTCCGCTACTACGGTGCGAAATCGTCTTCACAATGCAGGTCTGTATGCAAGAAGACCAGTTGTGTGCGTTCCCCTCAACGGACGACAGCGAAGGAACCACTTATGCTGGGCAAGAGAACATGTTTCTTGGACGCAGCAACAATGGGCTTCTGTGCTGTTCACAGACGAGTCCAGATTTACAATGGAGAGTGATTCAGGGCGTCTACTGATCTGGAGGGAACAGCGCACTAGATACCATCAATCCAACACTGTTGAAAGACACAGTTATAGAGGTGGTAGAATCCTGGTTTGGGAAGGGATCTAGCTCGGTGGCCACACTGACCTGCATGTGTTCCATGGAGGAACCGTAACTGGTCTTAGATATCGGGATGAGATCCTTGATCCATATGTCCGCCCATATGCTGCTGCTATTGGTAACGACTTCATTCTGATGGATGATAATGCACGACCTCACCGAGCTGGCATTGTTGAGGAGTATCTGGAGGATCACGGTTTGGAACGAATGGAATGGCCAGCTCGATCTCCAGACCTGAATCCGATAGAACATCTTTGGGACTATCTTGGCAGAGAGGTTGCTGCTTTAAATCCTCCTCCAAGGTCGTTACATGAGCTGAAACAAGGCTTACTCTGTGTCTGGTCTTCGCTTCCTATTCCGGTGTCCGACAACTTAATAAACAGCATGGGAAATCGATGCCGCCAATGCATTCAAGTTAGGGTGGACACATTCCTTATTAAAACCCATTTTTGTATTGTTTTTATGCCATTTTACCACATAACACTGTGATGTGCTGTTTTCTCCAAGAATGGACTTTTCCGCAGAGATTGCTTTTTTTTTGTTATAAATCGTTTTTGCAAAACACTTATACAAATTTCTATGACGCATTCAATAAAAAACTATTTAATGCACATATCCTCCAAATTTTTGTTTCTACATTCATTCATTTGCAAATTAGACACAAAAACCCGGTTGTACCTTAACTTTTGAGGCCAGTGTATATATACTAGCTGGTATACCCGTTCTTCGCACGGGTGAAATGAAAAATTAAGCAACACAGATTGAAGGAAAAGAAGTTTTTAATGAGTTAATTTTATGTGAATTGAAAATTAAACAAAAAAAAGCTTTTTGCATATCTCAGCTAAACAAAAAAAAGAAAAAAAACACCTTTGTTAAATTTTAACTATGTAGATCTAATAGCCGATAAAAAGGATTTTTAAATTTATAATTCCTTGTAACACTCTTGAGGGTCGATTTTCAAAATACCTCCCTAAGCTGATCTCTGCTCAGCAAAAGTAACACATTCTTAAAGTTTTGCGTAATGAACGCTTAAAGTAGTGTAAATAATTTATATCTGAAAGTGTAATACATTAATATTACTTTCTGTTGTATTTATTTTATTTTAAAATTGTAATATTCGCAAGCAACGCCGTTTCTTAAATTATAATGGCAATTCAATGAAAAACATAGCGAAATGTTAACGATAGAGTCAAGTTGGCAAATGCCTAGATACTTTCGTAGCTCGAGCTTTATTAGAGCTTTGTAAGACCTGCCGTGTAGGGGAGAAATGCACCTTAATACTTTATCCAACCGCATTATGATTTACTGCAGTTTTTTTCATACAATTTTTTTTGGATCACTACATGTAAAAATTAAGGGATATACATAAACAAAATACTCTACTTTGGAAAATTTAATCCGTTAGAGCTAATAAATAAATTAAAGATATTCCACTGTAAAATTAGTTATAGTAGTATATAATTGACAAAAGTGAGCTCACTTTTTAGCCTTGACGGTTTTGAGCACACTTTTTGACAATGAAGGTTTTAAGCTCACAGAGATGAAAAGAGTTTGGAGCGTTTGGAAATGAGCACGAGCGATCGAATGACCACCCCTACTCCCCGTTGTGCCCGAAAAGAAGAACGGAGCTGGCTGAATTGGGAGGAATAGAAAAAGGCAAGGTCAGAACTGAGAAAATTGTTTCAATGAAAGTTATGTAAACTCTAATTTGAGGAAAGGCGTTAGAGAGTCGATGACAAAGAAAAATTACACGTAACTTCTTTGCCGTCGATTCTTTTTCGATGGTTATAGGTTCGATCCTTACTCGAAAAATATACAGAAAAATGAAGAATAAAAAGCTTTATTTATTTAAAATAATATATGGAAAATGAGGGGGAAACGGGGTTTTTCGGAATGTATAAAAGCAGAGTTTTAAAGTATTTCGTTTAAAATAAAAGACAGTCATCCAACTTTCGGGGTAGAGATTAAATACGCTCTCCGTTTTACGAGCAAGTATATAAAGACCCGTGCAAATATTTTTCGCTCTGAAAATGAAAAATATTTCGAGCAAAACATTATTTCACATTGCTCTTTTACTGAGTGTTGTTATTGTTGAATTCATAGTTTTTACAATTTATTTCCAAACGCAAACAACAATCGAACCATCTGAAAAATTAAATATTTCCAGCTCTACTTGTTTTGTCTCGAAGCACATCGGTCGAAAATTCTTTCTTCACATCTGTATGAAAAACAAACAAGAGATATTTAATATTCGATATTTTTTCTCTAACCACACTGTCAATCCTATTCCAGAGATTTTAGGTGTGCAATTAACAAAGCAAGAATTCAGAAAAGTTTGCGAAGTGTGCTGAATTGTTTTTTCAGTCATGTCTCTACAACTCAAATTTCCTTCGACAATGATAATCAATGGCCCCAGCCAGAGTGGAAAGACACATTTAGTCCGGAAACTTATTTCAGAGCAAGTGTATGAAGTTCCAATAAAAAAAACAGTCTGGTGTTACAAAATATTTCAACAGTGGTTTCACGAAGAGAAAAATATAAAATTCATAGCAGAATTGCCAACGGAAGACGAAAAATTTCAACTTTTAATTATTGATGATCTTATGAATTCTCTAACAAATGATATAGCACAAATGTTTACGGTTGGATCTCATCATAAAAATTTCAGCATAATTTTGATCACTCAAAATCTCTTTCCCCGTATTCGAGTAGCAAGAGATATAAGCTTGAATGCTTATTACATAATTCTTTTTCGAAATAATAGGGACCGATCGCAAATTGCATGTTTCGGACAACAGGTGTTTCCTGATCGCTCTAAATTTTTCATGGACGCCTATAAAAAGGCGACAGCGGAAAAATATCAATATCTACTAGTGGACTGCTTTCCAACTACAGATGAAGAGTTGAGATTGCGACAATCGCTCTTTCTCGATCAAAGAGGGCTTAATTGGGTTTATGTGCCAGAATAAAAAAAATGAATCGAATTAAATGACATGTGCACTTGTTGCATGTCTTATCCTCTGCGAATCCACAACAAAGAAATGCAATAGTAAAAAGTGCCACGAACGAACAGATAAAAACATTGTGTGAAATATGTCAGAATGTATTAGAGGGAAACGTGTCAAAAGCGAAGGTTCGACAGTTGTGTCGCTATAAGAAAGTTATCCGCCAGTTAGCTGACCGAAATATCCCCATCGCTCGAAAACGCAAGTTATTGACAAACCAAACAGGCGGTTTCTTACCTCTTGTTCTTCCAGCTGTCCTGAGTCTGGTTGGAGGTCTTGTAGGGAAAGCTATAGGCAAACGAATTTAAAAAAAAATGGCTTTGGTTCCAAAAGAACTAGTGTCAGAATATTATCAACTAAACAAACCAGAAATACGAGTTGAAGATAATATTTCAAACCTCTTACATGACGAGGAAAAGTCAGACGATGTGAAAGCGAAACTTTTATCTCATTGATCCCGAAATATCAGCGCTTGATGCAGCCTCCCCCTCCTCCAAAACCATTTGAAATTCCTAAGGAACTTTTACAAGAAACAGAGGTTTAACAAGAACAAACACCCTCTCCTATGATATCCATGACAAATATGATTGTAAAATTTATTGCATATACTATTCTAAAATCGAGAAAGAAATACACCATTCCCATTTTGGAAAAACTTAGAGACGTCAATTACACATTTAATGAAATGAACGAATTGCAAAAAGATGGGAAAACAGAATATAGAAACAATGGAATTGATTTATTTAGTTATTTGATGAGAAACGAACGAGATAACAGAAACCCTCCTCCCGGTTTTCAAACATTTTTTCAAGGAATATTGAATGTGAACATACCTATAGAGTGGATTGGCAATAAAAATGTGAAAGAGCTTATGCTTCTCTCACAAGCTGATCCGAAATGGAAGGATCAAAGTTCTCCGATCGCTCTGAATGAATCGAAACATAAGAAATTGTCAATAGTGGAAAGATTGCAAGCATTCTCCAGCCCAGAAACAAAACCTGTAAAAAAAAATTAAAGAAAACAATTTCCGATCCTGAGACCACCTCTGATAAGCAGCAATGGACCTCCTGGGAAGAGACCAAAAGATTGCCGGAAAAGCTGTCTTGGAAGACGTGGAGAGAAATTGAAGAGAAACTCTACTACAATCCCAAAGAACCAGCTTCGTTCGGCGGTGTCAAAAGACTCTCAGATGCAAGCGGTTTAAAAAAAATTCGTGTTCGAAAATTTCTTTCGGGAGAAGATCCTTATATACTTCATTTCCCTGTACGATATAAATTTTAAAGACGAAAAACGATTGCATATGGGGTGAACGAGTTGTGGCAGAGTGATTTAGTGGATTTGCAGAAAATATCACGCTTCAATAGACGCTATCGATATCTTCTAACTATTATTGATGTTATGTCTAGATATTTAAGAGCATTTCCGATCAAAGACAAAAAAGCTGGTACGATCGCTAAAGTTTTCCACAAAGTTTTTAAAGAGGTTCGACCTAAAAATATTCAAACAGATAAAGGTAAAGAGTTTTACAACAAAACGGTTAGTAGATTATTTAAGAAATTTAACATTCACCACTATTCAACAAAAAGTGAAGCAAAATACGCTATTTTGGAAAGAGCACACAAAACATTGCAAAATAAAATGTTTCGCGTTTTCACACATCGTAATTCATATAAGTATTTAGATATTTTAAAACCCCTGGTAGATTCATACAACTATTCTGTTCATCAAAGCCATGGATTTGCATCTGCGAACGTCACAGAAGCTGACGAGCCTCAGTTATATAAATTGCTGTACAAAATAGACTCTCCAATTATAGATTTCGGTTTGCCGTTAACGATGTGGTGAGAATTTCAAAAGCTCGCAAAGTGTTCAGAAAAGGTTATCTACCCGGTTGGACAGAAGAAACATTTATAATCTATAAACGATATCCAACAAATCCTCCAACATATGTGTTACAAGATCTGTCGGGAAAAGAAATTGCTGGTCGGTTTTATACAGAAGAGTTACAAAAAATTGATAAGTCCGACAATGATTTGTGGGCAATTGAAAAAATTATTCGCACAAAAAGTCGAGGAACATCCCGACAATTATTTGTAAAGTGGGTTGGTTTCGACGACTCCTTTAACTCTTGGATAAAAGCAGAATGGCTGAAAACATGACAGATTTTCATATTCTCTTACCATCCAACTCGAGTATGCAATATTTTCCGGATAACTCTCCAAATCATTTTCGAACGAAATTAAGCAGACCAATAACCCTAAATGGTGAGTGGGAGTGCTGGTTATCCGAAGTGACTCTTCCAGGAAAATACTTTACAATCCAACCTCGTTATAACGATTTTTATACAGTCACAAGAGAAATTGAAGTTCCCGATGAAACACTTCTTTCAACATTCGATATCTCTCTCTACAATGAAGATCATGAAGATTTTGTTGCTGGATTTAATGCGAATATGAAAAATATTTTTACAGATCCTCCACTGGTGTTCACTCTCACCAACAATAAAAGACAGCTAAAATGAAACTAAAGCGGGGATTCGATTGGATTATAACCCCAGAAGAAGGAAACCAACTATTAAGAGTGCTGGGTTTAGATCCCAACAAAAACTTGAAAATTCGACATAAACCTGAGGGGTTTACAGTAGTTCGAAGATACCAAGCACCCAACAGAGATATGTTCAAAAATCAAACAATTCGGTTGATTGCAAAAGAACCTGTTTTGGATGAAACATTCGAAATAAAATTAGAAGAAGGCGATTTAGTAGAGCAAATTGATTAAAAAATAAACGAACTTGGGCTTACAAATGAGCTGCAATTTTCGGAAAGTAATGGACACAAATCATTGTGAAATTACGAGATTTAATATTAAGATAGAATTCAGGAAGACCTCTTGCCCTAGATTAATGAATGCTCTGAATGTAATCAATGATGTATATACCCTTCTCGGAAAACAATCGGAGATGCGATTTCCCTATAACAGTCCGAAAGAATCGATTCAAGGTGAAACATTTCGTGTGATCACTTATAAAACATTCCCCACAACACGCAAAGAAACCAAAACAGCAACTCTTCTTATTCCTAGTGGAATGTATCAAGATGCAAAAGACTTATTTAAAGAATTCAAGTTTATCTCTGAAACTGAGTGCAGATTCGCGAGTAGGATTGCATGTTCCTCCCCACACTGTTGTCATGTTTGGGGAAAAACTCAAAGATCTTTTGGGATTTTCTCAAGATACTTTTGAGCAGGGTGATTATAAATCGGAATATGTTTTAGAGTTGCGAGCAGGCATCACAGAAGTCTATGTGTATTGCGGTATTATTGCCCCCTCTCTCGTCGGAGATTCTTTGGCATCAATTCTAAAAATCATTCCGGTAGCCAATGAACAGAACGAGCAAATAGTTAAAAACTTTTCAGTTCCATTATATTTTAGAGTAAAAAAACAATTCTTTGACGTGATTGAAATTGAAATGCGAACCAGTAGCGGAACTCCCATCAAATTCATATCTGGGAAATCGAATTTGGTTTTATCCTTTAGGAAAAAATAATATAAATGCTGTCACATTCGACCCCGGTTTCAGAGTGAAGAACAATCATGGCGAAGCGTGGTCATAGATTACAACCTGAGCATTGCATAGCGCATTATCAGAATCAAATAGGGAATGCTAATCCATACTTTTCTTCTGATTTTCCCATTCAAAGAGGATATGGTTTTTTTAGTAGCTTGCGTCGATATGCACTACCTCTGATGATGCAAGCAGGAAAATATTTAGGGAAGCGTTTACTGGAATCTGGTCAAAACATCGTCGAAGATGTTTCACGAGGAAAATCATTTCGTCATGCAGCGAGGGACCGAATTCGCCAATCTGGTCGAGAAATAAAAGCAGATATAATTCGCAAATTACAAGGCGGCGGAGGAGGAGTTTAAAGGAAAAAAATCCCAGCGCTCTCGTCAAACGAAGCGAAAGAAACGGAATCCAACAGACGTATTTTCCGATCTCTAACAACCGAAAAAATGGAGCGATGTTACTGCACTAAGAGCGAACTCGAATTATTCGGCTCCGAGAAAATTCAATTAGCAATAGATAATTCCAGCTTTGTAGAGATTCATCCAATCGCTTCTATTTCTGATAGCAACACTATCGAGTTTCAAATCACCGGTTTGGGAGATGGCTATTTCGATCTCTCGCACGTTCTTCTAAATATTCAAGCAAAAATTCTAAAAGCAGATGGAACAGCTTTCGTAGAAGCCGACAAGTGTGGACCTATAAACTATCTTTTAAATACGATGTTTTCAGAATGTCACATCTCCCTGAACGATCGACAAATTTCTTCCGAGAGTAACTATGCTTATAAAACATATATTCAGAGCAAGTTGTTTCATTCCGAATCATCGCAAAAGAACTTTTTACGGGCGGGTATGTTTTATAAAAATACACCAGGTGAGTTTGACGATGTAGATCTAACAACCGCTGGCAAAAATTTGGGTTTGAAACAGCGCTATGAGAGAGTGAAAGAGGGTAAGATATTCGATATGTGTGGAATTCTCCACATAGATTTAGGTACACAACCTCGTCTGCTAATTAGCGGGACAACGGTTCGCGTGCATTTGTTGAAAGCAAAAGACAATTTCAGTCTCCTAGCTAAAACAGGTGCCTTTCGACTTCAAATTGAAAATATAAGTCTATTTATTCGAAAATGCGATATATCAAGTTCCATAGTGATCGCACATGAAAAAGCTTTAGAGCAAGCATTAGTTCAAATTTCTTTTACTAGAATCGAAACGAAAACTTTCACTCTCAGTTCAGGACTTAAAAGTGTTATAATTCCGAATGCAATGAACGGTATTTTACCCTCGCGAATGGTGTTCGGGTTGATCTCTAATTCTGCCTTTAATGGTGACTTTAAATTGAACCCTTTCAATTTGAAGAACTACAATCTAAGTTACATTTCCTTATCAGAGAATGAAGTGCAGATACCAATGTCGGCCTACACTCCTTCGTACAAAAATAATTTGTACTCAAGAAACTATTTAAGCCTATTTACAGATCTTGCCCAACACAATACAAACATAACGCTCGAGCAATATAAGAACAATACATGTTTATATGTCTTCGACCTCACGCAAGATTATTCTGACAGCGATCTTTTTAATAACATAGCTAGAAGCGGAGACATATCGATTTATTTAAAATTTGACGAAGTTCTTCCAGAAACAGTCACATTATTAGTTTATATGGAAATGCAATCACTTATCGAAATCGATAAAAGCAGAAATATATTTACTGACTTTTAAAGCATCATGGACACTAAAACTCTCCTAGGATTATCCCGCAGCGATCCTATAATAGCTAGAAGATTTGGGGGAGTCTTTGCGAGAGATTTATTACCAAATAATCGAGGTTATTACCAATCATTTATAGTAAACACCGATTCGTCTTTGGAAAAAGGAACCCACTGGCAAGCTATGTATTTTGATGAGAATGATAAATGCACTTTCTTTTGTTCTTACGGGACTGATCCGAGGGGAAGCATTAAAATATTTATCGATAACAATTCGACGCAAGTGGAATGGAATTCGAAACTCTTACAATATCCCAAAACAACATCTTGTGGACAATTTTGCCTCTATTTTCTATGGCATTTATCCCGAAAATTAACAATCAACAGATTACGAGAAACACATGTTTGTGAAAATGAACGTGATGTAACATGTTTTGCGCAAACACAATTGAAATTGACAAATCATCCAACTTTCGACGTCTCCAAGCAGCAATGCGAATCTCTTCAAAATATGTCAAATAATAAAAGAAAGATATATTCATCACAAGCGTAATTGTGATTTCAGTTGATCTCCAGCCATGGAAAGATTTGGATATCTCGTTGCGGATTCTTGCTCTGGAGGGGATTATTTATACATTCACAACAAACTGTATGATAATATTTTGGAATGTGTCGAAAATGCTCGACTACATAAAAACTCTGTTCAACCTGCTAAGATTATGTACTTTTCCGTATTATCAAACACAGAGATAGTGCAATTCCTACACGAAACTTCAACAGACGAGAAACGATTTGGTTTCTGTCAACTCACGAAATATAATAATATTGAAAAATACAACGTCTACTCTTCGCAAAAATTTTTGTTTGAAACAATTGTGGACGCTATCGCAGCCACTAAAGGAGTTTCTTGGAATGACGTCCCGGACTGTCCTAATTTTGAAGCAAAATTTGGATATTTTCTATTGTTAAATGATGATGAAGTTGTGTTTTATTTGCATTGTTTGTAAGTATACTGATTTATTGAAAAATGTAACCCTACGTAAAACGTTTTTGCTATGAAAAATGTATCCAAATGTAATTTTCTATGCTGATAAAACAATAAATGTGTTTTGATTTTCCCACTACTATGTGTCTTTTTTCTCGTTCTTTTTTTACACAAAACAATTCTGTGTTACAAAAAATGATTAAGGAAGTAATTATTAGATTCAGATTTCTCAATGACATTTTAGTGGAAATACCCATTATCATAGTCGAGGTTAAGAGCAATCTTCAATGTCTGGCATCTCGAGGATCTCTCGAGATACTTGATATTCTGGCGACCTACTTATTTAAATAATATTTAAATATCTCCCTCACGTATATTTGCTATTTTGATGAATTTTTAAAATGACGTTTTGTTCAAAACAAGGACCCCAAAAACCCTCTCCGTCAACATTGTAAACACTTCATCGCTGTCTGGAATCTCAAGAGTCTTTCGAGATACTCAACACTTTTCTTTTAGCAAGTGTTTGGCGCAGCTTGACTAAAGTTGGCCCTTGCGCCACTAAACTCTACATTCACTTCACTTCACTTCGAGATACTGGACATTCTGGCAACTACTTTGATTTAATTAGTATTTAAGTTTTTCCCCACGCATATTTGCTATTTTTACGAATTTTTTAAATGACGTTTTGTTCAAAACAAGGACATCAAAATCAGTATAAAAACTCTCTCCGTTAACATTGTAAACACACCATCGCCTCATCTACTCCTCGATTCAAAAGATGGAAGCTGGTAAGTTTTTTATTATTATTTGTAAGACCTTGTTTCAAAATTTACAACTACTTACGTTTTTAAGCTTTGTCACAAACATTATATTTTTCCTTTTTAAAGTAATATCTATAGATATGAAAACATAAAGCATTAAGATACATAACTAGGTAATTTTTCAAAAAATTTAAATCCTATAAATTTTCCCCTAGATAGAATCCTTGATGTCGACGATTTCACACCAAAGAAGAAGGCAAAATAGTTTGATTTAAATTTATCCGAGGAATTAGAAAATAAAAATGTGCAGATTCCCAATTACAGTGTGTATTTAGGCAAAAACACGGCGATTGAGGTGAAAGATTATAGAAAACAATATTATACCTGCTTCTTAAAATATAGTGATAGGGGTGAAATTAAAAATAAGTTTAATATAAATATAGATCAAATAAAAATTATGATTTTAGGCCTCGAAAAGATGCAAGAATTCTTAAAAATTCATCAAAATAAAAATTGCGCAGAATAAGAGAAACCATAAGTTAAAAGTCAATTAAAATTTAAAAGGAAAGGAAGAGGTATAACATGGTGCAGTTCCAAGAAATTAATGCTTCTTTCCGGGGGTTCACGCGAACATTGAGAGTAGCAGTAGATTTTGATAGTGTAGAATCCGTCTTTTTTGAACTTAGACCGGCAATTCATAACGTTTTAAACGTATCTCCTGTTTTGCGTTTGCGTGTTATTATATGCTTACATGTAATTTTTACGAAATAAATAAGCGATGAGTTAAGCGAAACAAATATATCACAAACATATTACTTTTGCAGTAATGCTCTGAGAATTTTATCAGCCTCGCAAATATCGACAGTAGATGAAGGATTTCGAAAAATATTTAATTCGATTGAGACTTTTACTAAAAACGGAAGTGGATGGGTTCTTTCCAGTATCGATTTTGCAGATTTGCATATAGGGAACTTTGCTGAAAATAGAGGCGGTTGTAAAACTGCTCGTCTACCAGTTAGACTGGCTAACAAAAGAGCTCTATTATCCGTTGATTGTTTCGACAATAAATGTTTCATTTATTCCGTATTAGCTGCCTTATTTCCTCTAAAGAAAAATGCTGGTCGTAGTAGTTCTTACAAAAAATATTTAAAATCTATTGATGTAAAGATGTTAAAATTTCCTGTCGAAATAGAAAACATTAAAACGTTTGAAATTGTCAATAAATTAAAAATAAATGTTTTTTCATACGATGATGGGATGATTTATCCCCTCTACAACAGCACTCAAACTTCAACGACAACTAACGAAGAAATAGACTTATTTCTTCATGAAAAACATTTTTACTTAATTCGGAATATTAAGTCTTTTAAAAACCAAAAAACATTTCAATCATTATTGTAAACTTTGTTTAAATAGATTCGTTCGAGAACAGACTTTGATAGAACATCAAACCCTTTGCGTTCATAACAGACCTCAACGTGTTTCGATTCCCGAAAATGTAGTTTTAAAGTTTAAAAATTGGGATAGATGTCTCAAACATCGATTTGTGATTTTTGCAGACTTTCAATGTTTGCTGTCCAAAATATCTTCTACTGCTCCCAATGCTCAGTACTCTTATACTCAAGCCTTAGAAAAACACATCCCGCTCTCATATGCCATGATTGTAATATATCAGGACGATACAATTATACACCATAATTATTATGTAGGGACTGATGCGGTTGAATATTTTCTAAACACCACAAAAGATCTATCTTTTCGGCTTATAGCTGAACTCAAAAAGGTTAGAGAAATCGAATTGGATGATTCTTCAATGTATGATCCCTCTAAATGTGTCATTTGTCACAAAAAATTTAGACCTACAGATAGAATTGTTCGCCATCATTTACGCCATGAAAATTTTGTGACTGGTAAGGCGCATCAAATATGTAATTTACAATACAGAAAGAAATTCTATTTGCCTATTTTCCTGCATAATGGCAGATCGTATGATAATCCCCTCCTGTTGAAATATCTACCCAAAGATTTTGCAAAGGAAATTAGTATAATACTGATGCGGCGCTTGTTTAACTTAATTGTGATTAATTTATTCCCTAAATATCCATTATCTAATTTCCCAGGTTCTTTACGTTACATCGCATCATAGCTTAAGTTTAAATTCTAAAATCTTTAAAGACAATAAAACAGTACACTAAATTAAAAGGCCGGTTCTTTAAATAACTATTAATTTATTGTAACAATAAGATTAAGTTTGAGTTAATGTACAAATTGACGCATAACAAAATTTACTTAGCTTTGAGAGAGGGAGAGAGCGACGGAGGGTGACCTCGGGTAGCGAGTGCGTTTCCCGGCTGGAGAGTTTTTCTGGCAGTCGTAAGAGGGAGTAAAAAGCCCCGAGAATTCGCGCGCCAACCCTTATAAAGGGGCGACCGCACCACTCGGAAAATCATCCGTTTCAATGTTCTGGCGGTAAATTTTACAATTCCGATTGGCCAACAAGCTGTACAAGGATACAGCTTCGCCCGCCATAGAGTCCGTTGACCTGAGGCACCCCCAAATTCCTTAGAAATCCGTTTCCTGTAAACAGGGCAAATGTAAAAACTGCAATTGTATCTTGGGGACCGGCGGCCTCCCATCACTCCTCCCCTCTTTCAGATTAACAAAACTAGAAATAAAGAAACACAAAAATTTAAGTGAAGTAAATGTAAATACAAAATGCAATAGAGTCAGCAGTTCCAACACAAGAAAAATTCATTGAGGAAAATGTCCATATCAAAGTGCAAAAAAATATGTATTAGCAGTTCCAACAGACTCGTCTTCCTTTCAACAGGCACTCACGGACTCCTGGTTCACGGACTCCTGATTCACAGATTCCTGGTTCACGAACGGCTGTCCACGTCCTGATGGGAGAGAAAAAAAATGTCTGGAGCGTCGTAATCTTGTTGAAACAGCGTAACAGTTCATCGGTCTTGTAGTAGTAACCCGGTGCTGTTTGAATCTTGTAGGGGTTCTGCCCATGGTGCAAGGGGTACATCCATAAATCTGACTCTCGACGGGGTTAATCTCGTGATACAACTATATCCAATGCATCTGAAACAACCATGGCTTGATGTCCTGAAAGAGAGAAAACAGGAACACTCTCGTAGGAGAGCCAGCATCAGTAGAGTATGTAAAATAGGGAGAACAAATTTTCCACTCTTCCACAGGGCTTTCAGGTACCCGAGGTCCCCATCTCGTCCTCTAATCACTCAACATAAAAAAATTTCAAGAAGCATTGTCTAAAAAATTCTATTTTGCACACAAAAAAAACAACCAACAAGAAAACTGCGTGTTAACCCTAATTCCTTAAATGTTGCGAAAGGAGAGAGAAAAACAAATTAACTACTAACAACTACAATTAAATTCATGAACGAAAAAAAAATTACCGAATGAGATATGGGTCACCAAACAATTCACAAGGACAACATATATAAAATAACAAATAGAAATAATCGAATAATCACAAAGAAACATGTGCCACTAAATAATAAAATAAAAAAAATAAGACGAGTAACGCATAGTAAATCAAAAATTGCAGATATAACAGCTTCGCTACTCACAATAACCACACATAGGAAACATTTTATTGATCAAGGCCAAGTGACGCTCTAGCGGACGGACGTGTTTAGCACGGCCGCATACGATTTTAGTGTCTCTTTGAGCTATTGCACGAAATCTTGTATTTTCCCGAATAGCCCTTTTCAGGGCTCTCTTTGACTGTGACGATGGATATTTCCGACATGGAATTATCTCCAAATTCCCGATCTAACAGTTCGTCCAGATCCTCCACGCCAAAGCCAGAAAAGTCTATGACTGATTGCGAAAGACGAAGGAGTGCTATGATAAGGCTTCATCAGCAAAATACCATGATTGCTGGATACAAACAATACTTGAAAAGCCCTATAATTGCGAAAGGCGAAGAAGCAGTTCACAAGGAAATGGAAAGACAACTGAAATATACCATGGCTGCCAGGGAAAAATTGGTAAGTGAGCTACGGACTTTGCCCCCATGCTTAGTATTTAACTGCCCAGATCACACTACTCTTGAAACCAAGAATAGTGTCCCTAAAAGCTTAACTGAAAATTCTATAACTACTGAAATTGATAAAAAACCCTCTCAGAAAAGAAAAAACACTAAAAATAACTCGGATGACTTTGTCTTTCCCAGTAAATCCGCTCGCCCTACCACTCCAACGAAAGTACTTGAGCCAGTTGAAGTTCATAACTCCTATGATAATCTTGATGAAGACCCCGAAATTAACGCTACTGAAACTCCTGATAAACCAGCACCCCCGCCCCCACAGCCTATTTTTCTAAAAATTAAAGATAACTATAGAGAACAACTTAATAAAATAATGCAAAAATTCCCAAATGTAAAATCTAAATCCTCAGGAAAAAATATAAAGTTAAACACAGATTGCCATTTTGAACATCAAGAAATCATTGATTTCATGGATGAAGACCGAGAATTTGAATTTTACGTTTTTAAACCAAAAGAAACTAAACCAATTAAAGTAGTTGTTAAAGGATTACCCGGATGCACCAAGCCAAATGAAATAGTCTCGGACTTAGAAGATCAAGGTTACACTGTTTCCAGTGTTAATCAATTGATCTCCAAAAGAACAAAACTCGAACTCCCCTTTTTCCTTATCACAATGCCCAGAAATGAATTTAATTTAACTGTTTTTGACCTTACCCACTTGGGTTACATGCAAGTAAAAATTGAGGGCTATTCTGTTCGCGGAATCACGCAACGTTTCAATTCCAACAATTTTTATCATACTGCAGCCAATTGTCACATGATTACAAGATGTTTAAAATGCGGAAAAGAACACCCAACAAAAGAATGCGATATTAAAGAAAGACAGGAAAACCCCTATTGTATAAATTGCGACACATATGGACATACTGCCTGTTATACCAAATGTCCAAATTTCCCTAAACCGAAAAAAGGTTCCCCACTCCTAAATAGAAACAACAAAAAATTCACCAGTAACAATGTGGTTGAAGGAATTTCCTTCGCTAACATGGTTTCTGGAAATAAAAATAACAATGACCCTTCCCCATCCAATAATAATAATAAATCGGAAAGACAAAGCACTCCCCGAGTTTCCCCCTCTAACGAAATTAATTCCTCTGATTTTCAAGACATCATTGATCTCTTTAAAATCGTAAGCAATATCTTTAAACAATTCCCTAAGTTAAAAGAAATTCTCCCCGATCTCAAGAAAACAAAAGATTTTAAACAGCAAGCACTTATGTTAATGGATGTGTTTATGGATTAATTTTTATTTCTCCATACTCCTTCTTATTAATATAATTGTTCCTAATTTCCAAATTTTAACTTTTTTCTTCCTAAAACCGATCAGAAAATTTTTTTCATTAAAGTCCAAAGCTCACGGATCCAATCGTATTCCTACTTCCAACCTCCTCGTACGCCATTGGTTCTTCACGTAGTGGCCACACCTCTTAAACCACCGAACCAAGTACAGCAGCACAAGGCACCCTCAGATCCAGATATGGGATGGAGGAATCTGCCTAGGTTCCAGTTCCCAAATTGAAAGTCGAAAGTCGAAAATAACCACACATATGCGCATCGAACAAAATACTTTGTGATAAGAAATAAGTACTAGTGAAAACATATATAATCAATACAAACATGGCACCCTGAAACAGACACCTCATAATCGTTTAACATCGAAATCCTGACACGACTAATGTGAAGTGCATGTCCCAGACCACCAAACAAAATTACTATTTTAACCTTCAACAGTACTCAAAGCATAAGAAATTGCAGTGGTTCACCAAGAGCATCGATAACAATCTTTCTTAAAAAAAATTAACTTAAAGTGAAAAATTAGAAATTGAAACGATTGGTGTGCATAGGTGAAAAAAAAATGTATATATATATAATCTCAGAGAGTGCTTAATAGCCTAAGAAATTTTAAAAAATTCACTACAAGCATTGGTTACAATTGAAAGTTTTAAAAAAAATTAATGTAATTAATTCAGATTTGCAAATTAAAATCTCTAAATTAACGAGTAGTATAAACGGTAAAAAAAAATTTATAACCTGTAAGAATGCTGAGTAGCCTAAGGAATTTAAAAATTCACTACAAGCATTGGTTACAATTTGAAATTAAGAAAGAAAAATTAATGTAATTAAGTTCAGAATCGCAAACGATGAGTGTGCATTTGATCAGGATGCATCCCCAATGTTTACAAAGGCAGAAAGAAAAAAAACCCATGCAAATCCGATTATAAAAAAATATCTATATCGATTAATACTTTTAAAAAATTTGAGAGAAAAAAAACAATTTCTTCTACATTCAAATACATGTGAATTTCCATATTGGGAAATGAATTCCAGAAATCGCAAATGCAGTTGAAAATTTCAGAAAAAAAATAAAAACATAAAATTGATAATGCGACGCATGACATGTGAGGCGACACATACAGAGTAAAGTAATTTAACTAAAAAAATTATTGCAAGTGCTACACATAATCAAACATAAATTCCAAGAGAAAAAAATATCGCTTAACTAATCAACATAACTTTTTAACATTCTATGTAATACAATGTATCAATTCTAATTAATAAAAAAAACTCATCACAATGTTTCACTATACTCGCAACAAATATACAAAAAAAAACAAAGATCCTCAATTTCCAACAATACCGCCAACTCAATTCATCGAAAATCATCGAATTAATAACTCAAATATCATTCTATAACACTAACTAAACTTATCTGCAACTTCCAAATAATTAATCGACTTTTCCACAATACCAATAACTAAAACCATCTTTGCTCATCAGCTTATTTACACAAAATCTCACATAATCCTCAACTCGAACTTTCCTAGATTCATCTCAAAACATTCTTAAATATACCACACAATCATTAATTCAACTTATCTATGTTCATCAACTTAATTACTCGAAATCGTACAAAATCCTGAACTCAAATTACCTTCTCTACATCAAAACAACTTTCTCAAATATACCGTATAATTATTACAACTCAATTTTCAATTTCCAAATCAATTGACTCTCGAATTAACCACATACTTGCGAACGCAAACTTTATCTATCTCCAAAAAAAAAAAAACTTTCCCAATTATTCAACAAATTCATCAGTTTAAAATTTATCTATCTCCTTCGAATAACTTTCTCAAATATTCCACAAAATCCTTAACTCAACTTATTTAACTCCTTCAACAATTAATAAAACAAAAAAAAAATTTACACCTCATCATCTTCAACATTTTCAAACCAAAAAAAATTATCAAACTCAATATCTAAAACAAACAATACTAAATCAAATTATCCTCTTTTGTCAATACCAAACTCAAAGCTAACACAACTACGCGTACACAAAACATAAAATTTAACAATACCATTATCTGACCAAAAACTTATTTCCAAATAACAATGCAAAATTACAATTAAAATCCAAAACCATAAAAAATTAAATCACATCAACACTCAATTCAATAATCTACCCAAGCGCTACCATTAATCAAAACAAGTTAACCTAAATCAACAAAAAATACTATATCAACATCAACCAAAACATTAAATTCCTAGTACAGTTTAGCACACAACCGAGACACAATGATTGACTGCACATTCATTTAACCAAACCACAATTTAACTAGAGCCCTAAGCAAACGAAAAAAAAATTCCAAATCTATAGCAAAACAAACAGCACAAAAATTAAATGAGCATTGAAACACCTAACCGAAACATTAGAAAATTTTAAATTAAAATTAGCAATCATATGACAGAACAAAACAACATGAGCAAAACAAAGTTAAGTTTCGACATAATTTCTTAGGGAAAATATTCAAACAACCATCTCTATCCATATCTTAACACCCATAAATTCCAAAGATATCATTATTTAGTAATACACAACCACTTGAAATTAACACACCAACACAACTTATCAATAAAATTGCTTCTGACAAAATACCGTTACCAAAAAAAATTAACATTGTATGCAAACTCAAAATTTAACACGAAAAGTACACAGTTATACAATCAAATCAGCTTGAACTAACTTATTCAATAAAGGAACCCCTTTGTATGAAAAATCATTTAAAATACTAGATAATAACCGCGACACAAAATTATGTAATAAATGAAAAATGTCAAATATGTATGTATAGTAACAACATTCAAATTTCATGACAGGTGTCCATGAACCCCAAAATTTGACCTTTGTTATAAACATGGCTTAAAGCTTAAAATTTATAAAATTAAAATTGACGTGCATACATGAATCACATAGCAAAATTAAAAAAAAAACAATCCTATTACAAACAACAAATTTTATATATTGCACAAAACACATAGCATCAAAAAATATTTTATCTAGAGCTAAAATTGATATTAACCACATACAACATTATGTCATTTAAGCATCAAATCAATACATGAAACAAATTGCATAAAAAAAATTTGAGCTAGAATTCATTAAATAACCAAGTACAAAATTTTATCTCGCTAAAACATCAAACATGACATAAAACACACACACACACAAGTGCATAAAAAAATCTGAGCTAAAAATTCATTAAATAACCAATTACAACAATGTCTCACTTAAACATCAGAAAACGACATGACACAAGTTGCATAGTTATCAAAACAAATTCCAGTGGAAAGTATGTGAATTAAATGTAAGAGGAAAACCAAAAATTCCATTTTTTTTTCTATTATAAAAAAAACCGCTAAGTAAAGTTTAGCTAAGTTTCATACATATTTGAAAAATGCAACATAAAAAACAAGTTGTAATTAATCATGATGCAGGATAGAAGATTTCCACAAAATTCGACAAAACAAAACATGACGGAAGAAAGCCTATTGCGTCGAGAAAAAAATTATTATCATCGAGTAGCTCCGAGAGAAAGTAACAAACAACAACAAAAAAAGGGGGAGAATGGCGACCCTATGGAAAAAAAGAGAGGCTGAATATCTGATCTCGCTTGCGACAGCAGGGGGGCGCGAGGGAGAAAATTCCTCCTAAAGCGCCGGAGTGAACCAACATCCAGTTCCACCTCTGGACCGCGGCAGGTGGGGGGTGAACAAAATTTTTCCGAGTAGGAGTGCGTCAGAATGACATGGACAGCTATCAGCACGAGATGGGACGTCCTCCCCCATCGGCCAAGAACGCCAAGACTCAAACCCCACACAACACCTCTAAGCAACAAAATGACCCCAACAAAAATAATTTGCATGACAACTCCAAATCAAATTTTAACAGAAACAAGGAGATGGAAAAAAATTACAACAAATCAAGCGCATTTACGAAGTCCAATGCTCTAACATGCTCTACATGTCCAAAAAATCGTTATAACCAATACTTTTTCCCCAAACACAACATCGCTCCAACAATTAAAATCTCATCTCAACCAGAACAGCAGATTAACAAAAAAAAGAATTGACAAACCTTAACATCTCAGAAAAAAAAGAAAACTAGATTTCAAGCGCAAACATAATGAACACGTAATAACTATTTCCGTCAAAACTTAACCTTTTCCTTACACTTTAATAGCTCTAAATTCAAATACTGCACAAATGAACATTTAACCAATTTTTCCTTTCTCAAAAACTACTAACCTTATCACTTCAATATCTCAAATTCCAAGTACTACAGCCATAAACACCTAATCAATTACTATCAAAATTTAACACAGTTAATTTCTCTAATTTAAGCAGCGCAACATCTAATGAACTTTTATCGGAAATAACATCTTCATAACACTTAAATCGCTCAGAACAGTAAGCGTAATCAGTTAAATGAACCACTTCAAACATTCGGGCCAAAAAAAAAATTGTTAACTAGCAACGAAACACGTACTCCATATGACAATATACACTCGAATTAATTAAACGGGAAAAAAAATTTTGAGCACACTAAAATCCACAATACAAACATATCAACACATAAGAAAGTGAGATCATAGCCAGATCAGTTAAGATAATGAATACACACATACATATACTAACAAAGAGCATAAGAAAAAAATACATTAACAACATCTCTAAGTATCTAAATAATAAAAAAATTACTGCAAGAAAAAAAAATTCACAACTGGAATAGCACACAATAAAAAAATTTCTTTTTTTTACATGTTTAACAGATTAAGTAGGACTATTATTCGGTGACCCATCAAAAAAAATTCGCGACATCAGATGATGTAAAAGAAAAAAAAAATTCCGACGACTGGTCATCGGCACCAAATGATGGTGCAAAGAAGAAAAAAAATTCGAATCATCCTGGTCACGATACCATTATGATGCGACGCTGGTTTAACTTAATTGATTAATTTATTCCCTAAATATCCATTATCTAATTTCCCAGGTTCTTTACGTTACATCGCATCATAGCTTAAGTTTAAATTCTAAATTCTTTAAAGACAATAAAACAGTACACTAAATTAAAAGGCCGGTTCTTTAAATAACTATTAATTTATTGTAACAATAAGATTAAGTTTGAGTTAATGTACAAATTGACGCATAACAAAATTCTACTTAGCTTTGAGAGAGGGAGAGAGCGACGGAGGGTGACCTCGGGTAGCGAGTGCGTTTCCCGGCTGGAGAGTTTTTCTGGCAGTCGTAAGAGGGAGTAAAAAGCCCCGAGAATTCGCGCGCCAACCCTTATAAAGGGGCGACCGCACCACTCGGAAAATCATCCGTTTCAAAGTTCTGGCGGTAAATTTTACAATTCCGATTGGCCAACAAGCTGTGCAAGGATACAGCTTCGCCCGCCATAGAGTCCGTTGACCTGAGGCACCCCCAAATTCCTTAGAAATCCGTTTCCTGTAAACAGGGCAAATGTAAAAACTGCAATTGTATCTTGGGGACCGGCGGCCTCCCATCAATACCTATAAATCTAGAAAAAATCTCTATGTTCACATTGGATCATTTAAAGTTTCTGGACAGTTATCAGCTTTTAGACAGTTCGCTTGATACACTGATTGAAAATCTTTTAATCTCTAAACATGACTTTAAAATATTTGATACGTTTTTCCGAGAAAACAAAAATAAGTATTTGCTGTATCGAAAGGGAATTTTTCCTTATTCTTATATGGATAACACCGACAAACTTCAAACTAAAGGGTTACCGCCACGCGAAGCTTTTTTCAATATTTTGACACGCCAACATATATCTGAGAAAGATTATATGCACGCCTTAGCAGTCTTTCACGCCTTCGAATGTAAAACATTTGGTGATTATTTGAAACTGTATCAAAACACCGATGTTTTAATGCTTGCAGAAGTATTCTGCGCCTTTCGAAACCTTTCTCTAAGATATTATGAATTAGATCCAGTGCATTATATTTCAATCAGTGAGCTTACATTTGATGCAGGTTTATAATTCTGCAAAATAGAATTACAGTTATTTGGAAATATCAATAATTACATCTGGCTAGAAAGTCAGATGCGCGGGGGTATTTATCTTGTCAGCAAACGTTATGCAAGAGCAAATAATCCTTCTTTATCTTCTATTTACGATCCTTCTAAACCACACTCTTACATTCTAGCATTGGATATTGTAAATCTTTATGGTTATGCTATGAGTCAATTTTTGCCGTATGGAGATTTCTATTGGCTATCTTTAGAGGAAATAAATAATTTCGATGTTCTAACAATTCCTCAGAATAACAACAAGGGGTTTATTCTAGAAGTTGATTTAGAATTTCCAGAATCAGAACATGAGACAGACTAAACGACTTACCCCTAGCCCCAGAACATTTAAAAATAACGCGTGAAATGTTATTTCCTTATGCTGAAAGATCATGCACTAATTTCAGACTTCAGAATACCTTTCCGAGCAAAAAATTAGCTCCGAATTTCTATCCTAAAGCACACTATATTGTCCACTACTTAACTTTGCAGTTCTATTTGAAACAGGGTTTAAAGCTCACCAAAATACACCGTATATTAATGTTTTCACAAAAACCATGGTTGCGAGAGTATATTGCCTTTAACAATTCAAAACGGTTATCTTGTAACACTCAAAGTGAAAAGTTATTTTTCAAAAAACTAAATAACTCGTTTTACGAAAAATGTCTTCAAAATGTTAGAAAAAGAGTAAATGTTAAGGGCGCTTTACCAATCGAAGACTGTAAAAAATATCTCGCAAGTCCTGCCTTAGACTATTTCTAACCGTTAAACGAAAGCTTGACATTATTTAAAATGAAGCAGACTGATCTTCGTTTGGATAAACCTATATACATAGGATTCACTGTGCTAGAAATTTCCAAATTGAGATTATACGAGCTGTATTTTTCCTATTTTAAAAAGTTTTATGATTCTAAATGCACACTGTTGTACGCAGACACTGATTCTCTTTATATGCACATAGAAACTCCAAATGTATACGATGATATACAGCACAACTTCACAGAAATAATGGATTTTTAAGCAATTTCGAAAAAAACCACCCCCTTTTTAGTGAAACAAACAAGGGTCGTCTTGGAACTTTAAAAAATGAAACATGCCTTCCCTTGAAGGAATTTGTTGGTTTGAAACCCAAGATGTATAGTTTATTGTGTGAAGATCGTTCCGAGAAAAAAACAGCTAAGGGGGTGAAAAAAAGTTCTCTTTGTTTCTCTCTCCCACGAGAGATATAAGCAAGTTTTACAAGACAAACTTTGTATTAAGGATTTACAATATTCTATAGCTTCTAAAAAACACGTTTTGGAGACTATTGTCCAAAACAAAACAACTTTGTCCTCTTTTTATGATAAAAAGTTTTTATGCGATGATGGGATTTCTACCCTTGCTTACGGTCATTATAAAATCAACGAATAATATACCTCTTCCTTTCCTTTTTTCCAATCATATCCCTTTGTGAATCTGATTTTCCTCTTCTTTATAATATTATAGGGTGGGAGCTAATATACATTTTTTAACCGGCGTCAAGTAAACTTGACTACCAATACATATTTTTTAACCTATTACATTTGTTTTCTAAAAAAATGAGGAATCGGACATATCTTGAATCGTTTTAATTGCTTTTAACTTTTGTTTTTCTCTTTGTAGTATTTTAGAGGCCTAAACTTTTCTTACAAACTATTATCTATACCTATTGCTTAAAAAAGAAAAAAAAACATCCTACAACATGTCATCTGACATGAAAAAAGGAACAAAATTTTTTTTAAAAAAATGTTTGTCGCAATCTATCTGTGTTTGCGTTCTTCACTCTTTGTTGCTGATAATGTCAATGTTTTGTAAACCTTCCCATGACTCTACAAAGAAGATGATGACAGTTGTTGAGTTCGCTTCTTTAGCAATAGAAAAACAGTTGCAGCACAAGATTCGAAATCAGTTCTATATCTATTGCTTTAAAAAAGAAAAAAACATCCTATAACATGTCTGAAATTGGTTTAACAGAAGATTCCTACTACGAACTTTTGTCACCGCTAATGTACAATAACTTTAAAAAAGAAAACACATCCTACAACATGTCTGAAGTTGGTTTAACCGAAGATTCCTACTACGAACTTTTGTCACGCTAACATATAATAACTTCAACGACAAGTCGAACATAATATCTGCAGAGCATGTGCAAGCTTACTTTTTCATCTGCATCTAGGATTGCTTCCATCCCCCGGGGAGTAGGGGCGGTCATAAAGCTTGCTTTATGATTTTGTCGATACCCCGGGTAAACAAAAAAAAACGACCGAGTCTTTAAGCCATTACCTCAGCTGGTCTCGGTGGAAAATGGTGATTTCTCCTGCAAGCACTCTTTTTGCGTTCGGCTGGTGTTTCGATAGGAGAAATTTTCGATCGCTCGTGCTCATTTCCAAGCGCTCCAAACTCTTTTCATCTCTGTGAACTTAAAACCTTCACTGTCAAAAATTGAGCTCAAAACCGTCAAGTTTTAACCGTGAGCTCACTTTTGTCAGTTATATACTACTAATTATATATACCGTTCACTTAAAATAAGAAGTTAAATCATTTTCCAAGGTCTTCATTAACAGACAAAACCATAAGACACTTAAATTTTGACATTAACTATTTTTTGCGACAAAAATAATAATCTTTGCAATCCGCTGAAAACGCAATATCTGCTACAAAACTTTTCGCCTTCCCCACTAAAATACTCATCATAGAACCCGTGCTGTCATATATTTTGGAAGAGTGGATTTCAAAGAATATTAAAGCTAAGTATTGGTAGAATATTCCTGCTAAGTTGGTGTGGTGTGGTAGTTAGGAGAAGGGGGTGCCAGCTCAAGTTTCGTTCCCGTCACTTGACCATTGTTCAAAATTACGTGGTCCGTCTCTAAAAGCTCTCGTGCAGCTGAACAGTGCGACCTTAATATTCACTCACTCACTGCAAAAAATACAGTGCAGTAGTTATAATTAGTTTTATACTAAAAAATGCAATATCTGCATATTCAATTAAAATTACAGCGTTATAATTAACTACTAACCACAAAAAAATTATGAAAGTTTGTTCAAATGATGTAGTGTGAAAGAGAAAGTTTATTTACTTTAAGTACCAGAAGCGATAAAAGTAGTTACTTTGAAAATAGATCCACTTCTTACTACCAAATGTGCATAATAAAATCATAAAAAAAAACATTAAAATAAAGAGAGATTTATAACAACCTCTCCCTTCAAAACTTAGTTTTATTCTGAAATAAAAAAATAAGCATTATTCCGATCACAGGAATTAATTAGAAGTGAGCCCCTTGCGTAGCCAAAACAAAAAGAGTTTTTCACAAACAAAAGATAGATATATGCTGACGTGGGCTTTTTTGCAGCTTTTTTGCTTGTAGATGGCAGAATTTTTTCCTTCTTACTTGACAAATAGCGTTATATTTTGGACACTTTTTACAAACTTTTATAAATTATAGCCTATGGTATAAATTATAGCATATGTGTTATTCTGATGTATAAGCTATAATACTGTAAAGTTTCATTAAAATCCATTATGTTGTTTTTGCGTGAAAGACCCACAAAGATTTTCAAAACTTTCACATTTATAATATATATATATATATATATATATATATGATGAATTCCCAGCCCCACAAGTGTCAGTTGGGGTAAACTTCCTACCAGGACAACTCAACCCACATCCCGCATAGGAACTTTGACTTCTACTTTCGCCAGACTAAAGGAAGATACATCTTCTAAGGACTCACTGGCTGCTGATCAACGCTGAAAGAGCTCTCGTTTTTGTCATGGCTTGGAGTGCAGACTTCTTTACTGAATATTGAAATAAAATATAATAGGACAAACGGCTGCCCGTTACATTTCTCTTGTCAATCCAAGAATTTCTCCAAAACATGATAATAGCCGTTAGGATGTGAACACGCGGCAAGAATAAAAATGACAGCTTCAAAAATTGAACAATAGCGCATCATAGCAATTTGTTGTAAAAATTTGTACGGCTACATAAATCGGAATATAATTTATTTAAAAGAAAGTTTCTTCAAAAACTTCACTTCGAAAATCAACAGAATTCAAAGTATATGTTTGAGTCAAGAAAATTCTCCAAGTAACCCATTGTGATAATCAACAGAACAAAAGTCTACCAGTACGTCTTCAAATTCAAAAAAGTGTGTGTGGTGAGAAAAGAAAGGAAAACTTTTTAAACACTTCGTTTTGAATAGTCAAAGGTATCCTTACACTTCCAATGCTAAAATTTTGGAATGTTTTCAAGTGCTTTAAGTTCGTAAGTTTAGTTATTTTAAGTTCGCAAAATAATTACTTAGAATTCTATATTATGGTAAATTTATTAAAGAGTGTTTTTTTTTCAGGTATAGAAGTTTAAGTTGGCATTACTTTCCAAGATGGCGACCGATTTAACAGCTGTGAAGTGATTTATTCTCAGTTTGGTTTGGCAATTCATCAGAATGATCATTAAGCAAGGCGTAGATTCGTTGAATGGGCCCAAAACGAGATTGCCGTTGTTCCCGATTTTCATAAGCGAATTTTGTTTAGCGATGAAGCGCACTTCTGGTTGAATGGCTACGTCAACAAACAAAACTGCCGCATTTGGAGTGAAGCTAATCCACAAGTGTATGTCGAAACACCGTTACATCCAGAAAAACTGACTGTTTGGTGCGCTTTATGGGCTGGTGGAATCATTGGTCCGTACTTCTTCAAAAAACGATGAAGGCCACAACGTTACAGTCAATGGTGATCAGTATAGAGCCATGATTACTAACTTTTTCATTCCTGATTTGAACAATCATGATGTCCAGGAGCTGTGGTTCCAACAAGACGGCGCAACATGTCACACAGCTCGTGCCACAATCGATTTATTGAAAGACACGTTTGGTGACCGCCTAATTTCACGTTTTGGACCTGTCAATTGGCCTCCAAGATCTTGTGATTTAACACCACTAGACTATTTTCTGTGGGGCTGTGTAAAGTCATTGGTCTATGCGGATAAGCCACAAACGCTTGACCATTTGGAAGACAACATTCGCCGTGTTATTGCCGATATACGGCCACAAATGTTGGAAAAAGTCATCGAAAATTGGACGTCCAGATTGGACTACATCCGAGTCAGCCATGGCAGTCTCATGCCAGAAATCATATTTAAAATGTAATGCCACAAGATTATCTTTCGAATAAAAAAAATTCATGTCAATCGAATAATACATCGTTGTTTTATTGCAATTTAAAGTTCTATACCTCTAAAAAAAACACCCTTTATAATTGTGAGTGACTTCCATTCGTTATTAAGTTTGAATAAGTTAATGCTTGATTTGGTATCTTTATTTGATTTCTTATATTTTGGTATCTTTATTTGATTTCTTATATTTTGGTATATTTATTTGATTTCTTATATTTTGGTATATGTATTTTTTTTAAAAAAATTGCATTGATTTCCTTTGCGTATAATTATTTTTAATTGAGATCGTTTGCTGATATGTAAAACTTTTTGATACTGTTTTTCGGTGTATTAAATTTTAATTTCATTTATTCTATTCTTAAACTATTTATGCAGTTACGTGGTGGTAAAAAAACAAATATGACGGAAACAAGTGATATATCAAAAGCTCAAACCGCTGAAAACCTATTAAATCAATCAAACCAATTAATAGCTTTTGATCCAAATAATTCTATGCAAGTAATTTCATGGTTAAAATACTTCAAAGATAAATGTCAAAAATTGAACCTAGATGATTCTTGGAAAATTACCAATATATCTAATTATTTAAAGAACAGTGCCTTAACGGATTACATTAATTTTTAAGATAAAATTAACAACTGGGAGGAATTCACTTGTTTCTTAACAGAAAAATATCGTGCACTATATCAATTACTAGTTTAAATGATTTCACGCAAAAAATTTTTAATGGAAAGGAAATTGCTCAATACTTCCATGAAAAATTGGAAGTTGGCAGACAATTAAATTTACCCAAATCTATGATATTAGAAGGATTAACAGATGGCTTACCCATTAATTTAAGGAAGTCCTCCTAGTAACACAACATAATGGATAGTAACCGTGACTAAATTATTAAAAATTCAAAACAGTGAACAGAACAAAATTGAAAATCTTAGTAATTATAGAACCCCAATATTTAATGTTCCTAGGGAAAGCTACCAAAATTGGAAGCCTAGACATTTTAGGCCAAATAAGTTTGCACAAAGCCAGGTTCCTAACCAAACTCTTAGAATGTTAAACAGTCCAAAAATGCACTTTCAGAGTAACTTACCACCTAACCCGTGTAGATTTTGCGAGTGCCAGGGGATTCAAAATGCCTATCATTGGACTTAAACTTGTCCATTCAGACTCTCGACAATACAAGTACCCCTTCAAATACCTATGCAACCAAATGTTGATCCTCCAACGGAAGAATCCCAAATTTGACAATTATTGGAAATATTTGGATAGATTAAAAGGAAACCCTTACCATGTATCCTTGATACCGGTTCAACTTTCTCCATTATATCTCATAATTTTGTAAGTAAACATCAGTTAAAAAAGAAAAGTGCTCAAAACATAGTGGTACAACAAACCCAGGGTACAATTAATCTGAGTAAGATATGTGTTCATTTTATCTAAAAATAGGTGCTATTTCTAAATTAGTAACGATTGATGTTGTAGATCACACTTTACCCTATCTTATACTTGGACTACCAGAACTATCAAAATTTAACCTTACTATTGACTGCAGTCATCTACAAATAAAACAAAATGGAAATATTGTAAATAAAATAAATAAATACAAAAGTGAACGAAAATATTCTTTACATATAAATGAAGAAACATATGTAACTCCTCCTCATTCTCATATCTCTGAGGATCAAAATGTTCTATCGCAGATTGTCATAGAGAATAGGTGTGAGTTAAGAGAAATACTTTCCCATTATGATTCAATTTTTCTAAAGACAAGTATGATGTAGGTCAATTAAGAGTTGAACCTCAAGAATTATACTCAAATATAACTTATCAGTTCATCTCAGACCTTATCGTACTTCTCCTATTCAGGAAAAAGAAATTAAGGGTCAAGTTGAGAAATTATTGCAAGCTGGGTTAATTAAAGAAAGTAATAGTCCCTATTCAGCCCCAGTGACTTAAGCTTTTAAACGCGATGAAGGTAAAAAGACCAGACTTTGTATAGACTTCAGAAAATTAAATGCTTTATGTAAAGCGGATTCTGAACCATTGCCTATTATGGATAGTTTATAAGACAAGTTAGCTCGAGCAAAAATTTTTTCAACTTTAGACTTAGCTTCCGATTATTGGCATGTACCCATTCACCCAAAGGATACTGAGAAACTCGCTTTCTGCACTAACTTTGGCTTATATGGATGGTGCAGATTACCATTTGGAATAAAGGTAGCCCCTGCAATTTTTAATAGATTAATTTGAATAATATTAACTAAGTATAAAATCGATTTTGCTTGCAATTATTTCGATGATATCATAGTCTTTTCTTCGTCAGAAAAAGAAAATTGGAATCATCTGAAGACAATTTTTGACATTTGCCAAAAAGAAAATATTAAATTGAAACTATCTAAATGTGACTTTGCCCAAACTAAAATTAACTTTGTGGGATATGAAATAGAAGAGGGTAAAGTTACTCCAAATAATACTAATATATCGACATTATCAAAAAGTTGAAACCGCCAAATAATGTAAAAGAACTTCAAAGGTTCTTGGGTTTAATAAATGTGTATCATAAGTTTATTCCAGAATATGCTGACTTTAGATATCCATTAAATATGTTATTAAAAAAGGATGCGAAATTTAATTGGACTGATGAATGTCAAAATGCATTTGAGAAACTAATAACGAAGTCGTTTAATAACGAAGTCGATTTTACATTTGTATGATCCTGACTTAACTTGTCATGTTTTTGTTGATGCATCACAAAAAAGTGTTGGAGCTGTGTTGAAACAACCTGATGCCCCAAATGTGTTACACCCAATTGCTTACCATTCTAGAACCTTAAGAGACTACGAAAAAAATTATGCTATAATTGAGTTAGAATGTCTTGCAATAATAGATGCTTTCGATAAATTTTATTACAACCTACATGGCCAAAAATTTATCATACATACTAAACATGCAGCTCTTGTTTGTCTAAAAAATGTTAAAAATTTAAGAGGTCGATTATTCCGCTGGTCATTAAAGCTAAGTATGTATGATTATGAAATTAAATATTTAAAGGGTTCTACTAACATTGAAGCAGATATGTTATCCAGGCATCCGGTTGCTCATCACCTTCAACATTCAAGTCATTTGCTTGACATTAATGAAATTAAAACTCATCAAAAGAATGATAATCTTTGTGGACCTAAATACCATGAGATCAAGGATGTAATAGTAATTAAAAAGAAAAATTTACATAAAATAGTTATTCCATTTTCATTAAGATTAAAATTGTTGAATCAAGCTCATGAGCAGTTTGGTCATCCTGGTGTTCAAAACATGTTGAATTTAATTTCACTTCAATGCTATTGGCCTAACATTACAACTGATATTAGTGAATTCGTTAAACATTGCATGGTATGTCAGCTTAACAAAAAAAGGAAACAAAAGAAGTTTGGGTTACTGCAACAAGTTCCACCTACCAGTAAACCTTTTGAGTTTATATCTGTGGATACTGTTGGAGGTTTCAACTATTATAATTCTACAAAAAAAAATTTGCACATTGTGATTGACCATGCAACAAGATATGTGTGGGCTTTTCCTTCAAAAAATGAAAATTCTGAAACCTATGCAAATATCTTAAAACAAGTCTTTCAAATCCAAATTTCTGAAAAATTATTAACTGATAATTGAATTGGTTAAAATAAATAATTGAAAATGGGTTAGCGTGCAGAGCACTAGATAATGTAACTCCTCGGAGACACAAAAATATACATACATTACAAAAGTTTACAAAATAGAATTAGGAATTTCTAAAGGAAAAGAAAACCCAAGAGAATACATATAACGAATACTCTACATGTATGTTAATTTTATCATTACTATTTCTTTACTTATACTTCTAGAAAAAAAATTTATAGTGAATATGTATAACAATGACGCAAAAAAACCCTACTCAGAAATTCTAAGTCTAGAAAGTGCATCTGCATTGCCGTGAGCACTACCCTTTATATAGAAACTTTAACATTGTATCTTTGTAAGGCCAATGACCATCTGGCCAATTTGGCACTGTGAGGAGCACTATTGGTAAGATATGTCAAAGGGTCATGATCTGAAATGACCTGAATTTGTGACCCAAAGATCCAAGTGTCAAATTTACGAAGCGCCTCTAACACGCCAAATGCTTCACGCTCGATCGTGAACCAATTTATTTGGGACAAAGTCAATTTTTGCTGAAGAAAGCAATTGGCATTTCCTCCATATGGTCATTGTGCTGAGCTAAACAAGCACCAATGGCAGTAGCGGAAGCATCTGTGAATAGTAGAAAGGGGCGTGACAAATCTGGTGTATGCAGAGAAGGCATTTTTACAAATTCCTCCTTAATTCTAACGAAAGAATCTTCCTCTGACGATTCCCAAGGAATGTTCTTTTTAGTCAAATTAGTTAAGGGTAATACTAACTGTGAGAAGTTCGGGATATAATCTTGATAATAGCTCGTGAGACCCAAGGAACTTCTGAGTTCACTTTTTGTGGTAGGTCGACTCAGTTTCCGAATCGTTTCTACCTTTTCAGGATCCGGAGAATGCTTTTCTGAACCAACTATATGACCTAGAAACTTGACAGATTTTCTGCCAAAGGCACACTTGTTCAGGTTCACCTTTAGTCCTACTTCTTGCAAAAACTTAAACACCTTGGCGGCATGATCGAGGTGTTCATCCCAAGTTGTCGAATAGATAGCAACATCATCTATATATGAGCGGCAGTATTTCCGATGCAAGAGTAGAGCATTGTCCATGGACTTCTGAAAGGTGCTCCCAGCATTTTTCACATGCCGAAGGGCATAACCTTCCATTGATAATGCCCCGAATGAGTCACAAATGCTGTCACAGGCTTGGCCTCATCCTTCATAGGGATTTGCCAATAACCTTTTGTCAAGTCTAGTACACTTATGAATCTGGCTTGGCCAATTTCAAAAAAAGGTCTCTTGCGTTCTGCATTGGATATGCACCAGTAATTGTGATATTATTTAAAAGTCTATAATCTACACAGAGTCTTACGCTTCCGTCCTTTTTAAAGACACATACGATAGGGTGAGCCCATGCGCTTTCACTAGGCTCAATCAGTCTTAATTGAAGCAAATCGTTAATTTGTTTATTTACTTCTTGAAGGGCTTTCGGTATGCGATAAGGTTTCAGTTTCTTTGGAACGAAATCGGGCATTAAACTTACTGAATGTCCTTTTACCTTAGCAGAGCCTGGAACAGAGCTAAATACGTCTGAAAGTTTAGAGAGAAGGTCCGCAAGCTGATGTTTTTGAGAATTTTCTAGACCAGCAGAGCCGTCCATTTCATGTTTGTAAATGCCATTAAAGGCCAATTCTACGGTATCAGTAGGAGCATAGTGAAGATCACCAAATTCATTGTCTTGGTCAAATATTAGACCTATTTTCTTAATTCTGGCTACGTACAGTCGTAATTTATTGAAGTGGAGTTCCCTTTCACTTCCATCCTCCATTTTTACTCTCGCTGTATGTGTGGTCTCGGTAGTTCTACGATAGATGCGGGGCCCATCCATTTTTTCAGAAGTTTGTGAGACGACGATGGGATAAGTACCAAAACTTGGTCACCAACTGCCAAACGTTTTTCTCTAGACCTAAGATTGTATCTACTTGCATATTCGGCTTGTGCTTTTTCAGAGTTTCCTCTTGCCAGGTTATGAACGGTTTCAATTTTTCAGTTAGGTCTCTCAAATATTCCTCAATGGACTTTGAGCTACCAGTGGGAATTTCCTTGTCACCAGTCCAAACCTCATTCAATAGTATCAATGGGCCATTTGGTAGTCGACCATAAACAAGTTGGTATGGCGAGACGCTTGTTGTGCTATGTGGCACTTCCCGATAAGCAAACATGAGATACGGAAGGTGAGAATCCAAATGATTTCCGTTTACCTGAATATTTTTATTCAGCGTTTCTTTTAGAGTGTGGTTCCAACGCTCTACAGTCCCCGTGTTCTCCGGGTGTCCTGGAGTAGCGAATCTTGGAGCTATCCCAAAACGTCCTCGAAGGCTTCAGTCAATTCAGCAGTGAAGTTCGTTCCCTGATCAGTGCAAATAATTTTTGGGAACCCAGTTTGGGTGAATATCCTCATTAAAACTTCACATGTTGTTTTTGCCTTGATATTACTAACCGGTACAGCTTCTGCCCATCTAGTGCAAATATCGACAGCACAGATAATATACTTATGACCTCTGCGAGAGGATGGCTCCAAAGGGCCAATACAGTCGACACTCCATACTTCAAAATGGGTTTTCCGGTCGAACTATGGGTGTTATGGGAATTCTATCCCGGTAAGTGAGCCCTCTTCTAAGCTGACAGGTCTTGCAGCTTTTACAAAATGACATTACATCTTGTTTGAGTTTAGGCCAGAAGAAGGAATATTTGATGCGCTGTTTAGTTTTACTCTCGCCTAAATGTCCAGCTAAGGGTATTTCGTGGGCCACTCTCTTAACTTCTTCCCTTTTGCAGGTGGGAAGGACCACTTGTTTTACATTTTCACTGCATATTGACTCAGTGTGTACCAAAACTCCATCATCAATATCGTACACATTTTGTTTGTTCTCGGCCTGGCTCCAGACTGATCTCAATGACTCGTCCATTCTTTGAAGTTTAACAAAAGATGATTTCGCCACATTTGCTTCCGATCTATCAGTCTCTTGTCCTAATGCTAAAGCAGATAGCTCTTCAACCCTTTCTAATTGTATATCTTTATCTTTGGTGCCTTCAAAATCTCTCTGATTTTCAAAATCAAATAATTGAACATTTGCTAACAGAATCTCATAAGCGGTGGCGCTAATCAACATGCCGTTAACAAGTTTCTTGGACACAGCGCACATGATTGGAACCGATCCATGCTTTCCATCGTTTATTTTCAAGTTAAATAGTTTAAGAGAAGCTATTTCCTTTTCACCAAATGCCGAAATGATTTGGATAGTTCCCCCACCTTCTCCACAACCTTTACCGATCAAGTCTTCGTGTAAGACTAATATTTGTGCTCCCGTATCGATTACCGCTTTTATGGACGTTTGTCAACATTTGATATCAACTAACTGAAGATCATCAATTCCATTCCTTGTGTTGATGGGAACGGAGACTGGTATTGAGACCTTAGCAGTTACCACTTCTTTGGTAAATTCTAGTTCAGTTCCCTTAGCAGTAATTATGTTACTTCTGGCATTGCGAGGTGGTGTCTTTCTTGTATTTTTAGGGCATTCTCGCGAGCCACATGTCCTACATTTTCACAAATAAAACATTAAGACTTAAATCCTCTACTTGTTCCCGTGTTTGACTCTATCGGTAATTTAGCTTTCCTAAAAAATGGTGCATCTTTTGGTTGCAGACTAGCGTCCTTATTATTTGAGGCAAACTTATTATTTGTCGGCCTGTACCTGGTATCGTTCGAGTGGCCTCCCTTTACATTAGCCCTCACGTTTTCGTATTCATCTAGCTTGTCAGCTAGGTCTCCTGGAACAATTGATTTAACCCAGTTGTCGACAAACTGTTCTCTTACGTCACCAGGGACACGTCATTTCAACTGATCTGTAATCATGAGATTCTTCAACTCCTCAAAATCATTTACGCCAAGACCTCCAAGCCACTCTTCAAAATAGCTGGTTATTTCAAAAACAAAATCACTCCAAGATTGAGCTGGATACCGCTGGTGTTTTACAAACTTCTGCCGAAAAACTCTGCACTAAGTTTGAAACGCGCGTTTCAGCAATAGATCTTTAATATAATCATAGTCGTCAAATTTTTCTTCTGCTTCACGAGCCATTAATTGGTTAGTTTCACTTGGCATAAGAGCCGATACCAAGTGTCTTTTTTCGATGCCAAAGCTCTTTGCCTGTCGCTCGAATAAGGTCAAAAACTAAACTATGTCCCCATCTTTCATTTCAAATTTGGGTACAACTTTCGTTAACTCATAGATGCTAACTTTATTCTCAGGTGTACTAGTTAACCCCTTAAGCCTTTCATTCTCTAATCGTAATTTTTCCAACTGAAATTCGGGATCAAGCCTTTCCTGTTGTTCTCCAAGTTGTTTTAGAACCACTTCCTGTTGTTCTCCAAGTTTTCTATCCTCTACTATAATTGTAAGTAGATTTTTGCTAAACTCCTCATCATAATCTGGGTGTGTGGTAATTAGTTTACTCAAATCTGCAATTTTCATATTATCCCTTACATTAAGATTCAACTCCTCTGCCAATAGCCTAAGATCCTCCTTTCGTGCCTTACCTAAATAAGCCATTTTTGCTACTTGTTTACCTATCTACTCAATAATAAAATCACGAAAATGAGAAAGAAAAAAAAAACTTTTGTTACAACTACTCCTCTCAATATGTAACTGAACTAACACCTCACATTTAAGTTATGTCATATGATATTAATGCAATCTTAAATACCCAAATACAAAATCAAATATCGTTTGGTATAAACATATGCAAGTATTATATCGTAATTAATTAAATCACAAATAAAATAGAGTAAAATATGACAATCAAAAAATATAATCACAATTTATACACTATCTCAATCTTAAGTAAAGGAATTTTTTTCTTTTTAGAATGACATTTTATGACATGAGAACCAAAGTCTCACAAAGTTAGAAAATATTACTTTACCGGAACAATTCCACAAAAATTTTTATCTAAAAAAATGTTTTGCAATATACTTCAATAAATCAAAAAGAAACTGTTCCACAACAAAATAAAAAATGATTTACAGTGTAGAGGTTATTATTGATTCATCACTACAATGGTTTGCATGTATCATATAATTTCACAGTATTGCTACTATATACATTCAGATTATTCGTAAAAATAGTCTTGGAATACATTATATTTCAAACAAATATTTCAATTAACACTTCTATTATATATATATATATAGTGGGAAAAGAAAAAAAAATTATCTCTAAATATGAATAACTTGGAAACGAAACTAACTTCAAAATTAATCCGAATCTTATTACCCTCACAAATTTGGTGAACACTGGCGTATGCAAGACTTAACACAAAAACTTATTTAACACAAGAATACTGTATAACATAAACAACAAATGGTTCTTATACTTTTAATCGAATACTGGCGTATCCAAGCAAATTTAAAATTTAAAATACTGATGTATTTCAACAACAAACAAAATTACTTATCTAATATACTTAACACATGTCGTGTTATTTACGAAATTTATCGAATACTGCCGTATCCAAACAAGTTTACCATTTATATTACTGATATGGCAAAACGAAAGTAAGCACTGGCGTGCAAAAAAAAAAACATTTTACACATTCATTTCGAGAACTCGTCAACATAAATTAACCCTCCAACTGGACAGCACGTAGTTTTCCGCCCTACTAGAGAGGCTTCGAAAATGGACCGCACGGATTTTTCTGCCTTCAAGTAACGTTTTCAAAAGCGGATTAGCCGCACTTTTCTGAAATCCTTTCCCCTTTTAAGGTTTAACATCTTGAAAGATAATGAGGGACGGAGGAAGCAACACAGCAGGAGTTTTATGGCTCGCAGGGAACCCCGTGTTTTGACTCCAATCGTAAAAAATCGGGGAGAAATTTCTTTACAACCCAAGAATTGTTTCTTTGCTAGCTTGTATTTTAAAAGTTTCCAAAAGTCCCAACGCATAAGTAAAATATGTTACAATTCCCTTTTGGTTTCATATTAATTTCAAACTGTAACAAGTTGGGGCGTGTCAGGGCATTCTGCTATTTTATATAGTTAGACAAATTATCTTTTTTTAAGTATATTCTTTCGCTTCATTTTTCTTATTCAAAGCTTTCAGTTTTTTGAAACATGATTATTTTATTATAAGGTACCGAAAAATTAATAAAACATCAAACTCTTTAAAATTTGGAACCTTTTCAATTTTCCAACCACTAAAAATGAATAAATTTAAACTTCATCAAATCATTTGAAACATTTTCTTACACTTTGATAAAAATAATAACGAAAAAAAACTAATTAAGATTTATTAGTTTTTTTTTTAGATTTCAAAGCCTAAGTGTTCAGGGAAGTTTAAGTACAGTGCCTGGTTATATATTGTTAAAATACACCGAATTATATTTGAATTTTAAGTGCTTGAACTTCAGTTTACATCAAAGACAACATGAATGAATATTTTCACACATTTTTTTATAACTTGAATGTTTGAATAAATGGTAATCAAAAATGTACGGAAACATTTACAGTAGACATTTATGCATATAAATAAACATAAAAATCAATTTTAAATTCGAGCTATTGAAAAACATTCGAATTATATATTGTTCAAAAATATCTATTTATACAAAATACCTCTCAACATTTATCTTTTTTAAAGGCTAACTGAATAAGTAATTAAAATCTGGATATGTTTTGAAATCTCGACCTTATAAAGCTAGAAATTTTATGTTAGAAATTCCATTTGAAATTTCGAAACAAAAAATGCATCGCGCAGTTAAAAATTATTTACCATATGTTTTAGCAATTGTTTGAGTATAATAAAAATTTCAAATTTTATTATATAGCTTCTTTGGTATCTTTTAATATATTTCGGCCGCGGTAGCCGAGTGGTATAGGTATCGGAACGTGGCTTGCTTTGTCACGAGTTCGAGCCCAGTACCACTAAAGACCCGCCGTGTAGGGCAGCGATGCACGTTAAATCTGTCGAGAGCTGAAACGTCCTCCCGTTGGTGTGGTGGGGTAGTTAGGAGAGGGGGTGCCAGCTCAGGTGTCGTCCACGTCACTTGACCATGGTTCAAAATTACGTGGTCCGTCGCCAAAAGCCCTCGTGTAGCTGAACAGTGCGACGTTAATATTCAATCCTTCATTTAATATATTTCGAAGATTTCATACAATTCGGTTGAAAACCGCATGCTAAGAGCAAAAATATACTAAAAAAAAATTGATGAATATACAATTACAATAAATTCTTACATAGAGAAGCAAACTGAGAAGCTAAAGCGTAGGAATAAAAAATTTTGAGTATATTAGAAGTAGTTTTCGAAATATTTATTTTAAAGTTCATAAAATTTGTCTGCGTTATGTTATACTTAATATTAATTAAATGGTTAAAATAATATGTTAATATTAGTCACGTAATCGTTTGATGACACATTCATATACTAATAAAAATTATTATGGTCATTGATGCGAATGTCAAGAATTTTATGTAATTTTAAATTCAGACATTAAGATATTGATGTCGAAAATATAAAACGACCATCTAAAATACATGAAAAATGCAGTCTGCTATAAAATGATCTTGACAAAGAAAATCCGGCATTTTAACTTTTTATGGCAGAGCCGGCTTAGTCAGGGGCGATCTGGAAAAACAGAGAGAGAACCGCGGTTTTGATGGATGCCGCTCTAGCTTTTAAAGCTCCCAGGAAAAATTATATATATATATAAATTACAAATGCAAAAATAAATCTTGTAATTTTCCATACATTTTTATAACAACGAATTGTGGATTTGGCTTCCAATACATTGTTGTGTTTGACAATATCTAAGGTAACCAACCCTACTTTAGATAGATTTGTACTACTTTTTCGTAACCGTATTCCTTTTAAAATTAATTCGTGCAGCCGAAATACACCTTTTGTACCCTTAAAAATTTATGTTAACTATAACGGTTAATTTTAATTTATGCAACTTGTGAAATGTTCATAATTAACCATTTCCGTCTAAACAGTTTACATGAAAAAAAAAGTTTGAACTCCCTCATTCATTAGGGATTTATATAAGATTCTAACATTAAATTTTATTTTTCACCGAATAGATTGAGTGGAAGTGTATAGTGCTTCCACACCACAGGTCTGGGGTTCTATTAACGGGCTGCGCAAGGTCGACTCTGCCTTTCATCCCCGCTACATTGGGTCGATAAATGAGTACCAAGCTTGCTTCGGGTGCTGAAGCTTGCTGAAGGTCTCTCTTCAGACAGACCACCAAATCGGGACATCTGTTCATGCACCTCAGCGTCCAATGGTCACGTGTATTATGATAGGCACAGTAGTTCCTGGCCCTCATGGATTGTTGTGCTTCTGAGTTTGAATCTTAAGTTTGAGGATTACCTCACTTTGGGGATACCCCTTAGATAAACATGTATTTCCACTCATTTGCAATTAAACATTTTTCTTTCAATTACGTTTATTTCAGAAGGAAGTTTGATTTTTCAAATGTATTTGCTTAATAACATGGATATTTGTGTATTATATTAAAAATTTGATCAGTCCAAAATTACATGTTTTTAGCTCCTCTAAAAGCTTTTAGGATTTTACAACTGATCTTACAATCCATATACGTTTTATAGTAGTATATTTAAAAATGATAAGGACATTTTTACGACTGTGTGAGCTGTTATGCCTCGTTTATAAATATAAAAAATTGCATTCAGCTACAGTTTTTAAAATGTACAGAAATAAGTCGAGCAACAGGAATCTTACATATTATGAATATTTTTGACTGCAGTAAGAATTATTTATATTTCAGTTTCTTTACAATTTGAATAGAAGTTGTAAGCCATTTTGCGAATAGTTTGATATTGAGTGTAAACCCATAGGCTGTTTAATATTGTAAAGTGTTTTACTTTGATACCAGCACACATTAAAATAAGGCTCATTTGCAGTTATATGATCAGCTTCAGTGATATTTAAATTTTCAAAAATAGTCTACACGCGTACGAAAACATTCTTACACAACCGCACACCACATCTCTCTCATACTATATCTTCCCTACAGCAGGAAATATTTGTGTATACTGAAAAATTTAATACAGGATACATTTCCAAGTGTTAAATTTGTTTTTAAAATTTGGTATGAATACATTGTGGAACTGTCGGTTAACTTCACTGAACAAAATTGTTTTAAGTGTACTGTTTTGAAAGACAAGATTAATTAGGGAGAACTTTTCTCACAATAGAATTTGTAATGACTGAATTGTGTGAAAATGTAGTTATCGATGTGTGACATTTTTCCTTGTAATAAAAGAAACAGAAAGATAAGAAATTTAACTTGAGTAGAAAATGGTTAAAAGTACTGTCATGCGCGTTTAAAGAAGTATATCCCCCATTAAAATTAAAAATTATTGACTGAATGTGTGTTATGTCCATCACAAATGCCGATGTAGAAAAGGAATTTTTATTTAATACAAGAAGTTCGAAAAAGAGAACACTAGGAAGGAAAATTTAAATTTTTTCCGAAAAATATTCAGTTAACATAAAAATATCATTTATATGATTTTAATTAAAATAAATTAAAAGTATTGAAATCCTTTTTTATGCTATTTTAAATTAAAAATATAACTGAATAGAGAAAGATCGGTTTTATTTCATAAATATAATCATTGTATGTAATATTTTTTGTGTTATTGTTTAAAAATGAGATAGGGCCTTCGCTCTTTTTACCTCATTACTTTTTAAAAACAGGAAAGTGGGCGCGTTTTCTTACTCTCATATTCAAAAATGAATACAGGATGCTTTTTCTGGTTCAAATCGCAATACCAAATATATATATATATATATTTTAATTTTAAAAAAATGACAGAAAAATAAATTTTCTTTGAAGAAAATATAATTTTTTTTCAACTTCTAACATACTATTTATTTCATTTTTTCCTTTTTTTTTTTTTTTTTACCTTTCATTTTTTAATTTTACTGTGACTGAACATATAGGAGAAAGAAACACCAGATTCCACTACGCATTCAAAGAAGATTGCCCAAGGCAACTTAACAGCTAGCTGTAAACAATTTATCTCTTGGTTCTTACTTTTGAAAGGGACCGAACTGGGTCGTAAAATTTTCCCCGTTCGACCTCCCAAGTTCTAAAAGGGGGAAAGGAAAAAAAGTCTGTTGCATTTTTGAAGGGAATCGCAAAATAAGATTTAAACGCTTTCGGAATAACTTTTCACGAGGAAGGTGTCCAGTTAGAGGGTTAATATTTTATTTCTCTCTGATTACAAATTTAGGAGTCATATTATATAAAAATGAGGCTCTTACCTTACTTTTTTGTTATTCCAAAAGTGACTTCCGTTTTTGTGAAGACGAGAGCGCTTTAATTTTTTTTTAATTTACGTTAATTTAATATGTTTGCAGAATTTTGCCGACTGCGCTAGTAAAGTTTACATCATTTGAGTAAACAAGCCTTGATTTTGGCTAAACAAATTTATTAGTTTTAACAATTATTTAAACATATACACGTTACATCACAAAAACAGCCCACACTTTACATAAGTCTCAATGCGTTCTGATCCACCACGCAACCTGCTTTGCGCGGGTGACGGATTTCCCTTTGAAATAATCCCCAAGGGATCATTACAAGGCTGATCTGGCATGATGATTCAGAGGAGTCTTACTGACGTAAAATCAAATCAACACACTGAATTTTAAATAAATACAAAGAGAAATATGAGAAAATTGTATCAAGCTGCATCTTTTTTCCTCAAACACTTTTTGATCACAAATGGTATAAATAGATTTATATATTTGTAGATTGTCAGAAGCAAAATTGATGCATGATGTCATGTGACAGAAAATCTGATCAGCATCTGATCCGTTTTCCTATAAAGATGAGAACATAGTATTTGCTGTGATGAAGGAAGAAAAGCAATAATCTTTTCTTTTTTCAAACAAAGAAAATGTCATAGAAATTTACATATATTAAATCTTTAAAAATCTATATGAAAAACAGATTGTAAGAAGGAAAGTTAAACCAAACCATTATGCCACACGACAAAAAGTGCATTAACTCTGAATTTTAAAATTGCAAAAGAAAATTACTTTGTTAAGCCAGAGGTGTAACGAAACACCCCCGCATTGCGAGGAGGGGGTGGCAAGGCCTGACTGACGATAAGTAAGATTCAGCCCTTTGTAAGATCCAGTTTGGGACACAAAACCTGATTTGCAGGGTGGCTCTAATATTCTCCGTTACGCCACTAAATTGAGCGTTCAATCCCATCCATAAGTTCTGTACAGGTGCGCGTTATACGCCTGGTATAAAATGAGAGCATTAAAAATAAAGAAAAGATGAGCATAGAAAAAGTAAACTTTTATATGTATCAAAACATTGTTTATTTAAAAGAAATGAAGTTCCTTATGAACTTAAAGGATTCTAGTTTTAAAAGTATACTATTTTTTTTTCTAAAGTTTGGAATAATATCTCGAGTAAATGACTTCAAAACACATAAGCGCATTGTGCACGTACGTTTCAGGTTTCTTCCTAAGTTCCTTCCGTTATACGGCGGATATACCTGAACATTTAAATATTGTAGTTTTAAAGAATAGGTGCGCGCTATATGGCGGTGCACATTATAAGCCGGATTTTACGGTAATTATTATCAGTACTTACGTATTAGCAGCCAAATTGGCACCACACAAATCGTGCCGTTTTCCGCCAACATATGACCAATCGGTTTTCATACAAAATATGTTAGAATTTTCGCTCTTTTGGTATCTATCAAGGTGTGATTCGTGTGGGACCAATTTTGGTGCGGTGACGCTAATACATAAGTACCTCATTATCTAAGCTTCTGCTTACAAATCATTTTTTTTTGGCTTAAAAACTAACTTTTGAGTCAGGGAATCACATAATTTAAACCACAATATAAGCAAGAAAATTACAGTTCAGAAAATAAACAGACATTGAACTGCATGACACTAAAATAAAAATTATAGCATTAATTTAAACTAAAAGGTTACCTTAAACAGAAAAACTAAGCCCTAATTTTGATGAAATTACTATAACCAGTGCTTAACGAACAAAACACTCAAGAGAAAATCTTAAATATAAAAAATTTAAACATAAATAAAATTAACATAAATAAAATAAGCATAAATAAATATGAAGCAACCAAGCATATAGTAGAAATTATAACATTAATTCAAACCGAAAAAGCAACATGTAGAAATCTGATTAATAACAGTTGTTAACATAAATGGAAGGTAGTTTTTTTCAAATATTGCCAATCCGTTAATAACAATTAGTTTAATTTAGTACTATATTCTCATTTTCTTAAACTACTAGCTAGGATTTTCTACTTTATTGTTACAATAAGCGGGATTTAGAATTTGTCGTTGAACAAAGAAAAGCAATAAAGCTTTTTCTAACAGATTTTTTGTGTGTGTGAACATAAGAAAAAAAGCAGGCAAGAAGTGTGAAGGTAATTTCATTGTCTAAAAAATCCACTAATATTTGTTGAATAATACGTAATTATATTATCAGTACTTACGTATTAGCGTCATCGCAGCCATATTGGCGTCTCACGAATTACGTCATTTTCTGCCAAAATCTGATCGATTTTATATAAAATATGTTAGAATCGTTGTTTTGGCATCAAAGTGTGATTCGCGTGGCACCAAATTCAAATCGTTTTCTAAGGTCTTTATTAATATACAAAAAATGAGACACTTACCTTTTGTCATTAACTGCTTTTTCGGAACAAAAATGACAACCTTCTCAATCCGCTGGAAACGCAATTTCTGCTATAAAACTATTCGCCTTCCCGAATAAAATACTCATCATAGAGCCCTTGCTGCCATATATCTTGGAAGAGGGGATTTGAAAGAATATTCCTGCTAAGTATTGTCAGAATATTCGTAAAAATGGTTATTCTATGTAATTTTAAAGTAAGTGGTAAGTACACACACCGTCGGTAGATAAAGGATTAAAGAGTGCGTCCAGGACTTCTTGATGCTAATAGCAAATCTATAACGTATCATGAATATAAGATGAAATAGGATATCGGATGGTATGGCATAATTACTGAGCTGGCTACTTTTAAATATCTTTAAAAGAAGCCAGTATACATTAATTACATTAGGCCTTGCTAGAAGAGTAATTCTTCCATTACGTAATCAACATGCAGTATAAAAACCACAAAAATATAAGAAATAATCATGCAAAAAGTAAAACAGATACATAAATTTAATGAGCATTTAAATATAAAACAGCCTTGCAGAAAACAGATTTTATTATTATCTAAAATAACAGCTACGTTTAAGCACAAAATATACTGATTTGATACGAACACACATATACAAAACATTGAGCAAACTTTGGCATTGCCTATTAATGAATTAAACAAAGTTTCATTCCTTTTGTTTGAAATTCCCGAAAAGGATAAAATATGCTTAACTAAGAAAACACGATTCACTTCAATCAACTTCGCTAAATCAACTGTAAACAAAAGCGCGTTGCCACGAAAGAACACTTTTTAGTATAGTTTTTTCGAAAAACAATTGTAACTCTGCCACCAAGAACAAAAACGACTAAAGACAACTTTAAATGAATATATTTATCTGTGTTTCCAGTATAATATCTCTTTTTCCATCTTGTCATAACTGCTACTTCAGATGTCCTAGGTTCATTAAAACGCTTGCTGTGTTCACCAGCGGGAACTTTATCTGCATGAATAATCATACGAAAATCTGGTCCAAGTTTTTTGATTGCAGATTTGAAGCTTTTTATATAAGAAATGTTACGTAATAACATTTCTTCCAAATTCAAAACTAAATCTTGCTTAACTTGCTGTACAATCTTGCAACGCTGTTCAGTTTGCTCCGTATTACTGTCTATAAAATAAATCTAGAAATTTAGGTTCTTCAGCAGGGCAAGAAAATATACTACCAATTCTGTGGTAAACTTAGCACCAAATTGTCAGGCTATTAGGATGGAAATAGGCAAGACGTACCACCACAGTTCACTGATATTAATGCGATGGTTTAGTTCCAATCTTTACTTACTTTGGGGCAGACTACCTTTTGTTGTCGTGATATCGTGTCGTGTGTCAACATCAGAGGTTCGAGAGATTAAGGAAAAGTAACCGCACAAACCAAAGGTCCTTACAACTATTTAGTACCAAAATGTATACAAATGTTTTGTCATTGCTGACTCTTTAAAAATAACATAAAATTAATAAACAACATGGGAGAAGCAGAAATTTTGCAGTTACAGTAAAAAGGTTTAAAGAGTGTAATCAGGCTTTCTTGATGCTCATAGTACAGCTAAGATTAATCAAGAGCATAAAATGAAATAGAACATTTTATGGAAAGTGAATATCTTTTAAAGTAGCCAGCACAATAAAAATTGTAGCTTTAATAAAATTAAGCCTTCCAAGATGGGTAGTTGTTCCAAACGCAATCACAAAAATATGTAAGGTAATAAACAAAAATTACACATACATAAATTTAATGCGGTGGCTGGGCTTTGGTATATCACCCACTCATATTGGCGGGCTTGATATCACAACACAGAAGGTTGTCGGTGCTAAAGTAAGTTAAGCTTAGAACTAAATCATCGCTTGAATATAAGTACACTTTAACGATACATCTTGCCCACTTCCATCCGTATTTGTTCTAAAATTACATTATGTTCAATAAAATACGATAACGTAAAAAAAAAAAAATTGAAATCAACTGTTATGCAATTTGTGTTGCCAAACCCAAAAATGGAATTTAGAAAAAACATTTTTTACGACAGCTTTTTCGAAAACCTATTGGTCTAAGAAACCAATAGAAACCATAAAATATATATTTACAATAAAATGTGCTGAAGTCCCTCCAAAAATTGCTTTAAACATTAATTTTCACAAAGTTGACTTGGCACGTCTGATGACGGCATATCTCCATTTAACTGAAAAATCGCTTAAAAATTTAATTTTTAAAAAATCTAAAGTGAATTTCGAAAAAAATTCTTTGAGGTGTTCAGGAAAATGACCTACAGCTTCTACGTGCCAAGTTTCAGACTTCTATGTTGATTAGTTTTGCCGGTACAGCTGAGACACACAAATCCTTTTCTTTATAAATATATATTGATTATATTTATACCTTAAATTTTTTTTTACTTATGTATTAAACTGGTAAATACTTTCGCCAAGCAAATATACATCAAGAACTTAAAAAAAAATTATATTATTATTATTACTGCGTTCAAACATAAGCAGGAACAGTTCCCGTTATTGGCTGTATAACGCAACATTTGGCGATGTCTTTTGATTTGAATAAATTGATCATTATAACACACAAGTGCTCAAGTGAGTGAGTGAATATTAACGCCGCACTGTGTGACAAACCTATACGGAACTTTATCACTAACCTTCTGAGACGTCTTTTTTAGGGAAATTTAATTCCCCTACCTATTTCCAATCAGCTCCAAAAAGAGGACAGGATTCCTTGTTATGCAGATTAGATAAAGTATTTAAGTCAAACGGAATAGTAAAGAAAAAAGCAGTAGGAGAGAGAGATTGAAGCAGAAAGGTATAATAGTGAAGTTAGAGATTTATTATTGAAGATTTCTAGGTGGATAAATTAATCTCTGGAAGAGTTGAGATTCAGTGTGGTAAATATTGATTTATATTTAAAGTCTCATTAAAGCTTTATATTAGGAGTGAGATTAAAGTTAAATGTTCAATAGGAATATTATTGAATATAATTCTGGGATCTCTTATTGTGGTAATCTCTGCGTGATCGATATTCTAATTGTTAATTAATTGGATCATTAAATATTTAAGTTAATTTAAAGGAAAGTCCCTTTTAAACCTCATATAGCTAATTTGAATTATTTGTTATTAAAAGTCTTTGATTCTATTTGGGAAAGATAACCAAATAAAGTTATTTATAAAAATGGCTACTGGCTCTTATCTGACTCCAAATTATTCTCGTTCTCAAAGTGAGATCCAAGGGGATCTTCACAACTGTTCAGCTACACGAGGGGTTTTGGCAACGGATCACGTAATTTTGAACCATGGTCGAGAGTGGCGTGGATGACACCTGAGCTGGCACCCTCTCTTTCCTAACTACCACACCACACCAACGCCCAAAATTTGTATTCAAAACATATGTCACACAAAAATATCAGTGATTTTGGCCAATTAACCCTTAACAATAATTTTGAAAAAGATTCTCGGTAATTCTCTTCGATAAATATCATAAAATTGATCCTTCTTGGGTCAATATCTGAAACTAACTCAATGCAACAAACTTATTCAGGACTTATAATTATGCGAAAATAAATCTAAAAGTATAAAAAATAAATCTAATCTCTATAATGATAAATCTTCTACAAATTGTGCAAATACCAATAAATGCATATTTGTTATACATAGTAAAAAAAATTGTATATTTGTGTGATAGGTTTATACCACACAGTCAAACTCTGAAAAACATATGTGTTACTAGATACCACGTAAATATATTACAATTTTTACTTTTTTGTAAAAGAATTATGGATTCAAAAATGACTTTTACTTTGATCATGTAGGAGTGAGCAGGACTTTTTTTAAAAAAAATATGGACACAAATTTATATTCTATTATACAAACATTCTAATTTAAAACTTTTAATGCCTTAATTTATTACCATATTTGGAATTCAATTCTCGATTATATATATATATATATATATAATCATATATTTTACCTGAAGTAGTGCCACGAATAAAGACTTTTAAAATGTTGTGCAATTTTTTACGTGTAATTTTACAAATGATAAATGATAATTTTGATTTCTAATGTTTGAAAGTGGTACTTGATTCATCACATCTAGTATGAACATTAACAAAGCTGTAGTAAATTAAGATAATTTTCCATTTCTGTAGTGAATGCTCCTCACATTTTTTTCTTTTTCTCTGTAATATTGCAAAATTATTAAGTAAAATAAGTTACATATATATATATACATATATATATATATATATATATATATATATACTTGTTTTTGATATGATATGTATGGTGTTACATATCAGATTCTTGGGTTATAATTTTAGATAATTAAATGCTGAAGTACCTCTGTTAACTACTCTGAAGATGTGTAAAATAAGTGAAATGTAAGTTAACTAAACATTATATGTTCTCAATATAACTTAATATAAAATAAACAAAAATTTGCTTTGAAGTATTTAAATTTTATTAGAAGTATACATCTATCCAAAATCCTTTTTGAAGATGTTTCATTTGTCTTACGGTATTTAAAACATTATTCAAAGAGAGGTCAAACACATAATAAACACTGAGAAGATGGTATGTAATCCTCACGCTTCATCATGCTTTCAAAACACTTAGATTTTTTACCGGAATATTAAAAAAGGATTTTTTCCCTACAATCATCCTTTCTTTTACTGATCGAGCAACCATTTCAGCAAAATAAGACATTTATAAAGTAAAATGTAAATGTTTAAGAACAAAATAATCGTGTAAGCAATAGAGGTAAACAAATGACGCCATATTCACGCGCACAAGGAATCACGTGATCGTGACGTCACATGAATTTAGTCCATTCTACAGAAGAAACTCCACTTTTCCTCCTTCACTCTGTAGGGAGACGAATCAAGGGCAGCGGAAACCTGTCAATCAAAAACACCTTCCTGCCTGGTTTATTCTTCACCGCTGAGATTTACTTGCTATTTAAATTCTGTTTTTCTCTCTTTCCTTCTCTTTTTTCTAATATTCTTAATTCCGATATGTGAATATTATAGGAACCTTTCTTTCAAGTTTCAAGATATTTGTATAACGTTGCCGTAAGGAAGATGGCACATTGCCTGAGGCAGACTAAGCTAGTGGGAGACCCCTGGTGGATAAATGTTTGAGGCCCATGGTTTCAAGAGTCGAAAAACTAAAATAGCGTCAAGGTTGGCTGACATTAAATTATCAAAGTAAAATGTACTGCTAATAATAAAACTCAACGACTCAAGAAAAGTTTTAACTGTACTTTAAAAAATGAAAAACCTTCAAAAGAGCTTACAATTTTGCTATGTAACTTTGCCTTGATTTCTCTTTAGCAAACTCATTAAGAGGGTCCAGCAAGTGAATTTTTGGAAAATTATCAATTTTCACTCTTTTATATTTTCTAAAAGCTCAAATATTTCTGTTTAAAATAATATATGATATGAGGAAATATGATAATTAGAAGTATTTTTATTTATTTTTTAAAATTAATCTACTCTTTGAAGTACATCAAATGAGCTCTGCTAGGAGCACCCGTATTTCCCCTTAAATAAGTTTCTGATGAGCGCGAATCTATATGATGTTCAAGTTGGAAAATTTGACTGAATTGGGCTTATCCCAAAGTGTATGGATACACGTCTGTTTGTGCAAGCGCAACTGCGCTGCCTGAACTGCACATGCCTAGCAATTCTGATGTGAATGTAAAAAGAAGTTACGAGAAATAAATAGATACCAGTCCACTAGAAACTGTGTTGTGATTGAGTCCTGAGTATTCGACGGAGTGAGCCATACCATTGGTCCGGTAAAATTCGGAGAAAAACCGCGATAGTGATGAGAGAAAATTGTGTCTGAGACTGTATACCAAAAAGTGAAATTGAGAATTGAGTTTCTTTGGAGAAAATATTTCTACGTCCTGAGAGTCCAGCGCAATTCATCAGTCTAAGTAAGAGCGATTTCTTTGCTGCTTATTTTGATATCAAATTAATGTTATGTGTTAAAATAATAAGTTTACATTTAAAAGTCTTAAAAAGGACGAGCTTTTGCTGGTCGCCGAGGAGCTGGGATTATAGGCATACCCCAGAATCCAAAAATTATAGTATTAAAAAAATTAATTGAGAGTAGTGAAATCTTTTTGAAACTGATAAGGAGTTTCTGCAAAGTGTAATTGATTGTGATTTGGCAGAAAAGAACGCTAAAATTCAACAAGAAAAATTTAAATTAGAGTCTAAAAAGGCCAAGATTAAATTTGAAAAAATTACATTAGAACAGTTAAAGAAAGAGCTTAAGTTAACTAATGCTAGATGTAAATTGTCCCCTGCGCAAGGTAAAAGTGAACATTTCGAATATGTCCCATCTGATATTAAAACCTTAATTAAAAGTATCAAAACTCTAACAATGCCTGTCCCTTCTAATACAGAAGCCTATAATTTATTTTTTCAATCGTTAGAAAAAGCTTTTAAAGCAAAAAAATGTGGAGGATAAATTTAAAGCAGAAATTCTTTTGAATATGTTGGGAGAAAAAGTGGGAAATTTAATGATGTATGTTAAACAAGAGGAACTAAGTAATTATGAAAAAATGAGCAGTTAGTGTTAAAACAATTTCAACCAACACCTCGAGTATTGTTTAGTCAGTTTCGAAGGTCCCAAAACTATCGAATGAGAATTATGTTCAGTTTGCTTCTTGAATTGAAGCAATGTTTGATTATTATTGTAAATTCAGAAACGTTAGTGAGTTTAATGAGTTATGCCAGTTAATTGTTGCCGATCAGATAATTAATTCTCTTGATCAAGAACTGACCAGTTATATTAATATAAAAATGTGCGAAAATTGGTACAAGCCAGATACGCTTGGTCGTGAATTGGATTTGTTTATGTCTTCTAAAGTTTCAAGTAGAAATGAGATAAATGCGGGTTTCCGTCAAAATAAATTCTTTAAGAGTGGCGTCGACAGAAAGGGGTTAAAAGGTGTAACTAGTGTTCTTTTGTCCGATGTCATTGAAACAAAATGTTCATATTGCTGTGAAAATCATGCTATTTCTTTTTGTGCAAAATTTAAACAGCTTTCCGTAAATGATAGCGTTGAGATGGTTAAAAAACAGCGACTATGCTTTCTGTGTTTAAGAGTAGGTTGTACGGCGTCGAAGTGCAAAGCCAAACCTTGTAAATTATGCGCTAAGAAGCACCATGTCTCGTTACATTTCCCAAAACAAAATACGCATTTTCTAACAAACCATAATAAGCCGAATGCTTTCCATCCATCAACCGAGTCAAGGTTAAATGCGGATGCGCGAGTATTTAATCCTATTGCTTTCCTTCTTGAAGAGGTTTCAGAGAAAGATAGTAAAGCCGTGTTTGCTATTAATCAAAAAAAGGGAAGCACTAGTGTGTTTTTGAGTTCCGTTAAGCGTTTTGTAAAAGATTCATATGGCAAGAAAAGGAAGATAAGAGGTCTGCTTGATGTCGGTTCTATGACGAATCTAATTACGAAGAAATTCGTAGAAAAATTAGGATTAAGAAAAGAAAAAGTAAATGTTCTGGTCACGTGTTTAAATTACTCCTTTGTATGTGTTAAAAATTGCGTAACTATGGAAATCTCGAATTCCGATGGTAGTTATAAAAAGAGAATAAAAATGTTAGTTGTAGATAAAATTACTGATTTAACTCCAGTTAAAAATCTAAATGTGAAAGGATTAATTCCTGAAAATATAAATTTAGCAGATGATTCCTTTTAGCTGCCAAGTCCCATTGATTGTTTATTGGGTGCAGAAATTTTTCATGAATTACTGCGTAGTGGGCAAATTTGTTCTGAAAATTCCAATCTTATTTTCCAAAATACTGTGTTTGGGTTCGTGGCTTCAGGGAGTAATAGTTTTGCAGATACTGAAGCACGGGGTAGTTGTGGATTAATTAAAGGAGATTTAAATCAGACTAAAAATGTTTTGGGAGTTGGAAAACGGTGAGGTAGAGAGAACTAAAAATGAAGAAGCACTTTTCTGTGAAGATCACTGCCTAAAAACGCATTCTAGAGATGATGAGGGTCGGTATGGGGTTAAAATGCCCCTTAAAAACGAACCAAATTGTTTAGGTGAGTCGAGGGACATCGCTCTAAAACGATTGAATGCGCTGTGGACTCGATTAATCAGAGATCCTCAATACCTAAAGTTGTATAAAAACTTTAAACATGAATATGAGCAACTTGGTCACATGAAATAGGTTGTCACAGAGAATAACAACTCGCAGATTGCCTATTACATGTCACAGCATGGCATCCTTAGACCACTAAAGAGCACAACGAAGCTGAGAGTACATTTAATGCTACCAATTCTACAAGTGATGGGTTATCGTTGGATTCTCTATACAATACAATGAAGGACTGGTTCAAAATGACCTGTTTACAATTATGATTACATTTAGAGAGCATCTTTATGCCTTTACGGCAGATGTGAAGAGGATTACCGAATGATACTCTTCCACATGAGAACCAACAGCCATTGCTTAGAATTTTGTGGAAAGAAAATCCAGAGGATCCGGTGAAAAACCTTTGAGATGAAAATAGTCACATACGGCACGGTGAATGCACCCTTTTTAGCAACGAGAATTTTACTGCAGTTATCGAGATATGAAGAGAAGAGCTTTCCTTTGGCTGCATCTGTCCTTCGAGATAACTTTTATATGGACGACGTTCTTTGCTGCGCTGCGTCTTTAATGGAAGCCAAGGCCTTGAAGAATCAACTTTCAGGCATTTTGAAAAAAGGAGGAATGGAATTGCACAACTGGGATACCAGTCATCCGGAACTGGCTTCAAACATCATCGGAGATTATGAATTCGAGAATCCAATTGAAACCAAGAAGTTAGGAGTGTCCTGGAAGTCACAAGAGGATTGTTTCATTTTCAAAATCACAGTTGAGTTAAAAGATTCATACACCAAGAGATGTGTCCTTTCGACAATAGCTAGACTGTTTGATCCATTAGGACTATTAGGTCCAGAAGTCGCAAGAGCCAAGATCTTCATGCAGTCTTTGGAGTTTTAAAATCGACTGGATCGACGAGTTGCTTTCTGAGAGAGCTAAAGAGTGGCATCGTTTCCTTGAGGACTTCAACAGTATAAGCAGTATCTGCATTGGTAGATGTATTCTGCATCCTCAAGCGACAAGGGTGGAACTTCACGACTTTGTTGATGCTTCAGAGAAATGTTACGGAGAACTAATATATTGCATTTCTCAATCGCCAGATGACGCAACAACAGTGAAGCTTGTAACAAGTAAAAGCAGAGTAGCATCTGTGAAGAGTGTCACGATGCCGCGACTCGAGCTGTGTGCTGCCGTTCTTCTTGCAAAGCTGATGAAAAGAGTTGAGACTGCCTTACAAATGAACCCCCCATGTACCTGTGGAATGACTCGACTATTGTCTTGGCATGGATCCAGAAAGAGCCTAACTTGTGTGTGTGCTTAAAACCTTCGTGGCAAATCGAGTTGCCACAATCCAACACCTGACTAACGCAGAGCTGTGGCGCCATGTTTCTTCGGAACAGAACCCAGCAGAACTCGTATCCAGAGGTCTCGACCCGTCCAGTCTTCACAACAACTCTTTGTGGTGGAATGGACCTAAGTTTTTAGCGACGAAAGATTTTCCGGAAAGGAATATCCTTTCATCAGAGAGTGACTGATAGTGATGAATTTAACTGTGAATTTAAAAGTAACGCAAAGCACACTGTGTGTGTTAATTTAAATCTAACAAAGTCAACACACACACACATTTATAACTGACTTGTTAAATATAAGTTCACTAAAATAATTCGAATGTTAAGTTTTATTTTTAGGTTCATAGCAAATTGCAGAGGAGAAAAAAGAAGAGAACCTGTAGATGTCCAGGAGATCAACCGAGCGGAGATCACCTTAATCAGGATTGTGCAACAACAAGAGTTCAAAAGGGATATAAAGAGTTTGAATGAAAATAATAGAGTGTCTGCAGAAAATGTAATAAAAAGTTTAAATCTTTTCTTAGATCAAGATGGTGTTTTGAGAGTTGGTGGTAGACTTTGTAATAGTGATTTGAACTTTGAATGCAAATTTCCTATAATATTACATTGTAACCATAAATTAACGAATTTATATAATTGTAGAATATTTTCACTTAAAATACTTCCATCTAGGTCCACAGGCCTTACTATATCAAGTGAGACAGAGATTTTGGCCTCTTAGAGGGCGTAATGTATGTAGGAAAATAGTACATGATTGTCTTGTATGTTTTAAAGTGATACCTATAACTTGTGAACAAATAAAGGGCAATTTGCCTAAAGAAAGAGTTAAGGAAAATTTTCCTTTTGATTGCAGTGGTATTGACTTTATTGGACCGTTTTGGATCAAGAGCAACAAACAGCGTAAAGGTAGTTTGTATAAGACATATGTTTCAATTTTGTGTGTTTTGTCACTAAAGGTGTACATTTTGAATTAGTGTCGGATTTAACAACTGAGTCATTTATTGCCTCATTAAAGAGATTTATTGCTAGAAGAGGAAGACCCTCTCTAATATTTTCTGATAATGGTAAAACTTTTATAGGAGCTAATGCCGAAATCAAGAGATTGTACAAGTTAGTGATAAATCCTGATCCTGAATTGGCTGGTTTTGAATGATGTGAATGTAAAAAGAAGTTACGTAATCACCCCTTCTGCAGCCTCTGCTGGAAGAAAGAAAAAGAATCTTTGAAAATAGGGACCTGGCAGAAGCAATCATGTAAGGATTGAATTAAGCAAAATTAATGCAAAAATAAAAAGACTTTACGCACAAATTAAACGGGGTAAATGGAATGATCTATATGCTCAGGTCTTGACTCAAGAACATCTAATGGAAAACTATGGAAACTTCTCAAAAACATTAGCAACGAGCAACCACAAGCAGAACAATGCAATATAATTCTGAGTGAAGACGGAAATTTAGCTGTAAATGACGAGCAAGTTGCCGATCTATTAGGTTTGCACTACAAGAAAATCAGTAGACTGAACTTCTCAGTCGAAGACAGAAGCATCAAAATTAGGACTAGTTGTATTGTCCATGGCTGCCGCAGTGATACCCATAGACGAAACTCCATTTTCAGTAGAGATTTCAGAGTGAATGAACTAGAGGCTGTGATCGGTGATTCTTGTTTAAATAAATCTCCTGGTCCCGATGGTATTGACCATCTTGACCTGAGCGGAAGGCAGATATTTTTGGACATCTTCAATTGTTTCTGGAACAAGGAGCAGCTTCCTCGGGACTGGAGGAGAACGACCGTCATTCCTATTAAGAAATGTGGCAAAACTGATGGTACCCCTGAGAGTTATCGACGCATCACCTTAACCAGTATTGCTTGCAAAATAATGGAGAAAATGGTTTTGAGAAGACTCACTTTTCACCTGCATTCCCACAATATTCTCCCGGAGGAACAGTACGGTTTCAAAGAGGGACATAGTACTACAGATCAGCTTCTCTACTTCTGTCAAAGGATTAGATATGCTCACAATAGGAAACCTACTAATCACACTGTGGTGGTTTTTCTGGACTTATCAAAAGCTTTTGACAGAGTCTGGAATAATTTTCTTGTTATCAAACTGTATAAAATGTTTGGTATAGGAGGAAAAGCCCTACCCTGGATTTACGATTTCTTGATAAACAGGCTTATCAGAGTGAAGTTTAATAATTCCCTCTCCAGGAGTTTTTCGTTCTTTCAAGGAGTGTCTCAGGGTTCAGTTCTTAGCCAAACTTTGTTCTCGCTCTACTTATCAGGCATTGAGAGTATTATCAAGAGGAAATGTGAGGTCGGTGCATTCGCGGATGACATTATTCTTTGGAAGTCCGATTTTGACTTGACGAAACTGGAGAGAGACATTAATCTTGTCCTTGAGGACATTCGGAATTTCGCTGTAGACCACAAATTGATTTTTAACCCTACCAAGTCTATGGTTAGTTTCTCTAAAACCAATAGAAAACTATATAATTTCCAACCTAATACCTTTTTGTATAATCAATCATTGACCATCAATAAACATCCAAAATATTTGGGTTTTGTATTGGACCCTGAAATTCTGGGAAACACAAACTATTGACAATATTGTATTTAAAGCAAGAAAACGGCTCAACATCTTGAGATATATCTCTGGACGTGATTGGGGAGCAGATGCTGGCACTCTGAGAAACAAGTACATCTCACTTATCAGGCCCATCTTGGAGTATGGCGTTCCAGTTTACTGAAGTGCCTCCATTACAAATCTTCAAAAACTTGAAAAGGTCCAGCTCAGCGCTGATCGAATCATCACTGGTCTAAGAAATACTTGTCCCAGAGATATAGTACTTTCGAGGTGGAACTACAACTCCTTAGCCTTAGGAGACATTCATGTCTAACAAAATACTACAACAAACTCAGAAGTCTGGATTCTCAAAATCGTACTTCAGCTTACTTCAAAGATTGGTGTAATAACCAGAGACTCAGGTGAAACAGTCCCTTCAGCCAAATGGACTCTTTTAACCTTACCATTGGTGCTGTGGAACCTCATCACCTGTCACAATGTCTTGACCCAGCAGATGATCTTGACGGGGTCTTCTTCCATCCAGAATTACCAGTACACGTGAATAAACAAGCAGACTTTCCTGCCTATCTTAAGCAATTAGCTCTAGAGAGAATTGGAGATACACCAATTGACGTCGTTCAGGTTTATACAAATGGAAGTAGAGACGATTATTATCGATCTGGCAGCGGAATTGACATCAAATCGCAAGACCATATCTTAAGAATCCAGAGGAGAAATCCAGACGGTTGCGGGGTTTTTCGCAATGAGCTAATAGCCATTGATGAGGCCCTTGGTTCTCTTGCATCTCTTCCAAATGGAAAAGAGATTTGGATACTGTTTGATAGTAGAAGTGCAATACAGCACTTGTCCTATTGGCAAAGTGTGAGAGATAATGTTGTGGAGTGTCAATACTCACCAAGTCAAAACGACTTTCCACATCGCATCAAATTCATCTGCAGTGGATTCCCTCTCACATAGATCTAGAGAGAAATGAGATCGCGGACACTTTGGCCAAGGCTGGCGCTTGCGAGGTACCAGAGCCGTCAGCATCCCTCACCTTTTTGGAGATTTTCTCTAAAACTAAACACCAGAATAAGACCGCTTGGATTCCCCCCCGGAGCACCATTGGTATCAGTGTTCTCGTCCTGGAGGCTCTCTGGCTCACGGTTTTACAAGACAGGATCAAACTCTTCTATCCCGCTTTCGAAGTGGCCATTTCAAAACAATAAAATTTTCCGAAGGATGCAAGAGCTTTGAAATGTGCTCGAACTGTTCTTCTGAGCCGGCCACGCCTGCTCACATACTCGAGTGCCTAGGGCTCACCAAGCAGGATTTAGCAGACGATCCCTTGCTGTTGTTGGACTTTCTGAAAGTGCACGATGTCATGAACCTGGTCTAGCACCGCTGACCAATAGGGGCGTGCAACAAGAACAACAGAAGTTACGAGAAATAAATAGATTCCAGTCCACTGTCTTGTGATTGAGTCCTGAGTATTCTACGGAGTGAGCCATAACAACGTCTTTAGGATTTTAAAAGCGAAACAAGGAGAAAAAATTTAAATGATGGAAGAAGCCTAGCTGTTCGCAACCAACACACCGAAATTTTAATATAAAAAATTCAATGATATTATAGTAAGGCTATCAGAAATAATATCAATGATCTACACAGCATGAAAACTGATGTTTGGGCTGTTTATTTTCATCTTCTGTCTTCAAACGAGAGCCCTCAACATGGACTGTTTCCCGTGGGTATAAATGCCTGGTGCAAGTTTCAAAAGACAGAAACTGAATGTAACGAAAGGCACTAAGATCATAAACACATATACACGTGCTATATATATATATACGATAATGAATTAAATGAAGCCAATTTTTAGAGATCTAGGTGAACCTATATTATTAAGAATATGTTTACATGGAAAGACTTAGAACCCAAATATGTCAGTTAATAACACCCTATGGTCAGTCTTTCCAAGATCTATATTTGTGGAATTAAAAACTCTAAAATTAGGGGTAAATATGGTTATTGTACAGTTTAATATGTGAATCATGTACCAAATTAATGATCTTAAAACATTCTGATGCAGAACCAAGTTTGAACTTTGTGCCATGCTTAAAAAAAAATTGATGCAAGTAGGATCCCCTTGTAGACCGACGGAAGCATCTTGAGATGCCAAAAAAAGGCAAATTGTTAATAATAATAATAATAATAATAATAATAAAAAGAAAATTATACTTATAGAAGAGTCTTTTGCATGATCAAAGAGTAAAAAAAAATGTTTCATATGCTTCTGGAAAGTACTAAAAAAGTAAATGATCAAAAAATTACAAATTTTTAATTTAAAGCAAAATGTAATACTTTTCACTTTATGTACCTTTTTCTCAAAATGTAATACTTTTCACTTTATGTACCTTTTTCTCAAAAATTACTTATCATATAATTCTCAAAGTTTCAGTGAGAATACTTTTAACATGTTTACACATTTTAATGGAGCTAATTAGAATATATCTTGCAAACTTTTTAACCCTCCAAGCGGTTAGCACGGAAAATTCCGTCATTGTAAAGATACTTAAAAAATGCACTGCACGGGTTTTTTTGCCTTCAAGTAACATTTTCAAAAGCGGATTAGCCATACTTTTCTGAAATCCTTTCCCCCTTTTAAAGGTTTAACATCTTGAAAGATAATTAGGGACGGTGGAAGCAACACAGCAGGACACTGATTGGAAGTTTTATGGATCGCAGGGAACCCTGTGTTATGACCCTGGAGCAATCGTAAGAAATCGTGGAAAAATTTCTTTAGACCCCAGGAAGTGTTTGTTTGTTAGCTTGTATTTTAAAAGTTTTGAAAAGTCCCAACGCATAAGTAAAATATGTTACAATTCCCTTTTGGTTTCATATTAATTTGAAACTGTAACAAGTTGGGACGTGTCAGGGCAATCTGCTATTTTATATAGTTAGACAAATTATCTTTTTTAAAGAATATTCTTTCGCTTCATTTTTCTTATCTTAATCAATGCTTTCAGTTTTTTGAAACATGATTATTTCTTTATAAGATGCCAAAAAAAAATTAATAAAACACCAAACACTTTAAAATTTGAAATCTTTTCAACTTTCCAACCACTAAAAATGAATAAACTTAAACTTCATCAAATAATTTGAAACATTTTCTTACACTTTGATAAAAATAACGAAAAAAAAACTAATTAAGATCTATTGGGTTTTTTTTAGATTTCAAAGCCCAAGTGTTCAGGGAAGTTTACGTACAGTGCCTAGTTATATATTGTTAAAATACACTGAATTATATGTGAATTTTAAGTGCTTGAACTTCAGTTTACATCAAAGACAACATGAATGAAGATTTTCCCACATTTTTTTATAACTTGAATGTTTGAATAAATGGTAATCAAAAATATACGGAAACATTTACAGTAGACATTTATGCATATAAATAAACATAAAAATCAATTTTAAATTCGAGCTATTCAAAAACATTCGAATTATTCTTCAAAAATATCTATTTATGCAAAATACCTCAACATTTATCTTTTTTTAAAGGCTAACTGAATAAGTAATTAAAATCTGGATATTTTTTGAAATCTCGACCTTATAAAGCTAGAAATTTTATGTTAGAAATTCCATTTGAAATTTCGAAAAAAAAAATGTATCGCGCAGTTAAAAATTATTTACCATAAGTTCTAGCAACTCTTTGAGCATAATATAAATTTCAAATTTTATTATATAGCTTCTTTGGTATTTTTTAATATATTTCGAAGATTTCATACAATTCAGTTGAAAACTGCATGCTAAGAGCAAAAAATATACTAAAAAAAATCGGCGAATATACAATAAAGTTTTACATAGAAGGAAAACTGAGAAGCTAAAGCGTAGGAATGAAAAATTTTGAGTATAGCTGAAGTAGTTTTCGAAATATATATTTTAAAGTTCAGAAAATTTGTGTGCGTTATATGTTATACTTAATATTAATTAAATGGTTAAAATATGTTAATAATAGTCATGTAATCAATTGATGACACATTCATATACTAATAAAAATTATAATGGTCATTGATGCGAATGTCAAGAATTTTATGTAATTTTAAATTCAGACATTAAGATATTGATGTCGAAAATATAAAACGACCATCTAAAATACATGAAAAATGCAGTCTGCTATAAAATGATCTTGACAAACAAAATCCGGCATTTTAACTTTTTATGGCAGAGCCGGCTTAGTCAGGGGCGATCTGGAAAAACAGAGGGAACCGCGGTTTTGATGGATGCCGCTCTAGCTTTTAAATCTCTTAGGAAAAAAAATATATAAATTACAATTGCAAAAACTAAGTCTTGTAATTTTCCATACATTTTTATAACAACGAATTGTGGAATTGGCTCCCAATACTTTGTTGTGTTTGACAATATCTAAGGTAACCAACCATACTTTAGATAGATTTGCACTACTTTTTCGTAACCGTATTCCTTTTAAAATTAATTCGTGCGCGAAAATACACTTTTTGCACTCTTAAAAATTTATGTTAACTATAACAGTTATTTTTAATATATGCAACTTGTGAAATGTTCATAATTAACCATTTCCGTCTAAACAGTTTACATGAAAAAAAGTTTTGACTCCCTCATTCATTGAGGCATTATATAAGATTCTAACATTAAGTTTTATTTTTCAACGAATAGGGTCGACTGGTAGTGTATCGTGCTTCCACACCACAGGTCTTATGTTCTATTAACGGGCTGGGCAAGGTCGACTCTGCCTTTCATCCCCGCTACATTGGGTCGATAAATGAGTACCAAGCTTGCTTGGGGTCTTAAACACTGAAGGTCTCTCTCTCTTCAGACAGACCACCAAATCGGGACATCTGTTCATGTACCTCAGCGCCCAATGGTCACGTATATTGGGATGGGCATAGTAGTTCCTGGCCCTCATGGATTGTTGTGCTACTGAGTTTGAGTTTTAAGTTTGAGGATTGCCTCACTTTTGGGATACCCCTTAGATAAATATGTATTTCCACTCATTTGCAATTAAACATTTTTCTTTCAATTACCTTTATTTCAGAAGGAAGTTTGATTTTTCAAATGTATTTGCGTAATAACATGGATATTTGTGTATTATATTAAAATTTTGATCAATCCAAAATTACATGTTTTTTGCTCCTCTAAAATCTTTTAGGATTTTAGAACTGATCTTACAATCCATATACGTTTTATAATAGTATATTTAAAAATGATAAAGACATTTTTACGACTGTGTGAGCTTTTATGCCTCGTTTATAAATATAAAAAATTGCATTCAGCTACAGTTTTTAAAATGTACTAAAATAAGTGGAGGAATAGGATATTTACATATTATGAATATTTTTGACTGCAGTAAGATATATTTATATTTCAGTTGCTTTACAATTTGAATAGAAGTTGTAAACCATTTTGCGAATAGTTTGATATTGAATATAAACCCATAGGCTGTTTAATGTTGTAAAGTGTTTTATTTTGATACCAGCACACATTAAAATAAGGCTCATTTGCAGTTATATGATCAGCTTTAGGGATATTTAAATTTTAAAAAAATAGTCTACACGTACGAAAACATTCTTTCAAAATCACACACCACATCTCATGCTATCTCTTCCATACAGCAGGAAATATTTGTGTATACTCAAAAAATTTAATACAGGACACATTTGAAAATGTTAAAATTGTTTTTAAAATTTGGTATAGATACATTGTGGAACTGTCGGTTAACTTCACCGAACAAAATTGTTTTAAGTGTACTGTTTTGAAAGACAAGATTAATTAGGGAGAACTTTTCTCACAATAGAATTTGCAATGACTGAATTGTGTGAAAATGTAGTTAGCGATGTGTGACATTTTTCCTTGTAATAAAAGAAACAAAAAGATAAGAAATTTAACTTGAGTAGAATATGGTTAGAAGTACTGTCATGCGCATTTGAAGAAGTATATCCCCATTTAAATTAAAAATTATTGACTGAATGTGTGTTATGTCCATCACAAATGCCGATGTGGAAAAGAAATTTTTATTTAATACAAGAAGTTCGAAAAGGAGAACACTAGGAATGAAAATTTAGATTTTTTCCGAAAAATATATTCAGTTAACATAAAAATATCATTTATATGATTTTAATTAAAATAAATTAAAATTATTGAAATCTTTTTTTTATGTTATTTTAAATTAAAAATATAATTGAATAGAGAAAGATCGGTTTTATTTCATAAATATAATCATCGTATGTATATCACCGTATGCACCATTTATTGTCTCATTGTTTAAAAAAGAGAGATAGGGCAGTGCTTCTCAAACTTTCAATACTGGCGCCCCCCTTTTCAATCACAATTTTTATCGCGCCCCCCTTATACATTAATAATGCACTAAATGCAATAATAATTCACTTTGACGCTAAAGCTACAATACGAGATTTTAATTATAAACCATACACATTAATAACATAAGTATTAAATTTTGAATACTACTTTTAAACAAAAAATAAATTAATTAAGTAATAGGACAATTATTACGTTATTTTTCCTTTCTCTAATTTTTAAATTGAACATATTGCAAAATGCGGTGACTGCTTAGAAGACAAAATATGGATATCTGCTAAATATAGAAAAATAACTCAGAGGGTCAATTTCTAATCATAAGCATTCCTTATAAAAACTTTGCTTTGTAGAACAAGCCCATGAAAGTCGTTAATACTTATTAAACTTGTTCTTAATTTAGTATTAATTAAATAGTTATAAAATACTCTGTGCAGCACTGATACATTAAAAGTATACCGGCCGAAGTACGCGCTCTTTGCATGAGTTCGTTTAAAAGAAAATAAAACATTCTTGCCAAACATTAAAGCCAAGTGCGCGACAATGTTTACAAAAATGTAAAATGTTTTTAAAATGCTTGCTCAAATTTTAATTAGTTTTAAGCGAATTTTAATTTTAATCCTCACAGAATTAGCATTTATAGTTGATGTTAAATAATGAACAACAATATAAAATTCCGATGAAGAATAAATGTATTATTTTTAATATTTTTAAAGCAAAAAGACTTCAACATGTTTTAACCTGGGAGCAGGCGCGCACTCGATACGATCTAGCAGGGTTATTGAGTCACCCCAATCCTTTTTTTTATAATTATTTTATTGTACACGATACAAATCGTTATTCCAGTGAATAATTTAACTAAGAGAAAGTTACTTACCTACTTTCAATGACTCTTCAATTTTTCTTTGGTGACAAATAAACAGTTCTGCCAGAATCAACAATTTCGTGATCTGTGTGTCCCGCGCGACCACTTCCGGGTAAAAAGTGTATTCATTATGATAATATGTATGTTACTGCTAAAAACAATTGTTATGCTTTATGTTTGAAAATGCTCCTCTTGGTCTCAGTCTTCGCATAGTAATCCATCAAAGAGTGTGTGTGTGTGTGCTTTCCGTGGTTTTCCAAATATCATAAAACTGATTTACGTGGAAAAAAGCGCAATAGAGAAATACATTACTTACAACTTCCTTAAATGAGAAATAAACACATAAGAGATGGGTTATAACTAACTCTACTAATAACTTAGAAGGTCAAACAAATTACAGCTATAATGTGCAGTATTTCAAAAATAATGACAGTGATGAATTTTTATGTTCCTGAATTTTTCGATTCTGGATCTGGGATCTGTTTTTTCTCTAAAAGAGTAGAATGTTATTTTTAAAAAAGAAAACGTAATAAAAACTCTCTCATCATGGGATTACAGCAAATTAAATAAAATATTTTTTATTTGGTTATAGAATCAAAGATAGCTAATTAAGTATTGAAGAAGTTTTTTTTTTTTTGATGACTTGATATCGCCTATAACAGGGGTGGCGAACCTTTTTTGGGTAAACGTGCCATTTTTTCTAAAAAAAACGTTTAATGAGTTATAGGCGTGCCATCAAATAATTTTGACTTGTGATTATTGAACAACTAATAAAACTAAATACGAACAAATCAAAATTCTTTATTTAATACGAAAAATACATTTTGCACTGTATAGTAGTAAATGTTTTAGTTATACTTGTAATTTTAATTAAAGTAACATTAGTGTGATTTCTGCTGTTGTAGATTAGATGAGAAATAACTTATATCAGGATTATAAGATGTTACTTTTAGTAGAATGCATGCTGAATTAGAGTCGTCTGTTAAACGGTTTCTAAGCGAGTCTTTGATGTTATTTATCTCTGAAAATAATGACTCGCAGGCATAGGTAGATGAAAATATGGTTAAAATAGCATACGCTAACTTCTTCAAACAGTTAAATGCGTCTGGAATCGAATTCCATGTTTCCAAAATTTCGTTACTGGTATTTTTACTTATATTGCTTGTCAATCTTTCTGCTTCAATCAATTCCAACTTTTTCCTTGTTTCAATAAACTTTTGAATCCATATTGAACTAGACTGAAATCAATCAGTTGCATTTCAAGTTCTTCAATTTCCAACCAATCGAATTGAGACAAGTTCAGTTTATCAAACGAAATCACATCAGGGTACATAATAAATTTGAACGTTTCCGATTATTCCTTGAACTGAGAAAATCTCGCTGAAAATTCTTTGATTAAAGAATCCATTATGGAAATAAAGTCATCAATAACTTTTCTTCGTTTCGTTTCTCTTGGGCATCTAAATCTGTGATATATTTTTTAAAGTTTGGGAAGTACTTGTAGTTTTTTGTAATAATATCGTTTCTGAAAACATATAGTTTAGCTTCAAAAGCGGATCCATCATGACGATAACTGTTTTATGCGGGCCTTGAAGCTTTATGTTCAATTTGTTGAAATATTGGCATATGTCTGTAAAAACATCAATTATAAAAGCCACATAATATCCATCAACTGTGGCTATTGTTCAATTTTGCTCTCATTTTGTAGAAACAGTCTGATTTCTTCCAAGCAATCAACAAATCTTTGAAGTACGTTCCCGCGGCTCAACCAGCAAACATTGTTATACATTATTAAGCCATTATACACCGAATTGACTTCATTCAACAAAGCATCAAACTTTCGTTTATTTAAAGCCTGTGACGATATGAGGTTGACTATTTTTGTGAATAAAGTTATTACATTATCAAGAAATCTTGAACCACTCTTTGCACATAAGGCTTGTTGGTGAATAATGCAGTGGTATTCAAGAATCGAGTGTCCTACGTCTGTTTTAAATAAAGAAATTAAGCCATTTTTTGCCTACCATATTTGGAGCACCATCAGTGGTTACTAAACAATTATTTTCAAATCAATTTCCTTCTCAGCAAGCGAATTTCTTACTGCCGTACAAATATCTGTGCCCTTTGTAGTTGTTAACAACGATGTTATCGTAATTAATTCTTCCTTAATGATGTTTTCTACACAATATCGAGCAAAGACAGCTAAACAAGCCGATTTAGTAGTGTCAATACTTTCGTCAAGACATAGCGATATAAAAGGAGCGGAGTTAATGTCATTTTTTTTGTTGATCTGTAACATTTTCTGCCAATTTCAAGATTCTATCTTTCATTGTGTTTCTAGATAGAGGAACATCTTTGATGCGCTGAATTATCTTATCTTTATTATCAAAATCATCAAAAAGTGAGGGCGCACATGCCAACCAAGCTTCCTTCAAAAACTCTCCCTCTTAAAAAGGTTTACCATGCCGAGCAATGGCATTTGCAGCTGAGTAACTTGCCGCACTTGTGTGACAATTTTTGCTTATATTTAAATATAGACGTCGACTGTTTATTTCTGTCTTTTATTGCACTTGCAATTAATTCTTTTGCTCTGGTTCGCTTTTTTTCACAAAAGGATTTGTGATTTGTTTCAAAATGCCGTTTTACAGACGATGTTCTGCATACCACTGTTCCAGAACATAAAACACACACCGCTTTGTCACCTTTATTGATCATGCCATATTTATCAGCCCACCAAGTTTGAAATTCTCTGCTATATTTACTATCTTGCACTTTTTTTTTTGTTGAACTAGCCATATTAAATACCAGTTAAAAATCGTAAATTTAACACAAAACTTTAAATGTACAGATGTGTCGATGAAATTAACTATTCTATGTGCCCCCGCCAAAAACACCCCTTTTACTGACTGCGCACGACTGCGGGCTCATGGGCAGATTTATTTGTTTTTAAGAAATTGAGTGCTTGCAGGAGATTTCTGTAGTGTCTGATCTTTCGCTTTTGTCTCAGATCATTAAAATTTTTAAAAAATAAAGCAGTGAGAGCTATTTTACCAATTAGACTTACAAGACAAGAATTAGATCACATTAATAAATTAGATGTATACAAGCTGAACTATTAATGTAAACGTTAGAATATGTTTTTAAACAACTTGAATATATTTAGAAATAGTTACGTACACACACTATGCGTAGATAAACTTTGCATCATTAGCAATTTATAATATACGAAGTATTTACGCAAGACATAACAAACGAGTCTGCTCCCCCACTTGTCGGCATCGCGACGGATCACTCGCGTTTGTTCATAATACTTAATAGTAAACTTAATTATTTTAAGCCAAAATGCAAATCGTTTTTGATCGATGGCGTGCCCAAAATATTCTGTCGCATGCCATCATTGGCACGCGTGCCATTGGTTCGCCATCCCTGGCCTATAACTTACATCAGAGTAAAAGTGCATTTTTTATTATGTCTGAAAGTATTTTGTTTTAATTCATTCCAGTAAATTAATTATTTTTTAAATCTTTTATTTTCGATATGCTCGCGCCCCCCTCGTAAGGTTATCGCGCCCCCCCAGGGGGCGCGCCCCACAGTTTGAGAAACACTGAGATAGGGCCTTCGCTCTTTTTACCTCATTACTTTTTTAAAAAACAGGAAAGTGGGCGCGTTTTCTTACTCTCATATTCAAAAATGAATACAGGATGCTTTTTTCTGGTTCAAATCGCAATACCAATATATATATATTTAATTTTTAAAAAATGACAGAAAAATAAATTTTGTTTGAAGAAAATATAATTATTTTTCAACTTCTAACACACTATTTATTTCCTTTTTTCCACCCTTCATTTTGTTTTAATTTTACTGTGACTAAACATATGGGGGAAACGACCCAGTTGCACTACAACTTTCAAACAAGATTGCCCAAGGCAACTTGACAGCTAGCTGTAAACGATTGATCTCTTGGTTCTTACTTTACAAAGGGACCGAACTGAGTCATAAAATTGTCCCCGTTCGACCTCCCAAATTTTAAAAGGGGGGAAGGAAAGAAGTCTGTTGCATTTTTAAAGCGAATGGCAAAATAAGAGTAAACGCTTTCGGAATAACTTTTCAGGAGAAAGCTAACCACTCAGAGGGTTAAACTAAATTTTAGGGGGAATTGAACAATTTTTGAAAAATTCATAATTAATTTAATTCTTTTTTTTAAAAAAAGACAAAACCCTTCGTTAAAGTGTTATTAATAGTACGCATAACCTACCGTAAAAATTTTATCCACGAGAAATAAATAGTTTTTCTGAGAAAAAGGTACTTACGCAATTTAACATGGGCTCCTATGGACGTGCCGGACCCCCTTAATTACTGATGGGAGGCCAGAACGAATTATTCAGCAGACCTCAAAATTTCAAAGTCAGTTTCTTGGAATTCCTTTGAGTTCCCCCCTCACCGGATAGTGAAATTCCTTCGACAAGGGTGTGCCAGAAAGTTCCCGCGCCTGGGGGTCACTAGACCCATAAATTGCGGGGTGCGTCAAGAGATTTCCCGCGCTCCCGAAAGTTCATTAAATCCTTAGGGTTTGGAATGCTGTAACTCTGCGCTGGTCTCTGGACCAATCAGAGACAATTAAAGTGGACAAGACAAAGAGTCCACTCTAGGATTTTTGTGTGAAAAGTCGTAAAATAAAACGGGACGCACCCCGATTTTGACAGAGACAGAGCCGATTCCAGAGCTAGAGACAATCACGAAAACTCCGGAGACTCCGGGCATCAACCATGTCCATTCCCCTGCTTTTTCCCTTTCTCAAGCTAAGTTAAATTTTGATCTTGTAGTGAAGTAAATTTCCAGATACTTGTGCTTAAAAATAAATTTAATAATGTTTTAAAACTATACGATCAGTGTATGATTTATTGTGAGATGAGTGTTTTAATTTTAGAATTAGTTAACTTAATTAATTGTCATGATGCGATGCGAAATTAGGAATCTGTGTTCAAAGATTTAATAAATTAAATAAGTTTAAAATAGCGTCGCATCATTACATTTGCCACACACATATCTAAACTGCTGACTTTTAAAATTGTAACACCAGGATGGAATTAACTGAGGAACATCAAAATCACATGAAAGGAAGAAGAGGTTGGGATATGCATATGTTTAATATTTCAGCGCATTCAGACTTCGTAGGAGGGAAAAACTACATGTACACTGGCCTCAAAAAGTTAAGGTACAACCGGGTTTTTGTGTCTAATTTGCAAATGAATGAATGTAGAAACAAAAAATTTGGAGGATATGTGCATTAAATAGTTTTTTATTGAATGCGTCATAGAAATTTGTATAAGTGTATTGCAAAAACGATTTATAACAAAAAAAGCAATCTCTGCGGAAAAGTCCATTCTTGGAGAAAACAGCACATCACAGTGTTATGTGGTAAAATGGCATAAAAACAATACAAAAATGGGTTTTAATAAGGAATGTGTCCACCCCTAACTTGAATGCATTGGCGGCATCGATTTCCCATGCTGTTTATTAAGTTGTCGGACACCGGAATAGGAAGCGAAGACCAGACACAGAGTAAGCCTTGTTTCAGCTCATGTAACGACCTTGGAGGAGGATTTAAAGCAGCAACCTCTCTGCCAAGATAGTCCCAAAGATGTTCTATCGGATTCAGGTCTGGAGATCGAGCTGGCCATTCCATTCGTTCCAAACCGTGATCCTCCAGATACTCCTCAACAATGCCAGCTCGGTGAGGTCGTGCATTATCATCCATCAGAATGAAGTCGTTACCAATAGCAGCAGCATATGGGCGGACATATGGATCAAGGATCTCATCCCGATATCTAAGACCAGTTACGGTTCCTCCATGGAACACATGCAGGTCAGTGTGGCCACCGAGCGAGATCCCTGCCCAAACCAGGATTCTACCACCTCTATAACTGTGTCTTTCAACAGTGTTGGATTGGTGGTATCTAGTGCGCTGTTCCCTCCAGATCAGTAGACGCCCTGAATCACTCTCCATTGTAAATCTGGACTCGTCTGTGAACAGCACAGAAGCCCATTGTTGCTGCGTCCAAGAAACATGTTCTCTTGGTAGCATAAGCGGTTCCTTCGCTGTCGTTCGTTGAGGGGAACGCACACAACTGGTCTTCTTGCATAAAGACCTGCATTGTGAAGACGATTTCGCACCGTAGTAGCGGAGATTCTTCTTCCTGATGCTTGAAAGTGGTCTGCAACGAGCTGCGGCACAGTAGTGGTTCTCCTTCGTGCCGAAAGAGCTAGAAAACGGTCTTCTGCAGGTGTTGTAGCTCGTGGTCGGCCTGGAACAGGTCTTCTGGACACAGAATCTTCGGATTGGTATTGATCCCAAAGTCGCTAAACAACACTACGTGACACATTGAGACGTCTAGCAACATCAGCCTGCGACAATCCCATTTCCATCCATCCAACTGCCCACCACCTTAACGAATTGGGTAAACGACGTCTCTGAGACATTTTCTAAACTCTATTGACTATTGTCACCGAGACTGCCAACAACTGTTGAAAATCAACACAACTTACACACAAAAGTACGAAAGCTTGATATTTGCATATTTTTCTCTCACTCAGAAATATACGTTCTTTTCTATAAAATAAAAGTGGTAGCAATCGTTTTTGCATTAATGTTTTTAAAGTTCGTTATTATCATTCATGTAAACTATGCATTTTATTTTTACTGCCATTTTTTTTATGGTGAGCTTCGAAAAACATGTTGTACCTTAACTTTTTGAGGCCAGTGTACTTCATAAAAGCAAAGTTGCGTAGTGGATTTCTTATTTGGAAAACGTCTTGTAAGTTCGAAGTTTGCTCAGAATATCATGTTATGCCTGGAATAAGAAGAAAAGATGCTTACCAGCAAGTATCAGAATTTGATAAAGGCAGGATCGTTGCCAATCGAGTGTGTAGATGTGGAAGTCCCCACCCCTGGTACTAGTCGAAATAAAACCACTTTCATGTGAATATGGAATCAGTGGGTCATAATAAACAGCATACTGGATCCCACGTCTTTCCATGGCTAGCCCTTGAAAGAACAGACATAGTGTGAGGTCGGTCCTGCAAAACCGAACAACCCCAATTGCGGACCGTTAGTTAGGAAACGGACACGTTCGCAGCACGCCAAGTATCCGATCGTACGGTGCAATAACATTTACAGCAGCACGGACTGTCAGAACGATGGCCATTTCTTCAGCTTCCCTTGACAATGCAACATAGAGAGAGACAGTGACTCTGGTGCACAGAACGACAAAGTTATACAGGAGAAACCCAATGTCGTATTTTCAGACGATTCCCGGTTCTGCGCACAGTATTCTGTTGGCTGTATACCTTTCTGGATGCTCCGAGGAGATCGTTCTTTGCCTGTTCTCATTCGATATTGGCATAGAAAACCATAAACCTAGTATAAAGGCTTGGACAGCCATTGGGTAGATGACACGCACCTCTCTAATTGAAATCGATGGTAATTTGATTGAAGATCGGTGCATTACTGTCGACTTACGTCCAGTGGTTGAGCCCTATCGCCCAAGCCTGCAAAACTCCAATTCCCAACAGTATGATGAAAGCACATGTTGCACGCCGTGTTCTGACCTTCCTCGATACACAAAGTATTCGATTGTTATCCTGGCGTGCATGGTCTCCAGATCTGTAACCTATCGAAAACATCTGGTTATGGGTTGCTGAGACTCTGGCCCGCCACTCCTCTCCCTAAATATGGTTGATGTGTAGCATCAACTTGAAGCAGCTGGGAATGAGTTGCCCGTTTCTATCATCCAAGCCCAGTTCGACTCCATGGCTAACTGGTAAGGGCGGTTTTGGCTGTCAGGGGGTGGCAACTGTTTCTACTAATTTTGCACCCCCAACCAACTTTCAAATTTAATAATTTTGTCTTCATGCCATACTATTTACGTACAATAAATATCTTTTTTTTGTATTTGCTTTCCTTCATGGTGCTGTAATTTTAATGCCCAGCAGTTTATTTTGTCCAAAACATCTTGTTCTATGTATAATATATATATATATAGTCATGTTATATTCAATTTGTCTTCTCTTCCATAGTACTTATATAATTTTTAATGCGCTTAAAACTGAAAAAAGATCTCTCACTTGATATAGATATTGTTAAAAATATTTTCAAAAGTATCTCAGTATTAGGGAAAATCGGGGTGATTTTTCTTGCAATCGTTGGTTGGCACATCTCGCAGAATTTCTTGGTGCTACCTACAGCAATCGGATAAATTAAAATTCAAATAATAAAAAGAAGTAGACTCCAACGTTTATAGATGTTGGAAAGAGGTGTCAAACTGTGGGTAGGCTAGAGGCAAGTCACACACACAGTCTCAAATCCAAACTTGTAGAGAATTCAATTTAATGTCCAGCGTCGTCTTCAACTCATGGAAACACTTTCAGACTACCAAATCAGTTGCGAGAAAGCCAAGGCATGACCTTCTCTGCCGCAAGAACCACAACGGCCAGATAAGATGCCCATTTGCCATTATAGTGAGGCGTAATAGAGATGTTACAGCTTCTCAGCTCTCTCGTGAGTTGTATACGACCACAGGAACGCGTTTCAAGGTTAACTGTTTCCAGAAGAATTCCTGAGAGAGGGCTGTTTACAAGAAGACATGTTTGTGTCTTGCTCAGTCCTGCGAATATGAGAGTTCCTTTAAAATGGTGCAGAGATCAGAGAATGAATCGATGAGTGACCGTTCTCTTCACTGATGAGTCCCGGTTCAGCCTAATCAGTGATTTTCACCGTATTTTTTATGGAGAGTATCAGAAACCAGCTGCCTACCATCCAATGTCCGAGAAACTTACCATTGCGGCAGAGAAGGCTTGATTGTCTGGGTAGGCATCATGTTGGGTGGCCGCACACACCTCCATGTCTTTCAAAGAAACACTGTGACTGCTGTGAAGTATAGGGATAAGGTCTTGGAGCCCTATGTTCGCCTTTTCAGGAGTACAGTTGACCCTGATTTCATTTTAATGGATGGCAACGAGAGACCACATAGAGTTCGTATGGTCGACGAATTTCTGGAAAGTGAGTATATTCGCCGGATGGGTAGGCCAGCCAGATCTCCAGAATTCAGCCCTATAGAGGATGCCTGGGACACTCCGGGGAGGGCTATTATTACTCGTTACCGCCCTTCAAGAATCCTCAAAGGTCTGAAAACAGCGATGCTGAAAGAGTACAACTAAGAGCCACATGAACTCATTTCCAGCATAAATCACAATGCGAGGTCTGTTCATCTGTAAGTAGGTACCATACCCCATTTTTTTGTTCTATTCCGCAACCCTTGTTTCTTACCTTCCAATTCCGATGAGTATTACGCACGACCATAAGTGCTGTGTTGAATGGACATTTTTTTGTAATATATCAACCCTATGTACAAACCAAATTTCACTAAAATCTGTTCAGTAGTTCTAGATATATATATATATATATATATATAATCAAACAAATCTAAAAAACTTTCTTAATTTTGAACACCAGTGCAGTTTTACTATTTTTGGGTTATCATTTATAGTCTGTCTGTTAGACCCAGAGTTAGGGATTAAGACTACACAGTACCCTTTTTCAAATTTTTTTTTGGAGACAGTTACAGCAAAAATAATTTATGTTTTACATTTAGATTATATTATTAAGCTGGTCCTGTACGTAAAAAGTCAGCTTGACCAGTCATTATTTTACAATTTTAAAAAATTAAAAATCTGAAGTTTCTCCAAGCTCTCATACATACATATATATATAATTTTCAATTTTTAAAATTTTTTAGTCATTTATGTTTCTTAAATTATTGCAAACAAAAGTTAGTATGGATTTGAAAATTTATTCTCTTGTTGATTTTTAATTATTTTTCTAGAAAAACCTGGAAAAAACACGAAAATTTTTAAAATATCAACTTCAGCCTTTTTTAGAAAAATAACTAGAGATCTCAACCCTAAAACCACAGTAAATTTTATAGAATATACGTTTGGGAGTTTATACAAAAAATTTCAAGGGTCTATCTTGAACAGAAAAAAAAGCCTTAACGCAATTGCTCATTGTTCTCCTTTTCCACAAATTCATTTTTGAAATTTTAGATGTAATTTTCAGAAGATTTTAGTAGACTAGACGCTCTCAATAATTCGCACACAACTGATTGCAATTCTTTGCTAAAATAATCTTCCGGTTTTTACTTTTTTTTTTCAATTTTCTGACTGAATTATGAAATTTATGATTTAATACAAAAATATTTTGTTTAAATCTCGTAATCTTTAAGAAAATCATAGTTTCATTTCTAATACTAAATATAATTTGGCTTCCGGACTATATATATATATTTACAACCAAAATTCTTAAAATATTTCAAAATTCTAAGGTTTAAGAGTTCTTTTAAAAACTAGAAACACACACACAATCACAAAACCCTTAATTTGTAAAGTTCCCTTTTAAAGTTTTTTAATATAAGTAATTGATTAACAAATTTTTTTACACATTCTAGTTTATCATTAAATATTTTTTTCTAAAAAATTTCAAATTTTTTTTTAATTATAATATTTTGAAGCTGTAAAAAACATAGAGCATTTTCAAAATAATGGGAAATTTCCAAGATAGCCCAAACCTTTTTGACAAACGCCACAACAATAAAAAAAAGGACAGCAAAAATGAAATCTATAAGTTTTTCCACTAAATTTATATCTTAATTATTTATATTTCCTTTTCTCTAAATTAGCAAAACTAAAAATGTAGATTTACTAAAAGGAAAAAAAAAGTTATCAAACTGAAAATACAGTGTTATGTTTTTCTTAAAAATTAAACATGTGGGGGCAAAATGACCCTATGACCACAAAACAGTAAAAAATTTTACAAAAAAAAAAAAAAAAAAAAAAAAAAAAAGAATATCATCTGAAATTTTAACTTTACAGATGAAATGGCATATCATGCAAAAACAAGTTAATCAAAATTAAGATGAACGTTAAAAATTGCCAACAAAATTCAGATTTCATAGAAGTATTTAACTATAAATATTGCTATTAAGGCCTAAATCCAACCAGATTGAAACCCTTTGCTTTGAATGACAGATCTTTTATCACAAATTCATTTTTTACAAATTATCATGAGTAAAATAAGATGTATCTGAGAGTAACTAAGCAGGGTTGGGGACTCAAAACAAACATTTTTGACTTGAATAGTATATTTGTTCATTCAACAAAAGGACATGCAAAATTTTTGTGCCAGTGAAACTGCAAGAAAACAAGGTATAAATCCACATTTTCAAGAAAAAAAGGCAAAGAAACGTTAAAAAACATCTTGATGGGTTAGCTTTTGATCATCGATTTCGAAATCAAGAATAGATATTTAAAATTACTATTTTTAATAAGGTACACAATATTAGCTCAATTAAATACACATTTTACTGGAACAATTTTGTTACAAAAAAGAGTGACGAATTCTAAAATAAGTATTCTGCTATAATAAGCCTAAACTTTTCTTTTCTTCTTAATATTTACCACCTAGTTTTCCCGAAAATAACCCAGGCATGGACTGTTCACCAATTATGCAATGAAATAATGCGCAAATATGGAGTGCAAGAATACGACCTTACAGAAGTATTTACAGCAACGTTACTACTCTAAACAATTTCTGTTACTTCTGCAGCACAGCTGATATAACATTCTGCAAATTAAAAATTATTTAATTTTATTGGACCAAGCTCGACTCCAAAATTTATCACATATAGCAATTGAAAATCAAGTCGCACCAAGACTGGATATAAACGAAGTTATTAATACTTTTGCAAAAACTACAGCTAGTAAAAGATTGTTTACTTAATTGTTAATTTGTAGTTAGTAGGTAAGTCTGACTCTCTCTCTTTCATGTAATAAACCTTTTATTCTTTATCTACATCGTTTTATTTCCTAATATCTGTGTTATTATTTGTAATCTAGCTCGTTAATGTCTTTTACGGTACTCCTCGTCTTCCGGTTGCGGCAGTTCCTAAGCTGTTCACGGTTGCTCTGGAAGGTCTATCACGGCGTCATATCGAATCTGGGCGATCACTAAAGTTCATACATGTAGGTAGTAAGTACGAGTAGCTTTGCTTTCCTTGTTCTGCAGAGAATGATAAAGAGCTCATGTTACAGAAACTTTGTATTTTTAAAATATTCATATATTTTTACTTTAATTTGATAAAACCCAACCAAAATGAGGCCCTCATTTTTTTTGTACCAGCGCCTTTGAATATCTAAATACACCACTGTTTATTAGATTAAGTTGTTAAAAAGATGACCCATTTAGTTAAGATTCCAAAATAGTACAAAAGTTGCTCATTTCTATCCATAACAATTGTTGACAATATTTTCTTTAATTAAATGACTATTTTAAAAAGCTGAATCTTAAGTGGGTAACTCAAACTAAGCAATAAATTCAAAAATAAAACAGAAAGCACTTTTTTTGTAATACTTAAATGAATTATATGTTTGAAGTGTTTGCTTTCAACACAAATGTAGGCTCTATAACGTTTTAAGTGATCGTTTGATGAGTCATGATTAACTAGCTAAATTTAATTATTCCATTGCTTCAGCAATCCTTCAGCGCAGTTCGGTTATATTTTCGATTCGTTTAAAATTAGAAGGCAAACACATAGAAAATTTCAGTCGTTAAAGTATAACAAATTTTTTTCTCCGTTTTATTTTGGTATTGCTTATAATTTGAGTTACACACTTAAGATTGAGTCTTTTAAATGAAGTCATTTTGTAACAAAAAAATTGGCAATAATTGTTATGGATAAAAAAAGTAGCCAATTGTTATGGACAAAAAAGTAGCAAGTGTACCATTTTGGAATCTCAACGAAATGGGCCATCTTTTAAAATAACTTGCCTAAGGTAGTATATAATATTTCTCTTTTTTTATGTACAGTCAAAGTTATGTGATATCATTTTCTCCAACTACACTAATTTTAACCAATCCAGCAAAGTTTTTTGCTGGATTTGTGAATGTGAATAATAGCACGGCTATGCAAAATGATATTAGTAAAAAATTCATAATAAAGTTAAGAAATTTGTGGGTCACAGTATCTAATAATATGATGGAGAGTGTCAAATGAGGTATTTTTAAAATGAAGATTGTTTTACAAATAAAAAAAATTCTCTACAATTCTTATGGACAGAAAAAACATTTTGAAATCTTAACTAAATGAGCCATCTTTTGAAGAACTTGCCTGGGGTTATATGCAATAGTTATTTTTTTTATGAAGAGTCAAAATAAGGATACATAATTTTCTTAAACTTCGAATCAAACAAATTACATTGATTTTAACTAAACCAGCAAAGACGATTAATAGCACGGTTATGTCAGATGACAGGGGAAAACACATTGCGAAATTTGTGGTCATAGTATATAATGATGTGATGGAGGGTGTAAATTTTCAACATAAGCTAGTCGTCACTTAACTAAGTGAAACGGAATTTTAAAATTTTTATATAGAAATGATATGACTCCTTTTGCTTTCACCCTGTATCTTGCTTGACGTTGAGTTTCAGGACACCTTATACATCATTTGATGGGAGCCGGGTGGCGTTAGCAGTGTCAACATCTCTATCTAGGAGGTGTTGGCAGTGTATGGCTCTTGTTATCTGATCATGATTTATAATTAGGATGTACTTTTGTGAGAGGTTTTCACCTTTCTTGGGCCCCTAGATATGTAGAAGATAGGGAAAAACACTTGCCATGATCCAATCAATCTATTTATTGCGCATACAATATAACAACACAATTTCAATTAATAAACAGTAAGAGATTGTCTCTGTGCTAACCGCGAAAGTGGAACAACGACGAAAATACACGAAAGATTAGGAGACTATCAAACTCGATCCTTACTTTATATAATCTAATATTAATTTAATCTCAGTGATCAATCGTCACTTTAAATCTTTCTCTTAATAAGTATTGTTCACCATAATTCAATAATGATACCTGTCAGTAACGATTTCCCCTGATTTCTGGTTTATCTCCTCTCCTACTCTAGCTAGAAAACTTCATCTAAATATAGTAACTTAATTTGCATATCACAGTTTTCTTCTTCTGAAGGATTGGTTGAGAATAACGCAAATTGATAGCCCAAAGATTTCTCAATAGAATTAGTGAAGGGATCGCAAAAGATCCGTCACACTTTGTTAAATAGTTCACTGTATAAAATTCTGGTAAGGTCATAAAAAAAATCACTGATTTGCACAAAATACTTAGAAATAAAGGGTAGAGTCTCAAGAATGAAAATACTTGATTTCTACTAAACTGTTACAATTCTGAATATACAAAGCCATTATTTGGGGGAAGAGATGTGGAAAAGGTCGTCCTCAAATATTACAAAATAGCATTTTCTGACAGTTTATCACATGGAACAACAAAGTATTTAAAATGTTTTTCAACTGTTTTATACCTTTGTTTATGATTGAAAGTTATTAAATGAATTGAATATATATATATTTTAATGTTGCCAATCTTTTCTTTATATTTTATAACAGAATAAGAACACTTTTCTTTCAAGAAATCTTTTTTTAAAGCCAGAAACAAATTTTGGTTTAATACCTCACTAAAAGTGGATATTTATTATAAAAACAATTAAAATATGATTGGATCATGGGGATGTTTGAGTTGGCAAGACATTTTCTCAAAATATTATACACAGAATTAGACGATCATATTTAATGAGCAGTACCCTCCAACACTCGACATAAACATATTTAGTTTTCAATTTTTGGCAATGAGTATGAGGATTCTGTGTCACCAGGAAACTACGACCCAGAAATATAACTCAAAACATTTTTTTTAATGAACTAATACAAATGTTAAAGTATATGTAAGTTATCAAATTCTTGTCTTCCATCTTATTTTTATACACTATACAAAAAACTCATTTGATGAATAATATTCTTTTTTAAACAAGACAGAGAGAGAGAGAAGGAGAATAAATTATCAGCTTATTTGAGATTCTTTGATGTCAAGATTTAAAATCTGTAATGAATATTATTAGGATGGTTCAATGTATTTTAATAACAACCAACTTCAAACCATTTAGCAAGATATTTTAAGACCATAAATAATTGTTCACACAGTACAAAAGAATAATTCATATCTGACCTGGATTTGAATCTTAACATAAATTACTCTGAAATCTGTAACAAAGTTTTTAAGTGATTGTGATCTCAATGTTATAAATTAATGCATTTAAAAATGAAATGATTACTTCAAGAACTATTTAAAAGAGAAACAAATAATCAAAATTTGCATTAAGATTCCCATTTCTTAATTTAAAAGAAAAACAACTAATCTGCTGTTCATTGATTGTTATTGTTTTACAGTCATCAAAAGGACTCTAAGTATTCACTATTTATTTTTCTTTAATATAACATCAATAATTAAAAATGCTTAAAAATAAACAAGTCACCGGGTGTGTATCACAAAATAAAGTACTGGAACCAATAAATCATTATAAATATTATAAAGATACAACAAAGTAAAAAATTGGCTTTCAAATCACCAAAACTATATAACAATATAAAAATTGGCTCTTAAAAGAAATAAATCACTCAGATATATAAAACAGTGATATAAAGAATTCCCATTACATGAAATATTTTATATAGTAGTTAATATGGTAACTGTTTTTAAGAATGCAAAAGAGATGTATCTAATGAAGTTACAACAGCAGCCACTAATCCAGCCCCTTTTCCACTACCATCTTCTGCAAGAATTAGTTCGAACTATAAAAAGAAATTAATAAATATAAAAATACAGATATACATTGTCACTTATTTTAACTATATATATATATATATATATATATATATATATATATATATATATATATATGTGAGGTTTGTTCTAGTACAACAAAAATTTATAATCGAGAAAAAACATTTCATTTCAATAATATTTATCTTATATTGAAAAAGATGCTTTCTTATCCTTTGTTTGTTTCATAATATATGTGACATTCCTTTTTTAATGATGTGCAGAAGATTAAATATATATATTACATATTTTTGAGTAAATTATAGCAGAAATGTAGTAATGTATCTAAATTCAATGTTGTTCAAGAATTGAAATAAAACTTCCAATTTTATAATTAAACACAGAATATATACCTGTAACAGACAAAAAACCAATTATGTGTTGATACGTTTTTTCTACTTTAAAAACCTCATTTCATTTTATACTTAGAAAGCTCTTAAAAATAGATTTTAACTAACATTATCTATTGAGCTTTTATTAATCTTATTATAAGTGTTACATTAAAATAAAAGTTTTTCTATCAGAAACAGAAAAATTTTCAAACATTTAAACTATATAATTACAGGGGCAATGGTATTGATAAATGACTATCATTCATGCAATTTTTCCCCCAAAATCAAGACGATAGGCGCCTTTTTTGTGGAAAGAGAAAATCCCTTTTAAAACTAGGAAGACAAATATAATCAGAGTAAAGACATTTTCTAAAATTGTTAAAATATGTCAAAAACATCCTCCTAAGTGAAGTATAAGAAGTGTTTGTGAGAATTAATTTTTAAAGAATCTTCAATGGTATATGTAAATGAGAACTCCAGATACCAAACGATTATGATCGAATATTTCATGAACATGACCGGTGACAGAAAGTCTATCAATAGTAAAAAGAATTTCCTCAATAAAAGGGAGTATATGTACAGTGATTCTCTTTTTCTGCAGATGGCAAACAGCAAAGGACAGGAATAAAAAGTACAACTAATAACAACTGGCTCTTGAGCAGGGATCCCATTTTGCTGCAATCATCTAATGCATGCATGGTGTAACTGTGGACTAGCAAGCTGGTGGTTCAAATCAAATACTTATGCCATTGTCGACAACTTGTCAGAAAAACAGTAATTGACACAAAAGACTATATTTGTATGGATGGACAAAAATCGTTATTGGGTCCTATAAAGGAATAATATCATGAATTTCAATTCAAAGCCCATTAAACATATTCTTTCTCTCAATTATATTAATCACAATTAGTTTGTGGTAAAATGAATACTGAATGCATTAAAAGATGTTTTGAATGATGACATAAAAATGATAAATTTAATAAAATCAAAAAAATTATACTCGAAAATAATTATCCAGTGACTATAGAGCCTTGCTTTCACAAATAGATAGTCATTAAAAGGAAAAATCTTGTGAATCACTTCTTGAATTAAGAGATGGTTAGATTATTTTTAATCAACCAGATGACTATCCTTCTAAATTATGTGATGAAACATGGTTGTAATGTTTGTTCTATTTAGCAGACATGTTTGTCATTCTAAATGAAGTAAATAAAGATAACGTTTTTAGGACTGCATACACATATAAAAATTAAAGAAAAACGAAAGTTTGCAAAAATCAGTTTTCTAATGAAAAATAAATTGAATTAAGATCAGAATTAAAAAGCCTTTTTTTAAATTTAAAGAAAAACTATATTTCCTAGAAGAGAAAACTGAGCAGGAATGGACACAAAATAAGGTCTAAGTACTGAGATAAATCAGACTTGTAAATGTTGGATAGGTAACAACTTATCAGCATCAACATATCAAAAATTCGACATTAGGATCTAAATTTAAGAACAGCTCATAAATATTAGGTAACAAATTCATGCAGCTATAAGCATTTTAGCACTATCTGGAAAAACGTGAAAGGTATCTTAAAGTTAAGTGAAATTTTCTCAATGTATGTGGCAACAGAAATGTGAAATATAGAAACAAATTAAATGCAAAAGAATAAAATGTGACTGCTGATAACTTTAACAAACTTAGACTTCAGTAGTTTGAGTAAAACAATATATTCACATAACAGTCGCTAAATATAATGCAAAGGTACAAATTAATACTATAACTTGGGGTACAAATTAATACTATCTAATGAGTAAATTACATTAATTTCGTGTTGCAAATTTTTAATGGAAAGTACAATACTTTCCTTTAATTGTCTTTACATAAAAAAAGTACCTATAACGTGTAGATCAACTTAAATCATTATTTTAAGTAGTGTTCTTAGGGTAGGGATGGGGTTCTTCAAAAACACCTTATAAGACTCTGTGAGTTCACAAAGTTTGAAGACACCACTGTCCTAGTGCAAACAATGGACATGTAAGAAAACAATATGGTAAAGAATAAGAAGCAAATTATATTTGAAATGAAGGAGGAAAGATTGAATCTCAAAAGGGATACAGATTTATGAAATAGAATTTTGATCAACTACAGTAAAAATTAAAGCTTTTTTTAACCTTTTTTTTCGGTGCTAAAGTTGCAATGAATTTCCTCATGTACGTTTCATATCTAGGATGGTGTTTGAACAAAGATCCATCAATAGCGATAGTCGCATATTCTTTATCCATTCTTCTTAATAAACTTGAAAGACCTAATAAAAATAAAGTTAAATACTTTTTAAAAACACAATTTAATGATTAACTTTTAGTAAGTGCACCAATCCAATTAAGAACTTCAACATAACACATTGTAATTACTAACACATTTCTTTTTGATAAGCAATTATAGCATCAAAAATATTAAACTATCAAAAAACTAGAGAATAAACGATAAAATTCCACAAAGAGAACTTGAAAGGCTTAAAACACATTGTAAAATATATAAAAGACATCGAAACCCATGGCACTTTCAAAGAAACCCTGGATCCGCCATATCATTCAAGGGTTCCAGATCATACTAAACGGCATTCTCGCGATTTTCGACTGATCACCTGAGGTGCATGAATTTTGAGGGTGGCAAAGGAAGCTTCCCAATTTGTAACAAATGTAACATCAGTCCTTTTTCTCCTCAGCACATTCTACAATGTCTGGAGTTTTCCTGTAAGGAGGCTATTGCTTCCTTCCTGCAGTTCTTAAACTTTGTACAGATTTATGGACTCATGATCTGGTTTAGTTTCACTAGACCAGATGGAGATTAGTCCCACCACCACCAGCAGACTTTTACAAAGAAGACGTTCTAAAAGAAGTTTAACTACAAGTAACAATATGATTAAATATGTAGCACATATAATAAATATATCTTTGAATAAAAAATAAGCAAAAAAGTATCAGAATATTGTAGATAAAACAACTGATTTTAAAATGATTTCTTTAAAAAAATTTTCTACTATGATTTCCTTTTTTTTGAAAATATTTCTCTCTAAGTTAAGAAACCATTATTTCTTCCAAATATATAAGTAACAGTAGTTTTTATAAGCATTAACGATTTATGCGAACTGTAAAATAGGTCTGTAATAAAATTTGTACTCAAGAAAAAGCTATTCATACTTTTAATCCAGACACGTTTTTTTATACTTGGAGCTATTCTAATACAATATTAGAGTGATATTTATTTCATCAAACAAACAAAAATTTGTAGGAAATCAGCACATTATATTTTAAAAAAGTAAGCAAAGATTTTAAAATCAATATAAAAAAATACCATTCATTAACGATATATACATTTGTTTTTATTTTCGAAGACATTACCCTAAAGAAACACTACATAAAAACTGAGATATTAAAAATAGTACTTACATTATAATGGAACCAAACTCAAATTTTATGCTACATTAATTTTTTTTTGTTAGAACTATACAACCAACAAGAATGAAATAATGAATAAATAATTAAAATAAAAGTTTTATTAATATTTGAATAATATCTTCAAAATAGACTTTTGAAACAAAGAAATTACAATAGAAATTTTCTTGGACATCAATACAACACAAATAACTGTTGACATGCCTGCATAAACTGTAAGCAATACTTTAAAGAAAATGGAAAATAACCACAAAATAAATGTGAAATGAATGAAAAATATTACTGATCACTGAAAAATATATATCAGAAATTAATTCTTTTGCACATGCACATGCAAAATAGTAAATTAAACTCACATATAGAAACAAGAAGCGCCCCTCTAACTGATATGGCTGTGCAAACATAATGTACTATATCAGCATCTTCAAGCGTTGCTTGCAAAAATCCCTTACTCTTCAAATTTTCTAGAATTTTCTCCAAGTTCGATTCTCTAAACAGAAATTTAAATATGTTAATTGAACATTAAATAATATTCGTCTAATAAAAATTAAGTTTTATAAACAGAAATAAAAAAAATTATGAATAAAATCGATAAATTTCGTTTATCTACACTATTAAATTTCGTAGGTAAACAAACGTATGAACGTCTATCTTCTCACGAACCGCACATCGCAGAAACTCGCCAAAGGTTTGGGAGTAGGGATTGCAATATCGGACCAAAAGTTCAAAACCGGTATTCGGTATTTTTTAGATCTTAATACCGGGATACCAGTTTTAATACAGGTAGTAGAAATTTTAGAAAAAGTAAGAAAACACAGGTGTGTTTCTTTGTTTTATATTTGCCAGTTTTATTAGAGAGTGTAAATATAACAAAAAAATAATCTGTAACATAAATTATAAGTTACACATATATATAAAGTTATAAAGAATCACAAGTAACAAAAAGAAGTATATAAAGAATCACAAAAAAGGGTAAATATCACTATTCAATCTGTGGTACTATTACAAATTTTTGAAATGTGATCTTAAAAACATAATGTATGAATTGTACTGCCATTAAGCTTGGAATGTAATTTTGCGCAAAAATTACCAGCTATCGAAAACGCTCTTTCGGCATCTACGCTAGTTGCTGGTACTGTTAGCAATGCGTAACAAACTTTTTCCAAGTACTTACTTTTAAATTCCACATCTTCAAATAAATCGATTTGTTGTCGGATGGTTCGGATATAGCTGGTTTCTGTATTAAATTTTGGTTTGTTGAAATATTTTTAGCTATCGCTAATTCTAATTTTCGCTCAAGAGAGAATTCCTTTTCACTATCGACATTAGTATCAATATAATCTTCGATAACTGTGCCCAATTCTTCTGATTGTGGATAGGTTTTTGGATAAAATACTAAAAGAAGTTTTAATTGGTTAGTCTTTCTTCTTCTTTTTCATTTTCCTTTTTTAAAATCATTATAATTACGTAAATACTGTAAAATATTTTCTATTTCTGTTCACCATTCTTCTGAGCGATTTTTCAATGTAATATATAGTTCTCCAGATAGTGATATGTGTTGTTCTTTGAGTAACTGCAACATAAAATTTATTGTTGCGTTATCTGTTAATAAATTAGAATCTCTTCCGACACAATACCTCAAAAGACCGTTTTATTGGAAGTAGTGCTGATACAGTTCACGATATTAAGTTGAATTGCTTATCATGAAAAATTAATTTGCAGCTTTAAGTCGATCATTGCATTTTAGATTGGATTTTTAAGTTTCAAAAATCGTTCCATCACTAGGTTCCAACTGTTCCAACGTGTTTTAGAATCTAATTTAACATATATTCTGTTTCTAGTTTCTACCGGTAATACAAAATTGTACAAATGGTTCAAAATACCGGTATTCGGTTTCACGGTATTGCAATCCCTATATGGGAGGTAAGGTACCAAAAGTTTGGGAATGATCCAAGGAATCAGTTTTTACCATTTATATTCCGATATTCCAATTAGTTAAAAAGATATTAACTAAAAATCTTAAAACGCAAAATTAGTGCCATTTTTCCCCGCCAGGAATCAATTTCAAAATCTCAGAATTTTTTTCCCCCCGACGTTTTTAAAACGCGATCTAATTTTTTTTTATGAGACTCAGACAAAAAATAATTACAGAATCGGAAAGATTATTTACTTCTCCACGATACGGTATAACTTATTTCACAAAATAATTATATATTTTTTATTTTTAACGATTTTTTTTAAATGAGTCAAAATCGATACGTTTTTATTAAAATGATTTCTAAATCATTCCGCTTGCATTATCTTTCGTGTTAATGAAAATATATTTTACGCTAGAAAAGTTCATGCTCTTCTCTTTTAGAATCAGTCATTTAAAAAAAATTAAATGTCAAATACTTTTTTTTACGATTTTTCAAAAAATACTCAAAATTTTAATTAAATACTTAATAATTTCTCTAGTTATAAAAATAATCTCACGAAATTTTTTTTTCCGTGTGTAGAACGATATTATCCGTAATCTGTCCAAAGATGGATAAAATATCTTAAAAATTACAGTTTTTTTTTTAAAAAAAATTGTGTTTTCCGTTTTTTCCCTTTTTGCGAGAAATATTTAAGAATGATTTTTGTTACATTTTTTGTTTAATAATTATTGTTGTTTGCAATCGATATGTGAAGTTTGCAGGCATTAACTTAAAAATGAAGCCCCCAAAAATAAATAAAACTTTAACAAATAGAGCATTTTTACAATAGGAATAACTCTTTCTTTTATTTTGGTCTTTTCACTTCTTTTTCCTCACGATTTCACGACGTGATTGTATAAAGTGCTTCATTACTAACTGTTGGACCCGGGTTCGAAACAGCGCAACATAGCTAAATTTTTATGATTATTTAAAAAATACTCTAAATTTTATTCGCGCATTTAATAACTTCGCCAGCAATTTTGTAACTGGAGAGATAATTTATTTCTTCACGATACAGTTTTTTTTTACAAAACAACGATACTTTACATAATTTAAGATTTTATGAAAATGATTTTTAAAAAAAACTCTCATTTTGATCTTTTAGAGTTTTTGATTTAAGAAATAAAATACCGAAAACTTTTTTTTTTACGAATTTTTAAAAAATACTCAAATTTTATAAAAAGAATTGTATGAAATTTTTTTCCGAATATCGAACATTTAAAAAAATGCTCACAATTTTAATTCAACATTTAATACAGTTGTGAAATTTTGTAATTATAAAGATTTCTACTTTTTTCAACATACAACTATTTTTATAAAGGTACATTTTCGTATCCGGGGTCTAAAAAGTTGCAAAGTGAGTGAGTGATATTAAAGTCTTACTGTTCACAATTACTCGAGAGCTCTGATAGCGAGAGGGGAAGAGGAATTTTCATGACAATATGTTATGCATTTGAAAATGTTCGTGCAACGCCCGGGGGAAATAAACCTTGCCTGACAAAGAAAAGCGAAAAAATTCCAAAACAGGGAATTTTAAGTTACACTCGGTATAACTGAGTCGGCCTGAGGAACAAAGCGGAGGAGGTGGAAGTCATTTTGAAAAAGAGTATTAGATGTGCTAATTTTGTGAAGGAAAGGGAAAATTTATAAAAGTAGAGATAGCACGTGCAACGCCGGGCAATGCAGCTAGTCTACACTATTAAAATTCTTAGGTAAACAAACGAATGTACGTCTATCTTCTCATGAACCGCAAGACACAGAAACTCGCCGAAGGTACCAAAAGTTTGTGAATGATCCGTGGAATCCGTTTTTACGATTTATATTCCAATATTTCAATTAGTTAAAAAGATATTAATTAATAATCTTAAAACGCATAATTAGTGCCATTTTTTCCCGCTAGGGGCAAAGTTCAAATTTTCCGACCTTTTTTTTCTCTTTTCCCAAACGTTTTTAAAACACGATCTAATTTTTTTTATGAGACTCAGCCAAAAAATAATTACAGAATCGGAAAGATCATTTATTTCGCCACGATACGGTATAATTTATTTTACAAAACAATGATTTTTTCTAAAATGAGTCAAAATCGATACGTTTTCATGAGAATGATTTCCGCTTAGATTTTCTTTCGTGTTAATGAAAAGATATTTTACACTAAAAAAGTTCATGCTTTTCTCTTTTAGAATCAGTCATTTAAAAAATTAAAAGTCAAATACTTTTTTTTCACGATTTTTCAAAAAATACTCAAAATTTTTAATTAGACACTTAATAACTTGGTTATTTATAAAAGTAATCTCACGAAACTTTTTTTAAGTGTGTAGAGCAATATTATCCGTAATCTGTACAAAGATTGAAAAAATTGCTTAAAAATTATGGTTTTTTTAAAAAAAAAATTGTGTTTTTCGTCTATTAGCCTTTTTACGATAACTTATTACTAAAGTATTATTGTTAAATTTTTTGTTTACAAATTACTGTGGTTTACAATCTATGTGTAAAGTTTGAAGGCATAAACTTAAAAAGGAAGCCTTGAAAAAAATATTTAAATAACCGCGATTTTCATAAACGCACGCCACACAAATGACTTATCTATTTACCCTCCAAATAACATCTGAATTCTTTGCGCATGTGCGGAGGACGAATCGATAGTTAATGAATCACATCAATAGTTTGACTTCGATAAGGGTGAAAGTTTTGAGCATACGCGATGGCGAAGGTCACTACTCTTTTCATGGTTTTCGAAAGGGAAATTTCACTGCTTTATGCAGTCATCATTAAGGTTATTTGATATTTATAGCAGTATTCAATTCATCCCACATTACAAATAAATGTTTTAAAGAGTGCAAGACAACTGATAGTTTTCTTCATTCTTAAAGAATGATTTGTTGAAGAACAGTGGAATAAAAAACCTTAAAAATTCTGAAATATATTTTTATCACACAGTATATATATTTTCTCTTTGAATGATTTTATACAGTGAATGTAAATAAATTTCCAGCCTTTTTACCTTTTTATTCTTATATATTTTTAATTCACCACAATACTGTATGATGTTGCTTTTTTCTTTTTTTACAAAACAATGAAATTTTGCATATAAATAAATTTATTTAAAAAAGGTTTATTGATTATTAAGTCATATTTTAGAAAATTACTTCGCATTTTAAAAAATAAAATTACAGTAATTATATAAATATTTTATATTATACTTTATAAATATAATTATTAATAAATAATACTTTTTGTAAAAATATGTTATAATAAACATTAAACGATATTTTATACAAAAATTAGTTACAAAAAGTTTAATAATATGATATGCAATACATTATAAATAAGATATTATATAAATCATTATAATATAAAATTATTGTTAAAATAATGAATATGTTAGTTTTGTATAACATACTTTTTTTTTTGTCAGATACGTGTTTAAATAATTTAATAAACACAATGGAATGGAAAACCACATAAAATTAAAATAAAATATCAAAATGTTTTTATCACATAGTATTTTTTTCTTTTTGAATGTTCTTTTCAGTACATGTATATATATATTTAAGCATTCCCCAAAACTGTTTTTTTATAACTTATATATATCTATATGTTTAATCAGACATTCAAACTTTCAGAAGAAAACAATCGTTTCAATAGCTATCTGTAAATTTCTCTTTTATTTATTACTTATAGCAGATTTATTTTAATTAATATATATATTCTTTTTAAAAGGATTATTTCTATTATTTCATTACTACTTTAATTATTTGTTAATTAAAAAGTACATAGTCCATTGTTTTAGATAAAAATACATTTTAGAGATATTTTTGAGCTAACTATCTGTAACGATTGATTGATTCATGAAAATTTGAAATGTTTTTTATTATTTTAGACTAGCTGCATGGCCCGGCATTCCACGGGCTTTCTCTACTTTTATATATATAAATTTTCCCTTTCCTTCACAAAATCAGCACTTCTAATACTCTTTTCAAAATGACTTCCACCCCCAGCTCCTCCGCTTAGCCCGGCGTTACTCGGGAAACAAAAAACTAAAAATAAAATAATAAAATAATGCTTAAATATTCCTCGCAAAAAGGGGACAAAAAACTAGAAACACATTTTTTAAAAGCCGTAATTTTTAAGATATTTTATCAATATTTGTACAGATTACGGATAACATCGTTCAACACACGGAAAAAAAGTTTTTTTTCGGGCTTCATTTTTAAGTTAATGCCTCCAAACTTCATATATCGATTGCGAACAGTAATTTTAATTGAAAAATGCAACAAAAATAATTCTTAAATATTTCTAGCAAAAAGGGAAAAAAAACGAAAAACACAATTTTTTTTCTTAAAAAAACCCGTAATTTTTAAGTAATTTTTTCAATCTGTACAGATTACGTATTATATTATTCTACACACGGAAAAAGAGTTTCGTGAGATTATTTTTATAAATATAGAGAAGTTAATAAGTATTTAAATAAAATTTTGAGTATTTTTTGAAAAATCGTTAAAAAAAAAAAAAAAAAAAAGGGTTTTTGACATTTTATTTTTCAAATGACTGATTCTAAAAGAGAAAAAGCATGAGCTTTTTTAGTGTAAAACATTTTTTTGTTAGCGCAAAAGAAAATGCAAGCGGAACGATTTAGAGATTATTTTAATAAAAACGTATCGATTTTGACTAATTTTAGAAAAAATCGTAAAAAATAGAAAATATAGTTATTTTGTAAAATAAATAATACAGTATCGTGGCGAAATAAATGATCTTTCTGATTCTGTAATTAGTTTTTGTCTGAGTCTCATAGAAAAAATTAGATCGTGTTTTAAACATCTGAAAAAAAAACAGGTAGAAGATTTGGGCCTTGCGGGGAAAAAATGGCACTAATTATGCGTTTTAAGGTTTTTAATTAGTCTTTTTAACTGATTGGAATATCGGAATATAAATGGCAAAAACAGATTCCTCGGATCTTTCCCGACCTTTTGGTACCTTCGGCGAGTTTTTGCGTCGTGCGGTTCGTGAGAAGATAGACGTACATACGTTTGTTTACCAACAAATTTTAATAGTGCAGATTCAGAGAAACTAACTGTTTTTAAAAAACGATGAACGTTTTTTGTTTTACTCTTAGCAACAGAATTGTTTTATTTTTATTTCTTCGCATTTATAATTTTTTAACTAACGCAATATCATTTTTTTATAAGTCATACATCGAAATTTGAAGCTATACCTCATCTGTGAGGGGGAGGGAAAGAGGGAACAATAATTTTACACTAAAAAGATCCGTGTTATGCCAGGCAATAGAGAGGGAAAGGAAACCTGTCTTAAATCAAAAATAAGTGTGGAATGGAACAAATTTCGTAAAAGGGAAATTTTAGAAATCACTCACATTGTGCGAGTACAAACACACACACAGAAATTCCAGTGTCATGAGGGAAAGAGAAAGTCTATGCAACACTGGGTCATGCAGTTAGTAATTTTTAAATCATGCAATTTAAAATTTATTTCAAATAAATAGAACTGGGAAGAAAATTATTTTGTAAAAAAAATGCAAGTTTATCCGTTTTACTGTAGAACAATACCCCATGCACCATAGGATGTCTGTAACCTTTTATTGGACCTTTATTAGTATAATTTCATTATAATGAAACAGAAATAAAACACTCTTGTATCATCTTGTCAATATGCATCAAGGAAAAGGAACAAAGGAAAGTTAACAAATTTTCTTTGCAATTTTATTTCATTATCTAAAAAAGTTTATTATTACACATGAAGCATTTTTAAAATTCATTTGCTTCTCATTCCTTTGATGTCATGGTGCACATTAGATATTACCCCCTCAATTTTTTCAAATTTGTTAAAATCTGCATTCTTAGTCTATTACATGAATTTATTATTCGAAATATTGTGAAAGTTTCCATGAAATGCAGTGCCGGTTTATCCATTGGGAGCTTGGGGCCTGAATAAACTGGACTTAACCAGATTTTCTGGTTATAAATTTCGATCCTCCAGTCCAAGGAAAACAAACATTTTGTTGTTCAAAACTGCTTGATTTCAGATGTTATTATAAAATTATGCAAATACAAATCCTGCAAATTTCACGAAATAAATTAAAGGAAAAAGAGAATACGACATTGAAGGAAAACAAAATCTTTTCTGGAGAAAAAAATGCAAAAAAACCATTTACTATGGAAAGCAGAAATTCTCAAAGAGCAATACTTTTTTTTCAACTCTTCAGCTATCAGATGAAGTGAGGTGATTGGTTAATTGTTTAGTGTGGCTTCAAGTAGCAAGAGTGGCAATATTAATAAAGCTTTTGGTAACGAACCTCATAATTTTAAATCACAATAAATTTATGAGGACAACACCTGAGCAAGCTCCTTACTCACCAAATTTCCAGACTATTTTCATATGAAGACTGAGTCTCAACAGACTTAATATGCAACATTACACAGCAAGTGATGAAGTGAAAGGCATATTTTGTGCAAAATATCATAATCTTAAAAGGTATGTTAAAGAGAAATAGCTTCACTCACACAAGAAAAGAAAAAGGAAATTGAAAAGAAAATCCACCTGATTTGAATATTAAAGAATTTATGGGGATTGAAAATTCAAAGTTCAGTTGGAGGGAAAGAGAGAGAGAGAGACTTGATCAAGCAAAGAGTCAATATTAAAAACAATAATTCTATAATTCAGTTGTAGAAATGTTACTCTGAAAAATGACTGCACATCAAATATTCATCATTAAAAGGAGCAAAATATAAGAAATTAAAATTTTTCAATATGTTACATGTCTATATTCCTTTCTCAAAGGCAATTTGTAGGTAAAATGGATATGTATTTCGGTTACATCAATTAAGTTTTCCAAAGATTTTCAGATGAAGAGATGCTTTTCGTCCATCCTTTAGTTAAATGAGCAAGTTATAGAAAAGTGGTTCCTCAAAACAAAAAGCTTAAAACTTAAATGTTTAAATTAATTAGATCAAAACAAAATGAAAGTAACTTACTCCAAAGTATTGGATACATCTGCGGCAGTAAAAGTCCAAGTTTCCAGATCACTTTTTGGTAACACATTTTCTTCTATTAGAAGCAAAAGCACTCTTCTAACTATATCTCCGATATATTTTCCAGCAAAAAGTTTTTCAAACCTTCAAGAGCATCTTCATAAATAATTAAGCATTTATTTAAATATACAATATTTATAAAAGAAATAAAATACATTGAAAGCAAAAAAAAAAAATAAATAAAATAGGAAACTGAAAAGAACCTCAAGTCATAACATAATGAAAAGTTTGAGTGTTTGCTTCTCTACTGGAAGGCTATTGTGGGCAGAAAGGTCATTTGTAGGAAGAAAAAATATTCAATAGTGTAGGCAAGTAGAAGTGTCTCTGGAAAAAAAGACAGATGTTCCTACAAAATTCCAGAAAATTTTATGATTGTTTCACAAGAAAACTTTTGAACTAACTAGAAGAGTCTTCCTAGTATTTATAAGAACCAAGCAGGGAAGTAAACATAGGAGTCAAACATTAGCCAGCACAACTGCCCATTTCATTTATCTCAAATGAACTTGTGACTATGGATTTGAATACCTGTGTTCAGTATTGGAGGGATTTTTGAGTCCGTGTCATTGTAAGTTTATGTGTATTGTTTCCTGTTAGAAGAAAATCCACATTAAATACTACAGAGTTTCAAAATAAATTATGATTTACTCCAAAAGAATCTGTTAATTGCATGGACCTTTCCTGAGTTGGGAAAAAGATCAATAATTAAACAGTATTTATTATCCAATCAAAAATTAAGTACAAAGAGATTTTTATGAAACAATAGCTAATAATTTTGTTTTATACTTTTTTGGTCAAGATTAAGAAATGCTTCACAATACATAAAACTACTCAAAAATATACAAAATCCCATTATTTTAAACATTTATGAAATAAGTCTCAATGTAACTAAATGCAGAAAATTATATATATATATATATATATATATATATATATATATATATATATATATATATATATATATATATATATGTGTGTGTGTGTGTGTATAATAATTCCTGGCAATGTAATCTTTAATAGTTTTTGATTTATCTGGTCCAGTCCTTCAGAACAACTGTTTAATTATTTTAACTAGCTACCAGCCCAAAAGAAACTTTTGGAATTACACCCATTCACTCATCCTGATGATGTGATTTCCCGCTGAGCATAAATAACAAGATTTCTGCAAATCCTGCCCTTCTGTTCTTTTTCTTTTCATTATGTAGTATCTTAGTTTCCTTTTAATTAATCTTCTTTAGATAACTTTTAATTTTTTGGTTCAAAACTAACACGTTAATTGTAATCCAATAACTTTACATCAGAAAAATCTCGTTCCCACCCGTTCTAACCAATCATATCTCCTGTTACAAAGGAGTCACACTGCCGACATAAAAGCAAGTCTTTTGTGCTCATCCCTCTTTGTCTGTTTGTATTCGCCATGTAATCGTCGCAGCCTGCTTTCGCCTGTGTTTTTGTACTGTCCAGTTTAATGTACGTTGTTTGAAATGTCCTGTTACAAGAAATAATAAAAAGTAAAGTATGCCACGACAACATAAGCATAATTTTTAATAATCAAGAAAAAATCTTTCGGCATAAGGTATTTCATATACATATGTCATAATCCTGGCAAATTGGTGTAAACGTGATGACAATACTGCATTGACCAGGCAGTCCTTTATGGCAAAAAATCTTTTTTATTAAACATGTAGAGATGCACATAAATATCCTAAACACAACACAGAAAACATCCAGCATAAAAACACACACACATGCTTTACACTTTGAAGACAAGGGCAAAGAAACAAAGAGTAAAAAGATGGCTATTGCTACAGAGCAAAAACAAAAAAGGGAGGGAATTATTCAAATATCAAGTTTTTATATATGGGGAAAAACGCTTCATAAAAAATACAGTCAACAGTTTTGGGAATTTTAAATTCGTATTAGTAAGGCACATGAAAACAATTAATGATCTCATATTTCTTGGAATCTCCAATAAATCTATAAAAAATTCAAGGTCTAAAGAATCAATAATAGATATACCAACATAATATTTTTAATGCTTTAGAAAAATATAAATTGAGACGCGTTTCGAAAGTGGGTATTATAATTTATGAATTAGTTGTTATAAATAAAGAAGATTGGAATTATGAGTAGATATCAATTTAAGTTAATACATATATTTATATAAAGAAATTCGTATACTAAACAGTACATGGAATGCAAAATAAAAGCCATTTTGCAACTAAATGCAAGTAAAATTATAATTTTTGGGAATAAAATGAATACAAAAGAGGTGTTCAGATTTGTGCGGGAGTGATTATATTGCTCCTTTGTTATAAACCATTAAATTTATTTCATAGATTCATATAAGGAATAGAAAACTAACTCTTATTCTCATTTCAATTCAAAACCAAACAACAAAAACCAAATTTAAGCAAAGCAATACTTAATATTTTAAAATAATGCTTTTTTTAGGCATACTTAAATTGGATTGAAAAAAGTAAGAATAGGGACACAAGATTTTTTAAAAAGAATTAACCCTTTACTTGGAAATTGCTAAAATGATTGTAAACTCGTGAGTTCTTTTCCGACAGTGTTCGAATTGTGACAAGAAAATAATTGCAGACAGGATTTGGTCCCACTGTTTATTCCATACCTTCTATGGGACATTTCTTAAAATCAAGAATATATTCAGATGTTACAGGATTACGATCCATCGTTCAGCCGTGTCTACTTTTCACGACCCCGGCTTTTCTTCGCCACCCTCTCTTCTCTCCCGTTCCGACCTCTTTTCTCCTCCCTCGTTGCCAGATCCTTTTCTCTATATCGTCTCTCGTTCGACCTGTTGCCAGGTGCAGGCAGCTGTTCCTTACACGCCCCACCTAAGAGTAAAATTTGCCCCTTGTGGCTGATTTTACCATATCAGACACCAGGAACAGAAACTTCACAAACCGTGACACAGAAAATCCACAAACAGAACACACAATAATTGCAACAGTCATAAGTCTTGATGATTGTTCTAGTGAAAGTTCCTTAATACAAACACATGAAATAATATGAATAGTTCACCCAATTGAAATAAGTGACTATGTTCCCAGAAAGATCTAAACTGTAATGGGATTGCAAACAGATACATGGAAAACATATTATACAAAAAAAAACACTAAATATATACATTACAGTTTTTATCTTAATCTAGACAATGTTTATTTCATTAACTCATGAATGAATGCTCAATGAGTTCACTAAATCTATATTAAGTACACAGTAAACTTTCCTACGGCTCTAATTTGCCTTTGGCCAGTATGATTTCCGACCCAACCCATCCTAATACTTAACTCGCTTTACACGATTTTTCCAAATTTGCATCAGAAGGTCTATATCGACTATTCGAGATATAACAAACTGCTCTAACATTCTTAAAACCTGAGCCGTTAAATTACATCCATAAGAAGTGTATTCAATCTTAAACCTCAATTTTTTAGTCATGCAAATTCCAAACGACATAAAGCATGCGGCATAATTCTTTGTGAGAGAACGACAGAAATACCACTTCACAAATCCAGTACCGTGACCCACGATGCTGCGCTATTCTTTTCTACAAAACCTTCCCTTTTCGACAAAAGATAAATCTCGGTTCTCGAAAATATGTTTAACCAATCTTCACAGGTTACCTTCGCACTGAGACTAGTCAACGGCACATCCTCGCCCCACCTAGTGTGCTGATCAACCAGACGTAAAATATATTTATGTCCCTTTAAGCTTGGCGGATAAATTGGACCTATCAGATCCATATTCCCCACCTCAAATGGCAATTCAGGCCTTGCCACAGGTGTACTGGATGATCGGTCTTTAATCCTAACCGATCGAGTGAGCTGACATTCTTTACATGACTCACAAAATTTCTTCACATCGGCCCTCAGACCCTCCCAAAAGAAAGAATACTTTATTCGTTCAAGCGTCTTCTTGGGACCCATGTGACTACTGAACACGGAAGTATGCGCTAGTTTCAACACCTCAGTTCTTCTGCACTTCGGAATTACCAGCTGCCCAATACTCTCCCCGAGTATTTTATCCCTACGAAATAGATACCCATCTACTTCGTAGTAGTTTCCTTGCCTTCCTTAGCATACTTCCAAGCCAATGCTAACTCGGCACAACACTCCTGTTCGGAACGAAAACTATCAGCCACCATGATTCCTTTATCCATCTCAGCGGTCACCTCCTCATCCTTAGTACCCAATGTTTCCACTTCATTCCGACATGAAGTAATATTCCTTTGAGAATCCTCAATGTGCTCCTGTGCTTTCTCTGGCAGAATACCCGATGAAACCTCGGTTTCATCTACATTTCCTGAGTCAACCCTCAGGTCCCGAGAGCTTTGAGCCAGTGAATTCTCTTCACTCTGGGCTCCTCCCAACATATCCAAAACATCTAGTGGAAGCAACACGTCTTCTACCAAAACTTCTGCCAAAGCACATAACACTTGCTGGTGCACCACATTAACCTGGCCACCAGTAGCAAGATCAATTGGAACATATACTAAAGGACATTTAACCGCTGGACCGAAAATACCTTTCAAATAAATCGTGGAAGCTCCTTCAACCGATATTCCAGGAACTAAGTCTTTCTTGATAACAGTAATTTCCGTACCAGAATCCAATAACGCATGGACTAACTTCCCATCTACACTGATAGATGTTTTCACTAATTTACTTAATTTGTCTTCAATAGCCCGTCTAGGAATGACTTTACCTAGCACATCAACTCTAGCAGCTACCGTCCCATCTACCAATTCCGTCCCTTCTGTTGACACCTTATTCACATTAAGTCTTTTATTATCTACCTCTTTGTTTTTCGGACAATCCCGCTTAAAATGTTTATCTGATCCGCAGGTGAAACAAGCGAATTTTTTAATTTCAGTTACTTGACCTTTATCCAAGTTTTTCCTAGAAGAAAAATTATCTGACTTTTTCTCCCCAAATGGCTGTTTACCCCAACTACCATTAAAACTTCTCTTTTCACTATCATTCCATTTAGCTCTCTCAGGTTCATCGTAGGATTTCCCTTTGGAAGCATAAAATATATCACATTGTTTGCCCAAGTTCCTGGGTTTGTACCATTCTTCCCCTTGGAGCACACCAATATGGGTCACCGTCTCAGAATCCAACATTTCAAACATTTTATCTGCTACGATCAGTTGATTAACTGACTCAAAATCATTCGCTTCTCTTAACTTACAGTAATATAACCACATCGATGTTAAACGGGACGCGAACTGAGAGAAAGTTTCGTCAGAGTTACGTTTGGCCTTTCTAAAATTTTCTAAACATATTTTTGGTGAGGGTTCATACTCCTTGAGCACAACCTGTTTTAAAGATTCGTAATCTTTTAATTCTTCTTCGCCTAGGTTAACTAATAAGTTTGACACTTTGTCTCCTAACATGCATAACAAAACCTTCGGTTTTAACTCGTCGCTAACCATTTCACTAGCGAAAGCCTTTTCAAGACTAGAAAAGAAATATTCCCACCCGTCTGATTTATTGGGTACCTTTACAGTTAAGAGCCTAACCATTTTAACTATTTCATCTAAAGATTTTACACGTGAGGTTTGACCATTATTTTGATTAGCACTCTGATTAGCGATCCTAGATAATTCCATTTCCAAGCGTAATTTTTCAATTGATAATTGTTCTTGTTCTAGTTTTTGCCGCTGTTCTGTCTCTAACCTTTCGGCTGTAATAACTTCCAATAACTCTTTTGCCTCTTCCTCCTTGTAATATTTACTAGAGATTATTAAATTCCTTAAAACAATTTTAGACATAGACGGATCAGGTGACTCATCTAAGTCCCGCGTTAATTGAATTAAGTCAATTTTCTTACTTCTAATGAGAAATGCCATTTTTAATCAAGCTAAACCTAATGCCAAATTACCTTCTGACAAATTTATATATATATATAACTACAAACACTTAAATGACCTAGTACTATATATTTAACAAGCAAGAAAAATTCTACTCGTTTTTTCTAAGAGTACTCAAATTCCAAAAACACAATACGAAATATGTTTACAATAAAACTTATATGAGACACAGTTATTTGTTACTAATCAGAATGCAGAACCTTTTTCAAAATAAAAACACACACAATTAACAACATACTTTAGCTACATTACCATAGAATTATTTCTCAAATCATAAATCTACTCTTAGTTTCTTTTTTTTTTAATTAAAAGAAGAATCTTATGCAGGAAACAAAAAACCAATATACATATACATCCTAAATTACGAGCAAAGGAAATAACCTCAGATTGCATTAAACTATCAACTAACTGACAAATTGCAACACTTTTACTTAAAATGAAAAACTATCATATAATATTAAAAAAAAAACATGCCATATTCTGAGTCATAAATAACCTACAAAATCTCTTATTTACAACATTTTAACAGGAAGTCTACTTGAAATACATATACATTTTTTTAATGGATATTTTTTACTCACTCAAACATACATGTTTCACAACCATTATTTCAAGATAAATTAATCTAATTCTTTTTTTTAAAAATTCTGCCAACTGAATTGTTATGCAAAACACTTTCTATACCCAGATTTTAATTTTTGAGACAACTTCAAAACAGTAAAGAATGATGATAAAAAAGAAATTATAGTTTAACACTAGAACTCTAAATACCATATTTTACAACATTTAAAATGATACCCTATCATTTCAGGTAAAATAAGCACACAATTTTCTTATTTCATCTACACAATAATCCAACAACATAGAATATTGCAATAAACCAATGAAATTTTCTTTTTCAGATATATCTGCTTTTTCTATTTTATTTTTAAAAAAACAAATTAAATATGACTGCATCCCATTACTTTTTTAAATATTCACACAATATTTTAACTTAGGGGAACAATAGCCACTTACCTCGACATGAACACTGTTTCTGTACTTGAACACTTTTCAGATCACGACTCCATTCATCAGAAACTGAAGAAAAATACGGCAGCTGTTTATTCCATAGCCCAACTCGGCAGGTGATAACAAATTTCTGTATGAAGATCATGATTTTTCACTTGAAACTGCTGCAAGAGAATTCCCGGGATCCACGTGGTCATCAACTTGAAAATACACCGCAGGATTCCGTTTCCATCTTAAAAATTTTCTTTCAAACTGAATGTCCACTAGAACCTTGTTCACAATTATGTAGTACGAACACCGATCAATTTGAAATATTTGGTTCATTTAAATTCTGCTCCATTGCATCCCACTTCTGACACCAGTGTAAACTCGTGAGTTCTTTTCCGACCGTGTTCGAATTGTGACAAGAAAATAATTGCAGACAGGATTTGGTCCCACTGTTTATTCCATACCTTCTATGGGACATTTCTTAAAATCAAGAATACATTCAGATGTTACAGGATTACGATCCATCGTTCAGCCGTGTCTACTTTTCACGACCCCGGTTTTTCTTCGCCACCCTCTCTTCTCTCCTGTTCCGACCTCTTTTCTCCTCCCTCGTTGCCAGATCCTTTTCTCTATATCGTCTCTCGTTCGACCTGTTGCCAGGTGCAGGCAGCTGTTCCTTACAATGATATTACAAGTAAAAGAACACAAGCAAGATGACCATGGTAATATTTATGCATATTTTGCTCATGCATAACCCTTGAGTTTTTGATATTTCTGTATCATTGAAATAATGTAGGTAGAAATCACCAGAGTCAAGAAAAATATTACACAAACGGATCGATATAATATTTTTATCCCACCTATTTTCACGTAGTTTAAATTTATTTCTAAAAATGAAGTTCTCGATTTGCAACGGAAGAAAAATGCAATAAAATTGCTTCATTTTACCTAAGAAGCAAAAATGTTCAAATTGCAAGGCGGCATTAAGCCATTTTGGGATAGCAAAAGTGATAATTTAACACTGCAATGTTGAGAATATATTTAGGACTAGAAACAACAATTTATTTAAAAACAGTCACATCTATCCTTTTACCATAGTGATATGATTTAAATGCATTATTTGTTACTATTCATATATCTATAGCATCCAAATTTAGGCCACAAAAAGAATGAGGAGATAATTATTTTTAAGATGGAAATAAAAAAAAGTGAAAAGTTTTAAAAGTACCGTATTTTCCTGTATATAATCCGCAGCGGCGTATTATCCACAAAGCCTTTTTTTCGAGTAAAAAAAACATTGTATAATCCGCAGCGGCGTATAATCCGCGGCAGTTTTTAGGCCGAATAATCCAAAATATAAACTACCGATAATGAATGTCATAAAGACAAAAAATACACAATATAATTGAAAATAGAAGTAAGAAATTGTACAGGAAAAAAATTTATTACGAAATGTCTTTTCAAATATGTATGATAATATTTTTTACGATAATCTCAATAAAACAAAAAAATTCTTTGCTACTGCCATCTATGTTTTGAGTTGTTAAACAAAACATTCCATGCGGAAAAAATCTTTCTTTTTTTAATTTAGCAAGTTAACAGCAAAAAAATTTAGATCGAGACTGCTTCCCCACTGTCTCTTTCTTTTAAAATCCTTTTATTTATTTCTTCCTCTAATTCTGGCCAGTGAGGTTTACCAAAATGATCAGCACTTTAACGTCAATCACAATTTTCGAAGTTTGTCTTGTTTTTTCTTCACAAACGAATATTCAATTCGTCAACGTTGAAAAACCTTGCAGCTTCCCGATTTTGGTAGCCTTTTAAGTTTGTAGTGTAACTTAACACTTTTGCTTCAGCTTGATGAAAACTTTCGAAGGAATTAATAGCTCTAGTCAAGAGAGAAAATTGGAAATGGCGCCAGCGACTAATAACTATTTTTTCCTTCCGAGGAATCGAATTCATTTTTGAATGTAATTGGACAAAAACTAGTTATAGCTGAAATACGTCAACCGAGTCATGAAAGCGCCATCTGCTATTTATTTTATAAAACATAAACGGCATTTCTTCCAAAACTTTATTGTTCGCTTTTCTGATGGAGAATGTTTTTTCTCAGATAAACCGCGGCTGCGTATAATACGCACAACGAAATTTGAAACTTTTTTAACACATAATCTGCAGATTATATACAGGAAAATACGGTAATTTAAACTTAAATATAACTGTACAAACATGTATGTACTAAATAACATTTTATTTTGTAAATAGTGATTATTCTCTTGTCGAAAAATAGCCAAATTTCACCTACATGGTACGAAAAATACATAAGTACATTATTTTAAATAAAACTGATATTTTATAATGTTGCCATATAACATATCAGATGCGACAAAATATATGATAATGATACAAAGACTATGTAGTTTTGATTAATACTCTTTTTAATTGTCTCATAATAAAAATTTACACAAGAGGCCAAGCAAAAATCTCAACTTAAAAAATAATGAGAAATTTACCACTTACGTAAAACTGTTAACTAGAAGAGATGCTTGATCCACATCTTTGTCAATTTCAGTCTTCATAAAATCTAAAACTCCATTATCTCCAAATGCACCCCATTCAATATCTATAATTACCTATTAAAAGTAAAAAAGTAAATTCATTTCTAGTTTTCAAAATACAAAAACAATTTTTCATTAATTAATTCATTTACTTATTCAATAAAATAAATGAACATATTAATGTTACAGGAAGATATTCATTTGCGGGACATTTATTTCGAACATATTATGAATATAATTCGAAATTTTGCACGCTTGTCAAGGACAGATGACAATACAATAATTTCCTAAGTTTGTTTCATTATCCTGATCATGATGGTCAGGAATAAGGATTTCCAAGATTTGGCGACTGATTCATTATATCATTTCCAGACTTAGCGACTAATTGCATATGCCATTTCCAAATTTGGCGACTAAAAGATTAAGGAGCTAGCGACTAATTGCATATGCCATTTCCAAATTTGGCGACTAAAAGATTAAGGAGCAACCCTAAAACTGCAAATAGGATTGCAGTTGAATAAAACACACAAAAAGTGTTCTTTATGTGAAAAAGGGTAGGGTGGAAATAAAAAAAGACTCGTACATGAGAAAAAAATAATTTATGTTCTTACTACTAAATATTTTTTATTTTTATAAAAAATATTTATACATTTAGAAGTGATGATATGAATTACTATTACAGCAATACGTTTAAAAGTCAATAAATTTATGTGTGTGTGTTCTAACTGCTAAATATTTTTTTATTTTGATAAAGCAATATGTTTAAAAGTGATGATACGAATTAACATTATAGCAATAAGTTTAAAAAATGATAATACGGCTGACATTTAATATTTCTTCTTAACACACATTTATTAGTTAGACCTGAATCTATAGAGACAGAATCTTTGAAATATAACGATACGGAGGAAATAAATACCCTTCAGACCCATTAATTAATATCCACTGAAGAGCAAGACTAATTCCAGCAGCCACATGATTTGGGATCCAAATATCAAACTCAAGGATAAATTCAACAGAGAATAAATAATAGTTTTAAAACTAAAAAAAAACAGGCTTTTATTGTAGATCGAACCAAAAAATGAAAAATAAATTACAGTTTAAAAAAAACACGCTTTTATAGTGTGAATTGAACCAAAAATTTAAAAAAATAACTCTTAATATATGAATAAAATGAATAACAAGAAAATTATATAGTCATTGTGGTAAAAGTGTGGGGTCCTTTGTACTACATTTTTACACTAACTCAGCATTTTGAATAGAACTAGTAAGAAATTATAACAATTAATATAGAGTACCTCAGGCTTTTATCCCAATGATATTATAAATTTCTCATTAATCATTTTATTCTTAGTTATTTCTTTTTTTTTTACTTTTTAGTTCAATTCACTATAAAAACGTGTTTTTTAATTTTTTTAAAAAACTATAATTTATATTTCAGCTGATCTTTTCAGGTGTTCTGCAGCATTTTCCTTTTGATCTTTAATGCTCTCTTCTTTATGGCATAAATATCATAGAATCTTTGATCAACATCCTTCTTCTACTGTATACCTACATATTACGTACACCGACATTTTTACAAATGACCCAAAAACGAACTCTTTATTCTATTCTACCAAAAAAAAAATCACATGCTTTATTGTCACTGACTGTTGCTTCCCCTTCTGATGCAAGTAACACTACAGATTTTTTAACTGTAGAAGCAGGAGTTGAAGAAAGGTTGTTAACTGGTTCAAATTGTTTTATTGTTGATAAAGAGATTGATTGAATTTCTGATGGATCTTCTAAAGTTATAGCCCTTTTGGAGAGAGTAAATTAGCTGCTGGTAGATCGTTTGACATTGAAGTGTTATTTGTTAATTGATTTAGCTATTAATACGCCATTTCAAGATTAAACAGTGTAATCAATTTATTCAGATGCTGGTAGATCTTTTGAAGCTAAAGTGCTCTTGTTGTTCTCCAAGGAAACTGCTAGTAAGATTTTTGGTGTTAAAATGTCATGCTCCAAGTTCTTTTCAGTAAGAAGTTTTTCAAGCGACTCTTTCGAAAAATGACTAGACAGAAGACCTGTTTTTGGTTCTGCTCCAAATAAAGCTTAGTAAGGGATCGTTTAATGGTTCAATTTTCAGAAATGAACAAAGCAACAACTTAAAGCCAAATCTTTTGTGTCATCGCAAATTAGCCAAGCATGTAACACAGCTTCAACATCTTGATTTGATTCCTCAATGGATTTTTGACTCGCAGATATCTAGATCTACCATTTACAATTTTGAATGTTGGTCACAGGCTTATTAATTCTTGTATGACAGCAGCGGTAAACTCATGACCCTTGTCAGTTTGTAGAATATGAGGGGACAACCTACTTCTAAAGAAATTTTTAATAGATCTATTGCTAATTCAAAAGCTGTTTTTGAAGTCAATGGTAGAAGAAAGGGGCATTTCATTGGGTGGTCTTGCTAGTTTAATAGAAATTTGTAATTTCTACACAGGATCGACTTTAAGTCACCTAATCAACTTCGCGACGATAATTGAAGTCACTGAATATAATTTGGTAAACAACGACTTGTTTGGAAATTTTCTTTTAGACTGGCATACCATGCACAGTTTTAAAAACTCCAGTACAACTGAAGAAGGCATTAGGTATTTTGATTTAAAACTATACAATATTTTATTTCTTCCTCTGTGGCCAGTTGACTGATGGGCATCCGAATGTATGTGATAAAAACTTTCCATTGGCATTGTTTTTACAACTGGATTGGTTTCGGACTTTTTTTTCAAAATCGAAGATTTTTTAGTACTTACTTCCATAACATTGTATTTTTTCCCATAATAGTAGTTTAAGTAATGGTGCTAACATTGCATAGCTACTGCTGTATTAATGATACATGGCTCCAAGCTACAATAGCCCCAGCATGTGTAATTATAGTACCACTGACTAGGCTTTTATTTCTAAAAAAGGCCCTGAAGGAGTTTTGATTTGGAGCCCATTCAGAACTCATTTGAGAGACGTAATTTTAACTATCCTTTCATGAGTGCAAAGATTTCCTTTTTACTCCCACTTGTTCAAAAACTTCCTGATAATTTCATTTAACAGTTCTTCAGTTACAAATTCGGTCAGATTTTGATTGTTTTTTTCTATATCTGAACTCATTTTTTGCTAGGTAGGTATTAAAAAAAATCGAAATATGGAAAATAATAATATAAATGTATGTAATCTTTCTTGTGTAATGTTTGGGCGATGTCCGGCCCTGACGCCAGAGGAGAGAGGGAAAGTAAAGGTGAGTGGTATAAAGCAAAAATAGAGCTGTGTGAGTCCTCATTTGTTCTCATTTTCAGGGATTTGATCAAATCACTTTCATAAGGGAAATTACCTCCAAGAGACATAATTTTAACATTTTCTGTGAATTGGTCAAATGTCTAAGGGGTTTGATCAAATCTTTTTCCTGCAAAACACACCCACACCCCAAGTGTACAATCCTGGCATAGAGAAATATTTTTCTACAATTAATACAATTAATCATATGACTTTCCAAATCATGAAATACTTTTCAAAAACTAGTTCAATATCAAGAAGCATCTGTTCACTTTAATGTCCTGTCAGCACCTTTGTGAGACAATCATATTAGTGCCATGTTATAATTTGTTTTATATACGCTTCATTAACTTCTCCACTTAAAACTGTAGAAATATTTACAAAGGTGTAATTTAGAAGGGATCAGAGAGGAAATTTCTGATCTAAAAAAATTATATTATTATCCACCCAATTTTTGTATTTATAAATTAAATAAACAAAATCAAATCACTCAACTTTAATTACTCAAATTCTAACTAAATTTAAGGTTGCAAACAAAATATAGAAGTTTCTAACAGTATATGAAAAACTCAAATTATTTAAAAGTATCAATCTGGAGTATATTCACAGAGGGATTCCACAATAAATATACACTAAACTCATTTTTGTGCAGAAACTTTAATAAAAAAAACCATGTAGAAAACACACAAAAAAACTATACTTTGTATTACAAAAAGAGGGATGTGTTCCATGTTATCCAAAAACTAAGTAAGATAATATAAATAACATTACCCAATTCAAGAAACATGCAAATAAATGATGAAAAATCAACTGTGCTATTTTTATATATGTGCATTGACATTTATATATTTAACATTGAAGTATATTGACATTAAACACAACAACATTCAATTCATACATGCTACAGTTTTTAAATAAAATGAAATCAGAATGTACTTATTACCTCAAGAAAAGATGAAAAATTTATCTAGTTATGACATAAGTACTGATACAATTATAGAGGTTTAAATAAAAAAAAAACTTGGAATGAAATTTAAAACTAAATCATTTTAGTTTTAATTTGAGTTTTAATTTAATATAATGCACCCTTTATTCAAATTAATTACTTTTTGACTTCACACAAATTTTAATCCTCTGTAAAAATTACTGCCAACCACATATCTACACTGTTTGAACCAAATGAAGGTTTTTGTCCAGTAATGACATTTTGAGATGATGAATTAATTGCTTTTAGAAATATTCAATATTGACTTTACCATAAAATTTGTTATTTATTTAATTCAATTTTTTTGACTTTTTTGGTTTTGAGAAAGTTCTTTACATAATTCTTGGTAACAAGTTAAACAAATCTTCAAATCTTGTTGCAATTTTAGTGTACATTCTACATATGAATGAACACTTAAAATTTTTTTTCAGATTTTCAACAAGTTGCAACACTCAAAAATTAAGTTAGCTGTTAAGTGATGAATTTCGTCATCATTCTTTTGCAGAAAAAAATCAACAATCTTCAGTTATGTTAAAGTAAAAAATACAACTTTTATTTAAGACTGTGTTGCTTGAAAACTGTGTAAAAAAGCCTATGTGAAGAAGAAAGAATAAATAAATAAAAAATTGGGGAGTAAAAACTTCACATACTTCATCGATTCCAGGATGTTTACCCTCCCACTTTTCAATTCTTTCAACTTTTTCAAAGTAAGCCGCATTACAACCAGTTCCTGAAATGAAAGACATTATAAATAATTTACAATTGATTGAAATGAATTTTTTAATGTTTATCAACACAATTTTAAAAAATGCAGACATTTGCAAATGGAAACTTAAAATATTCAGCATGAACTCAATTCACCCCCAAATTAGAGTAAAGCTGCAACAAAATTCATTAAAAACATGGAAATTAACATTTACACTAGAAGGATGTACTCAGAAAATTTTAATTGATGAGTTCAAATTCATCACTTTCTGGATGTAAAACCAGAAATAATTTTTACAATTTTAAAATGACAATGATATATATCACTGAATTTAAATTCATTCAAGCAAATGAAAATATTAGTAACTGAACTGAAATGAAAAATATTTTAATGTAATTGGATTGTAATGATGTGCTTTTTTTTTCCTCCTTCACACAAACTGCTGAAATTTAGTTCTGTTCAAGTTATCAGTTTGTCTTATTTCATATTCTGTGTTCATTTTGTGTGTATATATATATATATATATATATATATATATATATATATATATATATATATATATATATATATATATATATATATTGCCACATACAATGAGAAATATTTTTCACTTAAATACATTGTGTGGCATGGATTTAAAATGTTTTTAGCCATGTGAGAAAAATCCTGTGTATTCTGCATAAATTTGTAACCAAAAATTTTGCAGCAGTACTTGCTTAAATTTAGATTTTATATAATGTTGAATCTTGCTCTCTCTCCTTCATTGGCAGATGGGCGATTTATCATAGTACTTTTTATCCATCCATGCTTAGTTTTCTTCTGGGAAATATTCTCTTACAGGTGTTAGGTGTTCTTTTTGAAATGTTCTGTTACAGGTAGTTTTTTCATAAATAAAAAAGGTGCATTTTCCTATTAGAAAAATATTTAGTTTTACAAAATATTGCACTAATGCATATAAAACTATTTCACGGAGCCCAGGATCTTAAGCAATTGAGCATTCACAGCATTTTAATATATTACATTATAATAAAAGCCAAAAAAGTTTTATACAAAACAAAGTTTTTATGTATAAATAAAATTTTAATTGCTGGGATGAGCTTGTTTCGTTTTTGACAAAGGGTTAACACAGACGACAGATGTGAAGACCACTACTCTAAGTTAATCTCTAAAAATAAATTAGAATTTATAATAAAATACCTTTCCATCAATTAATATATTTTGTAATGAATTAAATAGTTCTATTTAAAAAAACAGTGTTTTTTACTTGGAGGATGTGAAATAAAATGGGTATTTTACTCCTTTAGCTCATAAATGAAACAAAGACATGCATGAAAAACAGTTCTTATTTCTTTCTTAAACGCTATCCAATCAAAATTCTATTTGAAAATACTTAACAAAAAATTTATGTTACATACCAAGAATCATACCAATAGCAGTTCTTTTGTCTATGTAAGAGCCCATCATCATAGTTCCAGTTGCATCATTGACAATTGCAACAATATCTACATTTACACCCTGAGTTAATCAAAAAATATATTTGAGTATGATTGTAAACTATATAAAACTGAATGTCATTAAAAATTTATAAAGAAAAAGTACCTTCTTTTTTGAAAATGCATGTTTAAGCATTTGGACAACTTCTTTTCCAACAACATTTTTACAGTTGAAAGATTTCGTCCAAGTAACTAAAATTCCTTCATCAATACCAGTTTGAATCATAGGAAATGAGAAGCAAAAACCTAGTTTAAAAGAATAAATCATTCCGTCAAAAATACATGATAGTCAACAAAATTATGTCACACACAGTGCTGCTTTAAAACTCTTTTCATGCTTCATTAATAACCTCATAATACATATACTCACAATTACTACATGTAAAATAATGTAATAAATTTTATCATTCATAAACTTTACCAAAGATTATACATTATACAAGTAATATTTTAATATACAATTTTGATTAATTGATACACTTGATTTTATAATCACACAAGATTATATTTTAGTAATGTTAATGATCATGCATATATCATACTGTGATTTTTTTTATTATTATGATAATATAGTTGGATTGAATTTTACATTTTTCTTTTACAAGATGCCATTTGGATGCAACATTTTCTAAAAACTTTTATACTATATCATTTAACAATCAAAACTGATAGTTTCAGATAATTATTCAACCAATACCTATAATCTTGTATCGGATTATTTTTGTTTACATCTGTAATTATTGTGATCAGACTTTTTAAGACAATGTTGTAATTTTCCCTTTTACCAATGGTTTCTATTACAGAAAAGTAAATCAGCAATATAAAACAAGGTGACGTCTTAATAAGTTTTGCAAAACCAATAAAAATAATTTAAAAAAAGAATATTATCTTTAATACTGTTTATTTAAGTTAAAATATTAAAATAAAATTTTGTTTTTCCCTTAAGAACTCTCATTTCCTTTATTTCTCACTTAATATGAAAAATCCCTAATATTTGAAAAAATACTTTTCATTTTTTACTTATATCATAATTGAACAAATTAGAATCATAACGTTACATTAATTCTATGATATAAATATTCTGCAAAAAACATGTAATACAGGTAAGTTTTAAAGTTATTTCATGATAACTTAAATAGAGACAAAAGTTTAATAATTAAATCATTATATATTACTTATGTTGTTTTAAAATAAGTACTTGATAAAATATTTCATTTCAGTAGAAAAAGCAAAATGATTGATCAGACACTTTAAAAATCGAATAAAAAATAAATTCTATAAAACTTGAAATGATTTACTTGCCCAAAGGTAATTTTTTCCCAAGTAATCCTTTTTTTTCTAAAAAGTCATGCATACACTCAGCCAAAAAATCAAAAAGCTGTTTAGGAAATAAATATATATATATATATAAATGATTAGCTTAAATATCAAAATGTCAATATGCATGAATGAATCTCATAATTAAAGAAAATAACTACAAATTTACATGATTGCTGATGACAAAAATACTATTGATTTGATAAAAAATTTATAAATTTTTTAAAGCTAATTAAATCATTTTAAAAATAGTATAACATAAATTTAACAAAATACAACTTAAAAAATTGCAAGGTATTTTCTTAATTCCATCGACTGGTAAATTTCAATTGAACTAAATAAGCACAGCACATGTAGCAACACAAAGAATAAAATACTAAATTTAAATAATCAACTGAATAAGTTTAGAGGACTATTCACCAATCATTCTGAAACCAGCATACTGTTTTGCAGTGTTTAAAAGAAATATTTTTTATATACTGAGATGAATGCCAAAAATTTGGAGTAGAAGACATATTTATGTAATTCTAAGATTTTTATCTGTCTCAAAATACTTTCAAACCAACAAGGGAAAGGCATTGGGGGTTGAACACCCTAAAGGGGTGTACAACTATTACACCAAGTTTCAATCCCAAATGAATTTCCTTAGTTGTGCTCTCCCCTTTTAAGTGTTAAAAAAAAAGCATAACTGGTGTCTACACAAAATATATTAATACAAAAAGTTTAAAAAAAGTGTAACCAATAACTAATCTTGATCGAAGAAACCACAAAAAAATATATGACAAAATAAATATGCAATAAAAACAATCAAATGGGGGGAAAATGTGGAATACCTAATGCATTTTGTTACTTAAAAGTGTGCATCAGAGAATTAGAGGCTGAATAATTTAAAAAATGACTACGACAAAGAGCTTATAAATACTAGTATACTTAAAACATTTTAACTAACTTATTTCTTACTGAAAATTAAAAGAATTAACAAGGAAAAGTTATCACACTTCTATTAATAATTAATTCTCAGGAAGAAAAGGGACACTTGTTAAAGTACGAATTTCAAATATGAATTGAAAATTACAAATACTTAAAATATATTAAAAGAAAAAATAGTTCCAAGTCTAGCATTCTTTCACTTTCTTAGTCAATTTTTTTTTTATTTTGATGCATTTCATTTAAATGAAATTTAAAAGTATTTTTGGATGAAATGAGAAAATTTCAATGCAGATTTTATTAAGTTAACATAATTAAAAGAAACAAAATTTTTCATAAAACACAAAATACGATATTGGGAAATTAAAACTAAATTAAAAGAATCCTATTAAAGATACTTACGAGTTCTCCTTCTCCAAGTCGTAATGGTTCAGGAACAGTATAGTATTGAACAAAGCAATTTACTGTTCCATCATGCTGAAATGTCAACAAAATAACTCTAAAATTTGTTCCTCCAAGGTCAAGAGCTAAGAAAGCTCCTTTTTCTGAAAACATATGATTTGATAATGAATTAATGAAATTAGATCAGCCTTTTTCCTAAATTTAAGAATTTTGTAATGGCTTCATTTTTTGAAGAAAGTTATAAGAGGGGGAATAATTTTTACTTAACCTATCATAAATTTTTTTGAAGTACTACCACTTGTTTTTTACATTAAAATGACACATTTGAAGATTGAAAGTTATGAGAGAAATATATGTTGATGTGTTTTAAACCATATACTCTAAAGAAGAACATTTATAGAAAATTAAAATTGTTAAATGAAGTTTAATCAAATGTTTGTAAATATACGAAGTGTGCAGAAATTATGGTAAAAAATAAAAAAAAAGAAAGAAAAAAAGAAATCAAGCATAGAAGTTCAGCAGTTAAACATATAAGTTTATAAAATATTTGGTAAATATCTATGAGCTGAAAAATGAATCAATCCATAAAATATTCAGGAAAACTAGGAATGCCCAACAGCTAGAAATATTTCAGATGGATTTTATAAATTTCTAGAATTAAAGAAAGGATATAAACAGGCTCTAAATGCTCTAAGAACCTACATTTAACACAATTAGCATGCTAGTTAGAATACAGATCACATAGAGATCTAGCTATAAAACATGTACATACGGGGAAGAATATAGATTATAAAGGGAATGCGAATACAAATGACATGCTAAAAATCTTTATTGTTCTTACACAAAAGTTGTATCACAAAGAAAAACAATTATAATGTGATAGACATTTATAACATCTTCAAAAATTAGCACTTTCCTTCACAGAATTTCCCTGCAAAATTACACATTATAACTAAGGTTATTAATACACATATATGTCTTAAAGGCAATATAAAAGAGATTAACTTGGAAGGAAAAAACTCACCATTTCCAGATAATAATTTGGGTACAAAGGTATTAGCCATTTGTAAGGAAGACTGTTTATTTGGATTTTTTTTCAATCCTAATTCAAGCTCACTTTCAAAAGTTTCAATAACACATTTTATTATACTATCAGGCAGCAAATATGGATCAGTTACTAATTTTACCTAAAATATAAAAATTTTAGTTAAAAGGGAAGTTTTTTCATTTGTTTTTGAAACTGTGATTTGAAATTATTATAAACATTGTAGTTTTCACTACATTTGGACTTTTGATTATAATATGAATCAATATTAAAATAAATCATATTATAAAAAAAAATAATTCAATAATTTTTAAAGAAATCTGATTTTATATTCGAGGTGAATGTTTATTAGATTCCAGAAACTAAGAACTTTTCAGATAATGATCCAGAAATGTAATTACTCAGTAAAAATATGTTGTTGTATCACCACTAGCAAAGAATCAGATTTAGGATTTTTCAAAATATAATTGCTGACTTCAGTGGCGCACACAGGAATTTTTCAAGGGGGCGGGGTCGAAAGTTCACCATTCTTGTATCATGCTCTTTTAATTTTGTCGATTTTCGGTAACAAAACACAGTAAAAAAATAGTTTTTGAATAAATAATTAACATTAATTAATAAAATTAATCATTAATAGCAAGTAATTAATTAAATTATACGTACTATATACTTAGAATTATAATTAATCAGAAAAAAATCAAGGACTTTGGGGGGATCTGGACCCCCCTTGTGTGCGCCACTGAGACAGTCATTGTGTTTACAGAAACGTGATAACATAGTGCTTAACTTGACGAAGTTGCAGAAACATAATTTTTTGCAAGATACAAATGATGAGAAAATAACAAGTAAAACAATGACCGTTTAAAACCATTTTTATTAAAGACCGTTTATGTTTACAATGTATGTGAAACAGAAGGGCTGAAATGGAAAAAAGATTATTATTTTTTATATAAGAATTGTGTTCACTCGTCTGTTTAAACAAAAAACTGACTGACTTACAAGCTTAAATACAGTACTGATTTATAGGGGATCTCTTATTTCTCATCTATTCACTGAAACAAAAAAAAGTCACTTTATATTTATGCTTACTTCATGATAATCAGTCCTTTAATGAATGATTAAAATAGTTAACAATTTTATCACAAAAAGGTAAAAGTTTTTTTGTAGTTTCATCTTTCCTGAACAAAAACAGAAGAAAAGATTATCTGCAAAAATTGCACCCCTCCTCAATTTATAAATATCTCTTATCATTTTCTTATAAAATTTAGAATTAACTTCACACAATTATAATTTTTTAAAGCAATGCTTTATAAAAATTATTTATCATTTACCTTCCTGCTTAAAACTAATACTATTCTAGAATAAATTTACAATATAAAAACTAATTTTATAACTTTTTCATAAGAAATATAGACTAATTAAATAAATTTATAGTTCCCAAATCTTTAGAAAAAATATTTTTCATATAAATCAAAATATAAATATCCATTCTACATAATTTTAAGAATTTAGTTTAAAATTCAACATTACACATTTTATTCTACCAATTTTTATTTCTTGAAAGGAAGCAATAAAACACTAATATTATTTAAAAATTCAAAGAGAATTTTAAAAGATTTTTCTTTATTTCTTAATATCTCTCTTAATACAGGTGTACAAGTATTATAAATATTCAGTAGTTGACAATGCCAAGAGGACAATTTGAAACTTATTGAAAACTAAGCATTTAAAAAGATACTCGTTTCTTTTGGAGAGCTCCTTGACATATTTCATAGTTATGTTTTTTAAATTTATAATTGTTTTATAATACAAATGCATTTTTTTTCTGAATTGAATGTACATGGAAATTATCTTCACAAATTTGACACTCAGTAAAAACTCCATTAAACTAAATAATTAAATTTTATTTCTAACTCAAACCAAATTTGGAGTTTTATTTTTATTAAAAAGTTTCTTGTTTTACAACTTCAACTCAATAAGTGTAAATATAAGTTACAAAAAAACATCTTTGGTTTTTTTGAGTGACTTATTTCTTTTATGTTTATGAGCAATTTAAGTTGTTTTTTTTATTGTATTCTGTTTTCCCAGTAATACTTTTTGGCTTAACTTTAAGCAGAAATAAACTAGTAAAAAGAATTCAAATACTTTCTGAAACATAGAATTATAAGTCATGGGATTTCTATGACGTATACAAGATTTGATAGAATTTTAATTTTATGCCACATGCTGAAGCAACATGAAAGCTCTATTGTGGCGACAGATCTTATACTTTCGAACCATGGTCAATTGAGAGGATGGCAACCTCTCACCAAACATCCACACTATGCCAATGGGAAGACTTTGAGTCTCCCCAGATTAAATGTGCATCAGTTTCTCTACATGTCAAGTCTTCAGTGGCATTAGGTTTTGCACTCATAACTCAACAATGCTGGCCAAGAGTTCGTGACCGTGACCCCTTGGCTGCTGCTACCTATGTAAGAAATAACGCTTTTATTGTCTTTAGTTCTCACTCAAAATTAAATTTATGAATTCAATTTAATAGTGAATAAACAAAATTAAAATAAAAGAATATAATACATTAAGAAAATGAATTAGTTAGAAATTTTAAACTGAATGAATGGCCACATATGCCGTCAATATGCAATAGACATTTTAACTATCTGTCCCACAAATAGTAATAAATTTTTATAAAATTTAAGCATTAGTAATTTCTTTTACAGATTTCAACAATTATAAAATAAAAATCTCACAATATTGTACTATTTTGATGCCACATAAATAATTTACAATATAAAAGGCCAACAAATACTTTATTTATTCTCCATACCAAAAAGCAACAAAGATTCAGTATTTATTTTACAAGATAAATAAAACCGAGCTATATAAAGAGGTACATTTAATTTTTATACCTTTAAACACCATGCATGAAGTACATACAATAATTAACTAATCAATTTCCAAAATAAATATATTTTCCTTTGTAATATTTAAGTAAATTGAAGAAATGTTATGGTATACCTGCAACTGTAACAATATTTATTCAACAATTTTTATTTACATAATTACAGAAATTTTAAACAAATTTGATTAAAATATCCTATTGACATGAACATTTAAAAAATTTTATCAATAAAAAAAATTAAATTAAACAAAAATTATCACAGAGAGAACTACATGTCCCTACTTTTTCAGCTTTGGAATCGGGCAAAATTTTGAATGTTAAATCCTCGCCAACATTTTTCAAAATTATATTTCGAGTCATTATTTGGCTCTTAGCTAAAAATTCCAACTCTTTTGTGAGGGAAGGGTTTTGCAATACACTGCCGAGTCCTGCGAAAAGGTTGTTAAATAGTTCTAAAAGCAGTCCAAAGATTATTGAAACTGCTAGATAGCATGCCCATTTAACAATACTACAATGCTACTGTACACTTATCACGTGTAACGACAAAAATAAGAGAGAGACATTGCGCATATATTAACGAATCGTAAAAAACCAGAGAGAGAACCACGATTTCTCTCTTTTAATGGAGGCGCCATCTACAAAGATTCTGCAATACTAGGAATGTTTGTTGCCACTCATATTACGTTTTTACATTTCCTGTTGGTTTTACTTGCGTACTTTTTCACACTTATATTGAACTTGGTATACAGCTACGTTTTTGTTTGGGGTGCTAAGAAAATGGAAAAAGTACCGGTTTGAAAAGGATGCCATTGGGGATAATAGCTTTTGTTGCTCCATATCCCACAAAACCAGAATTGAACAGAACTGAAGGATGGCATAACAATAAATACCATTAATATTAGCTTTCATTTATCTTGCGCCTGTATGTATATTTCCATTTATTCTTGCAAAAATAGTTTCTTTAATCTTTGTGAGTGTGTTGAGATGTAAAATAAAATGAATTTTTGAAGCTAAATTGAAACTCCGAAGCGTCATAATGGGCGCGATTATCAAACAATTTTTTGAAAATAGAAATTCCTTTTTTTCCTCTAATCAGTTGATTTATTTTTTATAGGAACATCTGGAGAATTTCTATGGGTGAGTTAGTGAATATTAACTTCGCACTATTCAGCTACTCGAGGGCTCTTAGTTTTGAACCCTGGTCAAGTGACGAGGATGACACTTGAGCTGACACCCCTCTCTCCTAACTTCCACACCACACCAATGGGAGGATGTTTGAGTCTCGATATATTTAACGAGCATTGGCCCCCTCTACAAGGCGGGTCTTCAGCGGTACAAGACTCGAACACATGACACGCCAGACAAGAGTCTGCTACCTTGACCACTAGGCAACCATGGCCTCTCATTTCTATGGGGGGAAATTAATTAAATATTGTAAAAGAGTCTGTCTTAGATGCTTAGATGCATCTTCTGTCATAGATGTTAATTCAATTTTAAACCTTAGTATAAAACAAAATGCATTTATCCTCCGACATGTACAATGTTATATTTAATACTAAAACTTTCCGAATGTGTTTGGAAACGCAATAAGGAGTGGATTTTTTGAAGCACAGTGTACTTTTAAAAAAAGCATACCGAATTTCAACCTGAAGCCTATCTTTGAGAGAGAGAGAGAGAGAGAGAAACCCCTTGTTTCAGGTATGGAAAAATTTTACTGAATTGAAATGTAAGTTCTGTATACATTGAAAAAGGGTTTGAGTTGTGAGAAGGAAATTGAAGTGGAGAGGAATTGATTGTAGATTCTCTTCCGAATATGAATGTGAAAAAAAAAATTAAAAATCAGTGTTAGATTATTTAAAAACACATAGAAGTATCTATTTCCAAGTAGAGCAGGGGTGTCAAACTCGCGGCCCAATCAGTATATCGGCACACAATAATGTATAATAAAATATCAAAATTTCTCCCGAAGTAGGAAAGATAGGGGCAGAGAAGAGATGTCAAGAGTCAGGATGTAAATATTAAATTTTCTTGTTCTTTTAGAAATGTTTATTATAATGTATCATTTGAAATAAATTAACATTTCTATGAATTTTGATTTTTTCCCCTTGCAGCCCACCTAAAGTTAAACCTTGTTTGCTTGGCCCAAGCCATGATTTTGAGTTTGACACCCCTAAAGTAGAGCATAGAAATTTTATTCCCTGTTAATTGCTCTACAAAGTGGATAATTTAATTTGATTTTCGGTGCTATGTGGTACCCCCCGCCCCCCCCGAACTATTTTATCTCAGTTTAAACCTCACATGTTATATAGTATTGTATTTAGACTCCGAGATTATACTCGTATTGGCAGTTAAACAATTCATTTAAAAAAAAACTTTTCCATTGTAACAGTGTTTCTCAAACTGTGCGGCGCGCCCCTCTGGGGGGGGGCGCGGTAACCCTGCGAGGGGGGCGAGCATATTGAAAATAAAAGGTTCATAAAAATAATTTTTTGGAATGAAGTAAAACAAAATGCTTTCTGACATAATATAAAATACACATTTACACTGATAAAATTTATTTTTATCATCTGGTGATCATCAAAAATAAAAGATTCCACTTCAAATGCTCATTAACCATCTTTGATCCTATAACCAAATTAAAAAAAAATATTTTGTTTGCGGTTGATATGAGAACGATGAGAGATTTCTTTTTTTTTTTTTACGTTTCTTTTAACGATATCAAACGATGAGAGATTTTTTTGTTACGTTTCTTTTAACCTAAGATATTACTTTAGCTGACCTTCGAACTTACTGGTATGGTTATCTCCGTATTTTTTTAGGGAAGTTGTAAATATATATAATATATTTCTGTTTCATCTTTTTCCATGTGAAAGAGTTTTATGATATATGGATAAGCATGAGTATTCTGAAACATGTAATGCATAATGAAAAACGTTTTACACAATTATTTTTTAGAACATGCTACACTTTCCCCATGAACAATTTTGTAGTCTTGATTGCTGTGTTGTACGACTTATTATGGTTTATAAATGCAAATAAGCAGAATATTAAAAAAAAATGGGCAACTGTGTGATTCCTATTGAAGGAAGTTGAAACTGATCAAGCAATTGAAGAACATACTGAAATAATGCATATTAATCAAGATATAGAGAAAGTAAATATCAGAAAAGCGTTAGACATGAAACGTTTGAGTTGATTTGAAATTTTCAAATGCTGCCTAAAGATCTCTATGAAGAAAACTATGAAGCCATAATGTAGCACTTGGCCTTGTCAAAAAGACACAAGGAAGAAAAAGTTCAAAATGCTACTTGTAGATCATCAAACGACACCAAAACTACAAAAACGTGAACAAAATATGACAGTTTAGCTGGAAAATAATGTTCCTGTGTTGTTAGCGAAAAGTGTCAGTGATTTATGTCCTTTATTAAGGACACGCACATTTGGAACATTTTCTTTAGTTTTATGGGATTTTTCCTCAAATTTTCTAAGAAAAATTGAAAAGTCATTGAAATAGTTAAGTACATTTTCTCTTAATTAAATTATTCACTGAAATTGTGATTTTTATAGTATATAGTAAAAATATAGCTATAAAATAAATTATAGTTTTAAAACAAACTAAAAAACAAGCTTTTATAGTGATTCGAACTAATAAGTAAAAAAAAAAATATTACATAAAAGTAACATATACAAAATTTAGTATTTATCTTGCTAATTTGTACGGTTTATAATTATGATCGTATTGTAGCTTTAGTGTCAAAGTGCATTATTATTGCATTTAATACATTATTATTTTTAGGGGGGACGCGATAAAAATTATGATTGAAAATTTGGTCGGCAGTAGTGAAAGTTTGAGAACCACTGCATTATAATATAGTTGTGGCGTACTATTCCATTGTTATTCTTATATATTCCTTCAACGTTTGTGCACCCACATATGACATAAAGCTTTCTTATTGCTATTTCGCGCGAATGCAAGTATTCATTTTATAAGCTCATGAATATTTTCGCATACAAACATATTTCCAAGCAACTTGCTTTTATGTAATTTGAAATATTTTGAGAGATCGTCAGTATATATATATATATATATATATATATATATATATATATATATATATATATATATATATATATATATATATATATATATATATATATATATATACATATATATATATATGCATATATATATATATACATACATATATATATACATCATACATATATATATACATACATATATATATATACATACATATATTTACATACATATATATACATATACATACATATATATACATACATATATATATACATACATATATATACATACATATACACTGCTGGACAATTGCTAAGGACGGATAACACTATCATCCATAGCAACCACAAAATGAAAGGAAGCAAAATGTGGAAAATTAGAATAAGTGCGGGATATTAGTAAGAAGAAGTATGAGTATGCAAATTTTTTTTCCACGTCTGTTCTTCACGTGATAGCGTTCATAAGAGCTTTAAAGGTTTTGACGCGTGTGGACAGTTGTTGTTTTAAGTCAAAGTTTTACAGGAAAGATTTAATAGACGAACTTAAAATTTTTGGCATGTCTTCCCGACATCACATAGATGATTTTATGCGTGGCCGAATTATTGGAAAGGTCGAAGAAGGGCGAAAAATAACAGATGTTGCCAGGGAGTTCGACATCGCACACAGCGTTGTTTCACGGCTGTGGAAGTCATTTAAAACTACTGGAATGTGTAGTAGACGGCACGGGGAGGTCGTGTTAGAAGTACGACGCCTGCAGAAGACAGATATATCGTCCTATAAGCAAAAGGAACAGGCGCACCACAGCTCAGCAGGTGGCAAATCAGTTTCTTGCTGCCTCAGGAAAGCAGATCTCCCGAAAAACTGTTGCCAGACGTTTGAGGGGAGGAGGACTATACGCACGCAGACCTGTTGTGTGTGTCCCATTGACCAGACAGCACCGTACTGCCCGTTTGCAATGGTGTCGTGAGCATCACAATTGGACTGAACAGGACTGGGCATCCGTACTGTTCTCAGATGAGAGTAGGTTCAGTCTGTCATCGGATTGTAGACGCCAACTGATCTGGCGCGAGAGTGGTACTGCTTATCGTCCAGAAAATATCCAGGAAAAGGACCGATATCCGACATGCAGTATCATGGTGTGGGCCGGCATCATGATCAATGGCCGCACGCGCCTACATGTGGTTGCGAATGGGACTATGACGGGCCAACGATACATTGATGAAGTTCTACTTCCTCATGTTCGTCTTTTCCGTGGTGCTGTCGGTGATAAATTTGTTTTATGGACGACAACGCAACATGTCATCGAACACTCGTTGTTCAGAATTGTTTAGACAGCGAGGGTATTCAACGTCTCGTATGGCCAGCGCATTCTCCAGATCTAAACCCCATTGAAAATGTGTGGGATGCTTTGGGGAGGCAAGTTGCTGGTCAAAACTATCCTCCGACAAACAAGAACACCCTCATCCGTGCACTCACAGAGGAATGGGATAAATTGCCTCAACAGCTGCTGGATAATGTTGTGCAAAGTAGGGTACGACGTGTGGAATGTTGCATCACACTCCTCGGTGGACATATCCCGTACTGATACCTTTCTTTAAGGTGCCTGCTGACTTTTAGATGCATTGTTCCATTTCTCCGTACGCAGATCAAATGAACATTTTTTTTTCTTTCAGATGTTTCACAGCTTTTGTACTTTCCAGAACAATAAATATTCTTTATTCTAATGTCTGAACAGTGTGGCAACTATATTTTATCCTACTAGGCCTCATGTCTCGCTTAATGTTATGCTACATAGCAATTTGTGATCCGTCCTTAGCAATTGTCCAACAGTGTATATACATACATATATATACATACATACATATATATATATATATACATATATATATACATACATACATACATATATACACTCTGTCGCAAAAAAATATATGCACCCAGAAGAAATTGAGCTACATTCACGAAATTTGGTATGTATGTAGTGTATATGAAAATAAACAAATGATTAAAAATTCAGAACAAAATATCATTTTATTAAGCGGTTACAGCTTGCAAAAGGTTAAAAATCAGTAAGTAGTAAAGCCACCTCTGGCAGCTATACAAGCCGAAATTCGGCGTGGCATCGATTCAATTAGATCACTTATGACCCCCTGTGGAAGATCCTGCCATAGTCTTTGCATCTGCGCAGTTAATTCTCCTGTATCTCGGGACGGCTGCAGTTGCCTTCCCAGCACGTCCCAGACATGATCTATTGGCGATAGATCTGATGACCTGGCAGGCCATGGTAGGACGTCATATCCTTGAAGACATTGTTGGGAGAGTCGCGTAGTATGTGGACGAGCATTATCCTGTTGATAAATGGCACCTGGGCGACTTGATATCATGGGTAGCACAATCGGCGTTAAAATATCGTCCACGTATCTGCGAGCTGTCAAAGTGCCTTGAAGGACCACTAAAGATGATCGTGTGTCCCAAGAAATTGCTCCCCACACTGTCACACCTTGTGAAATTGCTGTATGCCGCTCGACAATAAATGCCGGATCGGTTCGCTGGCCGGTGCGCCTCCAGACACGTGTGCGGTGGTCATCAGCACTGAGACTGAATCGGGATTCATCACTGAAGATGACACGTCTCCAGTCTGTCACACTCCAAGTTGCCCGAGGTCGGCAAAAATCCAGTCGACACTGCCTATGATGTGGGGTCAGTGGTAAGCGTCTTAGCGGACGTCGGCTCCTCAAGCCAACTTCGGTCAGTCGTCTCCTTATGGTTTCTCTTGATGGCACTGGATGTCTGGAAGGAGGTAAGTGGCGTTGAATCGATGCTAGCGACGTTGTTGGTGCCGAAGTGGCCACTCTTCTGATTGCACGATCCTCGCGATCATTTGTGTTCCTGGGACGTCCTGACCCTCCGCGACGGTACACTCTACCTTCTGTGATCCACTGTTGCCAACACCGAGCAACTACCATATCGCTCCGACCGAGGTGGCGGCCGATACGTCTATTCGACCAACCTGCTTCTCTGAGGCCTATTATACGGCCCCTATCAAAGTCCGTCAGCTGCTCGTACTGCCGCCGGTTACGTCTTAGAGGCATCCTAAGTCTCAATATCGTCTATCAAAGTCATCAGATTCGTTTGGATAGCCGTACGGCGCTCGTACTCATGCTTTTAAACTCTCCCAGTTGCGCAACTAATATGCGCATAGCACACTTAGCCTTGTCCCATTGGCTTCGAAATTTTAATCATTTGCATATCTCTTACCAGACTACATTCTTGCCGAGTTTCGTGATTGTAGCTTGATTTCTTCTGGGTGCATATATTTTTTTGCGACAGAGTGTATATATACATATATATATATATACATACATATATATATATAAGATAATAGTACACAGGATTTTATTGTTCTACAATTTAATGTAGGGTATGAAACATACTTTTTTCGCTAGAACAAATTTTTCACAAAAAATACCTAGAAGTTTAATTTATTAGGCAACATAATTCACGACCAGTTGTTTGCATTTATGTAAGTGTTAAATTTTTAAAGCATTTATCGGAAAATTTTTCTTAGGACTGAGTAAAAAAATATTAAAATTGCTTCGTCAGTCGATATAAAATATTGAAAAACGTAATAAAGACTAAAGAAGAGCATATTTTAAAAAGTCTTTCATACAAATTCATTGAATAAAGCTATGGCTATATTTCTTGTTTTTAACTAAATGGTAAATTTATACACAAATATATATATAAATGTATATATATATATATATATATATATATATATATATATATATATATATATATATATATATATATATATATATATAAATGTATGTATAATTCTTTTCTTAACTAAATATAAAGGGAAAAATACGTGTATTTTAATACTGATTAGCATATATACACTCATGTCCATAAATTAAGGATAATGAAGTTCAGGCAAAGAAAGAGACAGTAACAAAACAAATTTGACTTATTTGTGAAGTCTATTTATTAAAAAAAATTTAAAGAGCAAAAAAGATGCTATATGTTTGACATAATAAAAATTGCAATTTTTACTCCCTGGACCAAATTTCAAAATATAACCTATTTACAAAAAACAGTATAACATGGTTAGTATGATGGTTAATATGGAGTACGTCTCCCGGACGATGCAATACTGGCCTAACAACGCCTAGGCATACTGAGTATCAAATTATCAATCTGATCTTGGGGAATATTACACCACTCATCAAGCAATGCCCTCCGAAGTTCCGGTAGACAGGAGGGAGGGGGTTGACGGGCTGCAATTCGCCGGCCAAGCATATCCCACACATGCTCTATTGGATTCAAGTCCAGTGAGTATGCTGGCCAATCCATACGGGGGATATTCTCCGATTGAAGGCATTCGTCTACAATGTTTGCACGGTGAGGACGGGCGTTGTCATCCATAAACAGAAATTCAGCATCCATGGCGACCCGAAACAAGCGTACATGTTGTTCCAGAATGTCATCCCGATAGATGTGGCCTGTCATCGTTATACTCTGAACATGCAGGTCGATTCTGGAACCAAGAATAATTCCTCTCCAAATGAGCCATCCTGCACCACCGTAACGAAGTCGTTCAATGGTGTTCTCTTGGTGGTAACGGGTACCTGGCGCTCTCCATATTAAAGTCCGGCGAAAATCCGACTGCAAACTAAACCTGGACTCGTCGGAAAACATCACACAAGACCACTGTTGTGATGTCCACAATGCATGCTTTCTACTCCAGGTTAATCGCAGGCGACAGTAAGTTGCGGTCAGTGGAACACATCTGACAGGCCTACGAGCTTATAGACCAATGTGCCCTAAGCGTCTGTACATGGTCTGCCGTGAAACTGGCATACCGGTACCTGAAGAGAGCTGTTGAGACAGGTCTGATGCTGTGCTCCGTCTGTTTCTTTTGGCAGTAACTGCCAAATATACCGGTCCTCATTTGACGTTGTAACTGGGGGGCGACCTATGCTGTAACCTCTACTCACATTACCATAATCTTGGAATCGTTGCTAAGGCCTGGGGATAACACTCTGGGCGATTCCCAGTTCCACGGATACTTCCAGCTGGGTACGTCCACATTCCAGTCTTCCAATAATTCTACCACGTAAAAAATCATCCAAATGCTTCCTTTGTGCCATAACTATGCGGTTATTGCACTGAAAGGCTTTTAAAGCGCTTGTGAACAATTTTACTTCTTTGCCACCATTCCTTATATACCCCTCTCTTACACTCTCGTCATTGAGACGTACTATCCGCGCCATCTGGTGGTTTCCTGTAATTTGCATATTCTTCTTTAAGATCTGTGTGATAATTCTATAGGTGGAATTTTTAGTTAGAGTTTAATTTCTGTGTGATTGTGAATTATCCTTAATTTATGGACATGAGTGTATTATGTGACTTCACTTTCTATACTTACAAAATTTTTTAAAATTAATTTATACAAAAATCTTTGCAAGGATATTTTGCATACGCAAAATAAATGAAATAAATCGAATTTCTTCGGAACTTCTTACATATGCAAAATATGATTTGGTGGATGCTCTTCTGTGGAATTGCTAGTCATACATGCTCAAACTGGCGAGCTAGATCAGTGTTCTCCAGGGACATTTGTCTATGCGTCCTCATCGTAGTCCAGTGGTCAAACTTTTTCGACTCATGCAACCCTTAGAACTTCAAAGTGTTTTCGCGGGGAATCTCATTCCACACACTTAGAATATTAATCTGAAAATAATATTTTAACTATTTAGATATACACACACATGCTATAGATACTTTTATGTAAAGACAAGTTTAAAAATGTATTATATTTATTAATAAAAATTAGGAATGTAAGAAATTTTAACTACGCTGTTGAAATAAGTTAAGAGAATTTGCATATTTTTATAGAATTGTATGAAAAGAACTGAACTGAATGAAAACCACTGCTTCTACATAAAAATGTAAATCTTGTACGGCAAATACGTAAGCGTGCACGTGTGTGTAGGCGGAGCCAGCAAGAAAAACAGACTTTATAATCCCATGTAAGTTAAGACGTATTTCGTTCGCCAGCACACCTCGACAAATTTCTTGGTCTTATAGTGATGCAATCGGTTCAATTCAAACTGTAACAGTAAAAATGAATAACCACTAACGTTTAGAGGATGGAATGAGGTGGCGAATTGTGGGGAGGCTAGAAGCAGCCCAGATTTGTTGGGAGTTCAATTTGACACCCAGTGTTGTGTGTAACTTATGGAAACAGTTCCAGGATACTGGATCCATCAAGAGTAAGCCTGAGCAAGGTCGTCCAAGAGCCTCGACGGTCAGAGAAGATCGCCATTTGTCGATTATAGCGAGGCTTAACTGAAGGGTTACAACTTCTCAGGTCTCTCTTTTGTTGTATTCAGCCACAGGAACCCGTGTATTAAGGGTAACTGTTTCAAAAAGACTTCATGAGAGAGGATTGCTTGCCAGAAGACATGCTGCTTTCGTCCCGCTCACGTCTACGGACAGAAGAGTCCGTTTAGTATGGTACCGACAGCATAGATTAGAGTATGGATCAATGGGCAACCATTCTGTTCACCGATGAGTCCCGTTTCAGCCTTAACAACGATTCTTGCTGTGCGTTCATATGGAGAGAACCAGGGACCCTCTACCTACCCTCCAATGTCCTAGAAATGGACAATTATGGCGGAGGAGGTTTAATGGTCTGGGCAAGTATCATGCCGGATGGCCGTACATTTCTCCATGTCTTTGGGAGAGGCTCGGTGACTAACGTGAGGTATAGGGATGAGGTCTTGGATCCCTTTGTTCGGGTTTTCAGGGGTGCATGTAGCCCCGAGTTCATTTTAACGGACGATAACGTGAGGCCACATAGATCTCTTCTGGTCGACGAATTTCTAGAGAGTGAGGATATTCGCTGTATAATTTGGCCAGCCAGGTCTCCAGACCTCAACCCTGTAGAGCATGTCTGGGACGCTCTGGGCAGGGCAATTGCAACTTGAAACCCCCCTCCGAGAGCCATCCAGGAAATGAAAAGGGCGTTGTTGAACGAGTGTGACCAATTGCCTCACAAGAATGAATAAACTGCCTTATTTCCAGTATGACATCCCGCTGCGATGCCTGTATATCTGTAAGAGGGGAGCATACCCCTATAGACCAATTTCTTTTGTTAATTCTGCAATCACTGTTTCATACCTTCCAACTCCAACGAGTGTTGCGCACGATCATGCATGTGTATTGCAATTATTGAATGGTTATTTGTTTTGTATTGTATCAATGCTTGTACATATCAAATTTCATTAAAATTGGTCCAGTAGTTCTAGAGATAATCAATCAAGTCTGCAAAAATTCTCTTAATTTCTTACACCAGTGTATATATACATACTAATTCCCAATCAGAATGAAAGGCAAATACAACATAATTTATTAGAATTATAAGACGAAAAAAAGAAAAGAAAAATATTATGAAAACATTCCTATATTTTTTTACTTACTAAAAATTTAACATTTAATTATACATTTATTCCTAAAGTATTTTTGAGATATCCTCTCTAAAATGCCGATATATTTGATATTAAATCTTCCTTCAAAGGTATTCTTTATGGTATGTGTATGTAATGCTAGGAAGGTAAGTATTTATTTACACACATGTCCATTAATTAAGGATAATTCAGAATCACACAGAAATTGAACTCTAAACTAAAAACTTCACCTATAGAATTATCACACAGATCTTGAAGAAGAATATGCAAATTACAGGAATCCACCAGATGGCGCGGATAGTACGTCTCAATGACGAGAATGTAAGAGAGGAGTATATAAGGAATGGTGGCAAAGAAGTAAAATTGTTCACAAGCCCTTTAAAAGCCTTTCAGTGCAATAACCGCATAGTTATGGCACAAAGGAAGCATTTGGATGATTTTTTACGTGGTAGAATTATTGGAAGACTGGAATGTGGACGTACCCAGCTGGAAGTATCCGTGGAACTTGGAATCGCCCAGAGTGTCATCCCCAGGCTTTAGCAACGATTCCAAGATGATGGTAATGTGAGTAGAGGTTACAGCATAGGTCGCCCCCGAGTTACAACGTCAAATGAGGACCGGTATATTTGGCAGTTACTGCCAAAAGAAACAGACGGAGCACAGCATCAGACCTGTCTCATCAGCTCTCTTCAGGTACCGGTACGCCAGTTTCAAGGCAGACCGTGTACAGACGATTAGGGCACATTGGTGTATATGCTCGTAGGCCTGTCAGATGTGTTCCACTGACCGCAACTTACTGTCGCCTGTGATTAACCTGAAGTAGAGAGCATGCATTGTGGACATCACAACAGTGGTCTTGTGTGATGTTTTCCGACGAGTCCAGGTTTAGTTTGCAGTCGGATTTTCGCCGGACTTTAATATGGAGAGCGCCAGGTACCCGTTACCACCAAGATAACACCATTGAACGACTTCGTTACGGTGGTGCAGGATGGCTCGTTTGGAGAGGAATTATTCTTGGTTCCAGAATCGACCTGCATGTTCAGAGTGTAACGATGACAGGCCACATCTATCGGGATGACATTCTGGATTGGCCAGCATACTCACTGGACTTGAATCCAATAGAGCATGTGTGGGATATGCTTGGCCGGCGAATTGCAGCCCGTCAACCCCCTCCTACCTGTCTACCGGAACTTCGGAGGGCATTGCTTGATGAGTGGTGTAATATTCCCCAAGATCAGATTGATAATTTGATACTCAGTATGCCTAGGCGTTGTTAGGCCAGTATTGCATCGTCCGGGAGACGTACTCCATATTAACCATCATACTAACCATGTTATACTGTTTTTTATAAATAGGTTCTTTTTTGAAATTTGGTCCAGAGAGTAAAAATCGCAATTTTTATTAATTATGTCAAACATATAGCATCTTTTTTTTGCTGTTTACCTTTTGTTTAATAAATAGACTTTACAAATAAGTCAAATTTGTTTTTCTTCTGTCTCTTTCTTTGCCTGAACTTCATTATCCTTAATTTATGGATATGAGTGGATATAACAAAAATGTATAGCGTTGCATTTTTTACAGCTGAAAAAAATAAATCGGAAAAGCAGCACAACAAAAATATATAATTCAAAGGACTTGAGAAAAAATAGCGTTACGCTTAGAACCATGCCTCTAAATCAACAGCGTCAACATGATTTGTTTTTAATTTACACTGTAAACGAACACGAGGAGTATTTGCGACGGAATTTGTAATTTTGAACCACAGTCAAATGACGAGGACGACACCTGTGTTGTAAAATCCTCAAGACTTCCATACTACGTCAACGGGCCTCGTCGTTTCAGCGGCATAAGGCTTCAAACCCACGTCTCGATAAAGTTGCACACAAGTTTACGATCATGGCCAGTCAGCTACTAGGCCACGAAAGTAGGTGCAAAGTGAATGAATGAATATTAACGTCGCACTATTCAGCTACTCGAGAGCTTTTGGCGACGGACCTCGTAATTTTCCACCATGGTTAAGTGACGAGGACGACACCTGTGCTAGCCCCCTCACCTAACGAGGGCCGACTCTAGCAGTTTTGCCACCCCGGACAAAAATGGAAAATGCCGCCCCCTCTCCAAAGCAAAAGAATTATAATTAAAAAAGAAATTGCTCACACAGATACACACCAAAAATTTTTTAATAATTCTTTGGAACAGAACAGCGGCATAACAATTATATATATATAATTTTAAGTCAAGTACAAATTAATTCGAAATTAAGGACATAATTAGCTGTTATTATTTCAAACGAGTAAAATATAAGAGAAGGAATTGTCCATTTAAGCATGCCAATTTCTTATAAAAAGATTCTACCGATGGTGGGGATCATAAATGTATATTTTAACTTACAGTAACTACACTCAGGACTAAAATAAAACAACTCTTGCAACTCTCTACCTCCAAAAAACTCTTATTGTCCCTGACCCCTTTTGGATGGCTGACACTGGACGTCGTATGGGTGAATGTCTGCTGTGATCATACTCCGGAATAGGAGAAAATTACTAATGAAAAAAATGTGTAAACTTATCAAATTTCATGATTGAACATGTACTCCCGCCTCGAATTCTTTAAGTTTCAACATGAAACAAAACTGACATTAAACATACACAAAGTACAAAATAAGGAAGTAAGATACGTTAAATGAAATACCAAATTCCCACCCAATAATATTTCAGAAAATATACCAATTTTTTTGCAACAAAAACATATTTTTCAAATTTGACCCAAAAGCCACCCTTAGAATTTGCCGCCCCGGGCAGGGGTCCGGTTTGTTCGGCCTTAGAGCCGCCCCTGACTTAACTTTTACACCACATCAACGGGAGGACGTTTGAGCCTCGGTACATTTAACGTGCATCGATCTCCTCTGCACGGCGGTTCTTCAACGATACTCGGCTCGAATTCATAACACGCCGGTCACAAGTCCGTTAAAATTACGTGGTCCGTCGCCAAAAGCCCTCGTGTAGCTGAACAGTGCGACGTTAATATTCAATCAATCAATCAAGTCACAAGTCCGTTACTTTGACCATTAGGCTACCGCGACCTAGAAAAATTGCATAAAAAGTACCAATAGCATTTGTTCTGGCTTTTTTTCTACTTCTTTTGAATCTGATACATGCTTATAAATATAAAATTTTATTTTCACTTTAGTTTGGGTTCTGCAAATATTTCTAGCAGAGGAAACTAGAAAAAAAAAAATAGTTTATCATAGAGGGAAAAAAATGACGATAAAAATCAACCGATTATTATTTTTTTTTATCAGAGATTGGCTTAGTTTCTAGAACATAGCTCTGTTAAGAAACCCTTTGTTTTATTGATATGCAATCCACTGTATTCATTTTAAAATACAAGACGGAAATTAAAGATAGGAGAAAATCCTATTATCTTGCGTTTATTATATCACAGTTTCAATTTTGGTAGCGGTAACTTATTACTCAGATATGCATTTATTGGGTAACGTGATTAAGGTTCCCTGATTATATCAAGAAATTAAAAAAATACATATATAATATATTTAGTTTAAAAATATTTCTTACACATGCATATTATAAACATCATTCAGTGTTAAATGTTTCAGCTCGTAAGTATTTTTTGCCAATTTATTTGGTTCCATTTTCTCATACGACGTAATAGGTATTTCAGTACTGGTATCCGTATCTCAAAATAGCGTAGCAAATTATCTTTTTTCTTCTGCTTTAGAAAAGTTTCACAGATTATGAAATTCTTCAATGTAGGAAAAAAAACATATACCTGATTTTTGCTCTTTTTATTACCTTCAATTTACTTTTATCTTGTTCGGATGTGCTGCTTGCGTAATCATTATCACAATTTCGTGCATAATTGGTATATATTGCTGATTTCTTAATCATTTGAAATTCAATTTATGAATAAGTATTAAATTTAGGCTTTACTTTAGTGTTATCGGAAAATAACCATTTGAATAAATAGGGCATGATTTTTTCCCTGAGGTTTTTGATAGTCTGGAGGTTTCCCAATACACCCCCTTCAATTGATTAAATGGGGTTAAAATAACTTCCCCAACAGATATATGTAAATTCTTTTTAAAATATTTCTGTTACAGAAGTATTTTTTCCTCTCTCTATTCGGCTTTTGTGAGTGTTTAGAGCAGATTTAATATCATTTTAAAATTAAGTTTGAACAAAGGATTGATCCTGGAATGTATCAAACCTTTGATAAACATTTCAATTACTTAAAATATTTGTATAAGTAACAGCTTTTTGCTTTCTAATTATTTAAACTAATTGGGTTTTTCATAACAATATTGTTACGAATTTTGTGTAAAAAATACTTAAACTAGTGTAAATAATTTGTACCTGGATATGTAATACGTTTATATTACTCTATGTTGTATTTATTTTATGTTGGAATTGTAATATTTCCAAGCAATAGCGTTCCTTACATTATAATGGCGATTCAATGGAAACTTGCAGATAGAGCCAAGTTGGCATCCTTTTTGGTGACTTGTTGGCGACCATTTTTTGCGAGTTCACGACCCTTCTGGAAATCATTGAAGAAATATACAAAAATCACGATCTATGATGTAAGTGGATCTTTCTCGAATCCTTGAGGCATATAAATAGGGAGTCACTCACTGAAATTGAGTCAGTATTGTTTTCACCGTTGAAGAGTCGACCAGCGATTAGTTCGGCAGTTGAACAGGACGAACGATGGGCTTGTGAATAATCTTTGCAATACTTGTATTTTTGACACTGATAGCTGCGTCTGAGGGCTGTAGAACCGTAGTCTCGAACCCCCGGTCCATGGATCAAATACTACCGGTTCGCACAAGAAACATTAAATAATTTCCTTTTTATTTACTGTGGTCTATTTTTCTTGGGTTTGGGCTACTTTTTAAGAAAATCACTTTATATTCATTTTTTGGTGTAGCTGTATTTTATTCTGAAGTCACGATTAAATACAATTAAATTAAAATTATTAAATCAAAAATGTCTAAAATATAAATAATCAGTGTCCTCCCCTTCAGCGGGCCGCGGTAAAATTAGCAAACGTTGACCGGTTCGTGGTGATAAAAAGGTAGGGAAAACTGCTGTAGAACAATTGTCACACTCAAAGGCTAATTAAGGGCAAACAAACAAGTTTTATCTTTAGGTGGGCCACCAAAAACATCAATATTCATAGAAACGTAAGTTTATTTCGAATAATACATTATAATAAAGATGAATAAAAGACCCCCAAAAATGCAATGTTTAAGTCCTGACACTTGACATCCCTTCTCTGTTGCTAGATTTCCTATTTCAGGAGAAATTTTGATATTTTATCACATATTACTGTGTGCCGATTCACTGACCGGGCCGCAAAAATGTTCTTTGTGGGTTGCATGCGACCTGCGAGTTTGACACCCCTGCTGTAGAAGGTGTGAAGGCCTTCTGAGATTTATTATGCAAATTTTTCTGCTGAATCCTGTATTTCAGGGATTGTTTTTCGACAATAAATTTACATCGATCCTGAAAAACTGTCTTGCTCTTTGTGACTTATTGTATAAAATCCTCGAACCCTGATCAACGTAACAATATAGATTAATACTAATAAATCTCGCTTTATTTTGGTAGCTTATAACACTTTTAACTGTGAGTCACTGTGTCATAAAATATTTTGCATAAATTCCAGATTTTAGCCCTGATTATTTGATCAATTTGAATTTTCCCCAGACAATATATAGAGAAAAAACATAAAACCTCATAAGAGTTTCCTGTAAATTTTTTTAGAATAAAGTCGCTTTCTGACATTGAATTGTATAAAGGTACAATGCATAACGCAAACATTAAATTTTTTTCACGTACTGTTCATTTCATTGTTGCAGCTACATAAAAATGTTATCTAAAACGTTGCATGGAAAAGTTCTGTATGTGGATGTATGATATTTACCAAGATTATCTTATTTATCTCATAAAGAAAAAAAAAGTGAAAATACTAAATATCTTCTCTCTAATGTGCTGCTGATGTTTTCAAATAGAACTGTTGCTACATTTTATAATTAATGTTTCATTGAAAACATTTATACAAAGAGGCGGATTGTTAAAAATGTATTAGCATACTTCTTTTCTCGAAGGAGAGATAAAAGTTTTAGCAAGGCTAATATTTTCAGAAACAGTGGTAAAGTTAACAGATCCAGGATATAGTAGAAGTATAGATTTAATAAATTCAACAATGAAACCGGTAGTAATAAAAACCACGTGTAACTTGAGTTTTCTCCTTCACTTATCATTAAAAGGAAACCCTATCTCTGTGTGTTTTTTTACTCGCTTGGTTATGCTTATCAGTTTGACCTTCAGACCAATTTCACATTAGGAGTCAGCATTATGTCGAACGCTTAAAGAGACAGAAAAATACCTTTCCGTAAGTATCTGAAATGAGGATTTGAAAATTTATGTTTTAATTTAATATGAGACCAGATAATAAAATACTAACATTTCCTGCTCAAAAATGATCTATAACCCTAAAATTTAAGAATTATTTTTGATTCGTCTCAGCGATTTATTCAAAATAGATAATAACGCGGATTTAACGAAATGAAAAGTATTCGGAATTTAATTTTTAAAGAATGATTCAGTTAGTAGGTAAATATTAGGTTGGGGAAAAAAAAAGAAATCCATTATTTTTGCATGAAATTCAAGACTTTATTTAACATGCTTCGGATTGTCCGATTTGGGTCAAATATGCACCATTATGTTGTATAACTTGTTGCCATTTCAAAGGTAGCTTCATAATGCCTCTATCATAGAAGTCTTGGTCCTTATTGGCGAACAACACTAGAAATCGATTTTCCCAATCTTCTCTTGATATCAATTTCTTATCATTCAGGAAGTTTTGAAATGCCATAAAAAGGTGGCAATCACTTGGTGCCAGGTCCGGACTATATGGTGGATGCATTAAAACTTCCCAGCCAAGCTCCCAGAGTTTCTGGCGAGTCACTACAGACCTGTGTGGCCTGGCGTTGTCCTGTTGGAACACAGCTGACTATATCAGGCATGACTATATCAGGTTATATGACTACATTTTAAATGAGTATATCAGGGGTGGCAAAACCGCGGCACGCGTGCCTCTGTGTGTCATGGCGGGACTGTAACAGTAGCCCCCGAAGACTTAATAACAAAATTATAAAAATTTGAAAAGATAATAATAATAAATAACAATGTTTTTTTATAATTTTATTCAAATGCGGTTGTCTTAGACAAAAATAAATTACAAAATTTATTTTAAATACATTTTATGAGTCACAATAGAAATTTATCGCGTAGAGAAAGCCCCTGCAAGTTTGAGAGAGTTGGCTTTCCAAGCCTTTTTCACTAGCGAGATTTTGGAATTTGTGAGGAAGCGTATTTTAAAATATCTAAAAGAAAACACTTAACTGTGCCCAGTGAGTAACTAGCTATTCTAGAATGAAGATTAGCTTTGTGATTTAGCTTTTCTTACTGATATTATGAGGTATTAAAATAATTTAAATTTAAGATTATACAGAAAAGATTGTATTTTTCTTACCTTAGTTGTATTTATACTTTCTTTAGTGGGCAAACTTTTCCTTTTTTTATCTTGATTTTGGAGGAAAAACATTAACTTATTTCACATTAATGCAGGAACTATCTACCAAAAATAGTGCTCCGAGTTGTGTTAGATTTAAAAATTTAATATTCATTTTTGCAGGATTCTTTCAGCACCAGTTTTGAGGATTTTCAAGCTGATAAAAAAATGAAGATTTCTTCACAACCCTTTTTCAGTTTTTCTGAAAAATGTTAGTTGTTACTCACCTGAAATTCAAATCTAAATTATTGTGTCTACAGCACCATACTACACTGAAAAGCAAATATAAGGAATTATGTTGAATTTTGAAAATTTAAACTAACAAACACAATTTTTCAAATTTGCACGATTTGGTTGTCAGATATTGCTATAGATTTGAATCAACATATGCTTGTGTGTGTGTGTGTGAGCAAATGTTTTCTATTATGAATATAACACAAAATAATATATATATATATATATATATATATATATATATATATATATATATAATTATATATATATATATATATATATATATATATATATATATATAATATATATATATATATATATATATATATATAATATATACACACACACATATATATATATATGTCATGATTTTGAAGACAGAATCAGATTAAAAGTTAGAGAAGTGAAAAGACGACCTTTATTATTTCGTTTGTACATCTGTTCTGACTCTGAGAGCAGGGAGGAAAAAGCACGCCATGGTGGTGGTTTCAAGTGGATAACACTTGAAAAACATATGGTAAGTATCGCTGCTTTGAAGATGGTGCTTGCAAGTTAATGCTGACATATGTTGACTATTAAATCTAACGATCTGGAATTAGACATGTTTATTGGCTAGGCCATATGTTCGGAAGAAACAAATAGGTGATTAGTTTGATACTTGAAGATGAATCAAGTGCTAGATAGGGAATTTAATTTTTAATCTAATTTAATTATCCTTACATTTGCCCCCCAATTTTAAAAGGGAGTCATGGCGTGGTTTTTTCTCTCTTTACAAACTTAATCAATTTTCAACAAACACAAAACAATACATAGTTATTTAGAAAGACATATTACACACAGTAGAAATATTTAAGCAATAGTAATACTGAAATCAAAAAGCAATACAATAAACGAAACTATAACAACAAACACAGTAAGGACACTTCCAACATATTAATTGATAAAAATGAATTTCCATACATATAATTGAAGATTAGCTTGTTTAAATCTATTCGACATCCAGAAAAAGAGCTCGCGTTTCCTCCTATTCCTTCATAATAATAGATTCGTATTACAGCTGGTAGATATTATTTTCAAAAAAAAATTATATGTTGGAAAATAATATATCAAACAATAAGATAGTAAATATAAAAATACATGAAATTATACAAATGTTAAAATAATAATTTTGTATAAAAATCTACTCTGGCGCCATCGTAGTAATACCTTATATTGTTACACACATTTTGAATATATGAAATACATTTTTTAAAAAGATAAAAAAATATAGACACTAATAAAATTAAATTATTAATAATATGAAAACGGTGTATAACACACAACTTCTATGCACTATCCGACACAATAAACAATGTTTTATTTCATATGCGTTTTATAAAATATAAAAATTATAAGAATATAAGAATATAAGAGCTCTTCTTTATTATTTTGAGTCGGAAAAGTGGACTCACTTCAATAATAACTTTTAGTATTTCTGAAAATTTTTCACAATATTTATTGTAACTTAATATCGCATGCAATATTCTGAATCTTTCCGTAACCTTCTAAAAATACGTTTCATAGACAAAAATTCTTGAGTTTCTCTTGCATCACACATTCACTCATAAGACTGTATCACTTTACTTAATTTTGAACACATCTCTCTGAGAAATCTGCGTCATCAACTCACAGATGTTCAGGGATGCTGATAAGAAACAATGAAAGGTGTACATATCAAACTAAACAAGTTTGTCCTCTTAATGTTTCGATACCTATACAAAATTATAATGATTGTATTCTCCCTTATCCACTGTATAATATCCAAAATTAGACTTCAAGTTATTAAGTTAATTTTAATTTTAGATAAGGAAAATTTTAAGAAATAGTGAATCCTGATATATGGCTGGTATATCAAAACACACAATTTCAAAATGAAAAAAAAATTAAATGACATGCAATAAGATTACTGCTGAATAAAATAATTAACAAAACAATTGAATTCAATGGAGAAAAAAGAATACAACTTGACTTTACTTTTGTTTCTTATAATAATCAATATCTCTAGTATTAGTTCTCTCATTAGTCATTTTTCTAAAAACTTAATTTATATCTTTCACTTTAAAGCACCAATTTCTATCATAACTCTTAACTCATTCGACATCTTAAGATAAAATTATGAGAAGTATATTAAAATTTCTCAAAATTTTGTATGACTAAACCTATATACTTTGTTTTCTCAATCAAAATATAAAGAAAATATCTCATTTATAACACAACTATATTATAAAAATTAAATACCATATCACATATCATATATTATTCTTTTTCGCAGAAAAGTCTTGTTAAGCAGATGTTGTGAATAAAAATGATTTGTGTGAATGAGTGGCTGCATGGCGCCACGTTTTTGTAACTGTGAAGAGGTTGTGTGACGTCATTATGTTTTTGTATATAAAAAAGGTGAAGCAATCACGTGCTCACTCTCACTCGGTAGTTCTGAATAAACTAAGTTACTTTAATTGACTGGCTCGAGACTGAATTTCTTCCTCCAACGCCGAGCATCGGGTAGATGCAGCTCGCAGAATTTTAGAATTGAAATTGTTCTTTACATAAGTTTTTGGTACCCTCGGCGGGACTGGTTGTTGGTTGGAAGCGAAACTGAAACCGAATTTAAATTATTGAACTTTGAACTATTGAACTTAACTTTTTGAACTATAAAATGGAAGTGAATGCTTTGAAAACTACAAGAAAAGGCCTGAGAACAGAATTTTCTCTCAGTCTGAAAAAGATTGAAACAGAACTCATAAAAGAAAACATCGATATGAATCAACTTTCGATTCTGAAAACTCAATTTATCGATAAATTTCAGAGACTCGACACTTGTCAGAATCAAATTTCTGAACAACTCTTGGATACAGAAGATGCCGTGCAAGAATATTTAGATGATATAGAAGATGCGGAAAACTACCGTGACCGCTACATCGAAATGTGTACTCGAGTAGATTTGAAAATACGAGAAACCGTTGTTCCTACCGAAACTGAAAAGAGAAGCTTTAAATTGCCGAAAATAGAACTGAAGAAGTTCAGCGGTGAAGCTAAAGACTTTTGGCCTTCTGGAGTCAGTTTCAGAAAATTCACAATGATAAAAGCATTGCGGAAGAAGACAAAATGCAATATTTATTGCAATCCGTGGAACCGAAATCGAAAGCAGAACGATTAGTGTTGAGTTTCCCTGCAACGGCGGAAAATTATCCTAAAGTAATTGGTCAATTAAAAGAGAGATTCGGTCGTGAAGATTTGTTAGTACAAATGTACGTACGTGAACTTTTAAATTTAGTAATGAAGAACGCTGTTTCTGGAAGGACGAAAACTGATTTGTCGGCCTTGTACGATGAACTTGAAGGGAAATTACGGTCGTTGGAGAGCCTTGGATGAACACAAGAAAAATATGGAGATTTCCTTACACCATTGGTAGAGTCCTGCTTACCCGAGGAAATCCTGATGGCCTGGGAAAGAAAACGGAATACTGGAACAGACGCTAAAGAATCGCGAACTCTAGAACACTTAATGACTTTCCTTCGCCTGGAAGTCCAAGGGGAAGAGATGGTGCAACTGGCAAAATCCAGTCTTGGAACTCCTATCCGAAAAAAAGATTCCCCAACTGAAAGGGTTAAGCCGATTGAATTAATGACTGCATCAGCTCTGGCAAGTTCCGAAAAGTCCTCAGGTAAGAAAATCAATAACTGTGTATCTTGTGAGAAATATCATCCCAGTGAAAATTGCTTTAATGCTAGAAAAATGTCTTTAAATGCTAAGAGACAATTGTTATTAAGAAAAGGTGCTTGTTTTATTTGTTTAAATAGATCTGGACATTTGAGTAAAAATTGTGATATTAAAAATGATATTAATTGTTTTAAATGTAATTATTCTCATTTTGAAATTATGTGTCCAAAATTAAATAAGAATTATGATCAAAAATTGTGTTCCATAAAAACTGAGAACTCTCTATCAAGTAACTGCAACAGAAACCAAAGTATTTACTTTCAAACTCTCTGCGTTTTCATTCGCATTAAAGATCAGGAAAAAGGAAAGTTAGAGTTCTGATTGTGATACCGCTTGTGAAAATAGCTACATTAGTGAAAGTGTTACTAGTATTTTGAAGGCCACTCCACTTTTAGAGAGGAAACTATAAATCACATTCTCTATTCGGGGGCAACGAAACTAAACCGAAACATCACAGCGTATATTCTATTGAGGTCAGTGATATGATACGCTCTTATGCATGTTGTTTTGAAGTGCTATCCGAAAAGAAAATATGTGGATTTATTTCTAAGATTGAGGATAAGAGTATTTTAAATGAGTTAAAAAATAAAGAAATATTATTTTATCGGATTTAAATTGTAAAGAAACGGAAATTGGGCTTTTGATTGGGGCTGATAATATAGGAAAACTATTGACTGGGAATTTAATTGAATTTGATTCGGGTTTAACAGCTATTGAAACTAAACTAGGATGGACGGTAATTGGAAAAGTATGTTCGAACGATAAAAACGTTATGTTAACGACATCGTCTTTGCATGTGCGGAATGTTAGCGTTAAAGAATTATGGGAACTTGATGTTTTAGGAATAACGGAACCCTTACTTAATGAGAATACGAAAGAAAATTTTGAATTAATCGATTTTAAGAATAAAATGAAAATTCTTCCCGATGGAAGATATGAAGTTAAACTCCCATGGAAATGTAACTCTGAAAATTTGCCCAGTAACAAAGAACTAACATGGAAAAGACATCTACGGATGATGAATAAATTAAGAAACGGTAAATTTTTTGAGGATTATAAAAGTGTGTTTAGGCAATGGGAAGATTTAAATATCATTGAACGTGTGCCGGAAGTAGAATTGAACAATGAATGCCATTATTTACCGCATAGACCCGTGATTAAATTAGATAGTGCGACTATACAAAAATCTGACCCGTATTCGATGCTTCGGCCCGTGAAAAAAGGAAACCATCTTTGAACGACTGTTTATATAAAGGCGTAAACCTTATTGAACTGATACCTGACATTTTAGATCGTTTTAGAATTTATCCAGTCGGAATTGTAGCCGATATTGAAAAGGCGTTTTTGATGCTATCTGTTGCACCGAAAGATAGAGATTATCTCAGATTTTTTTTCCCATGCAATGAAAAACAATTAGTGTACAGGCATTGTCGAGTTGTGTTTGGGGTGTCTTCAAGCCCTTACTTATTGAATGCATCTATTATGCATCTTTTGGAAAACTGTAATTCCGAATGTAAGGAAGTTGCACTAAAGTTAAAATCTTCCTTTTATGTTGATAATTGTGTAACTGGTGTTTTCAGTACTGATGAAATAGAGATATTTATTGAGAAGACTAAATTAATTATGTCGGAAGGATGTTTTAATTTACGTATTTTTGAGAGCAATGTGGCGAGTAAAAGTGTTGATAAACACTCAGGCGAAACTTTTATTTTGGGTATCATCTGGGACTTGGATAATGATGTTTTGAAATGTTGCACGAATTTCGACTCATTAACGTGCGAAGTGAAAATAACGAAACGATTAGTTTTGTCTACGGTACAAAAAGTTTTCGATCCCATTGGAATGTTGGCGCCGTCTACATTGCTCCCAAAATTACTATTGCAGGAAATATAGAAAATGAAAATAGCATGGGATCAGGAACTACCTCAGAATATTGTAAACAAATTTATGAAATGGTTTAATGAAATTCAAATTTTGAAAGATGTAAATGTACCACGTTGTATGAAAATTGATATTTTTACTGAATTACATGTATTTGTTGATGCAAGCAAGGGGTCATATGCGAGATGCGTCTTTGCTCGATCAATAGTTGATTCTAGAGTTAGCGTAATTCTCATTAGAGCGAAGTCTAGAGTAGCTCCTCTCAAACTTTTGAGTATACCGCGTCTAGAGCTAATGGCTTGTTGTGTAGGTGCTCGACTTGTAAATTCTATTTTGAAAGCGCTTAATATGCCGGACTTGAAAGTTACTCTTTGGTCCGATTCCACAACAGCACTTTGGTGGATTAAAGAATATGAAAATTGGTTGGTTTTTGTAGCTAATAGGGTAAAGGAAATTAGACAATTAACTCAAATTCAGTCATGGAAGTATGTTCCAGGAAACATGAATATCACGAATTTACTATCTCGTGGTTGTTATCCACGACAAATGCTTAATTCTAAATGGTGGGAGGGGCCTTCCTGGTTGAAACAAAATTCGGAATATTGGCCAGATGGTGAAATCAGTTGCGAGCCTCAAGAAGTTAACGTAGAGAGAAAGAAAACTAAAAATGCGAATGTTGATCTAGCAAACGATGCACCCCCCTTGCTTATATGTAATGTGTCTGATTATGATAAAATTATAAGAGTATTTGCATGGATTTTAAGATTTGTAAACAATTGTCGCAAAGACTATAACAAATGTAAGGAACATGAACTTTCTGTGGCTGAAATTGAAAATTCTGAGAAACAATTGATTCGTTTAACTCAGACATATTATTTACCTGATGTTGAATCTTTAAAATTTGTTACTTTTATTGATAATGATAATATTTTAAGAGTAAAATCTAAAATAACTGAACGAAATGATGAAAGTTCTTTTTTGTATCCTATATTGTTACCTGATAAATGTGAATTTACAAAACTTTTGATTAGATCTATACACAAAAAGAACTGTCATGCAGGAATCCAAATAATGCAATCATTAATTAGAGAAAGGTTTTGGATTAACAGAGCTAGAAAAACTATTAAGAGTATTTTGAATGAATGTTTTATTTGTGCTCGTTTTAAAGTGAAATCATTGTCAAGCGGACCATCACCTTTACCACCAGACCGTGTGAATGATTGCGCGATATTTGAAGTTGTAGGAATTGACTTAGCTGGACCTCTGTTTTTAAAAAACTGGCGAAAAGGTATGGATTACATTATTTACTTGCGCCGTCTATCGCGCACTACATCTTGAATTAGTAAACGCTTTATCTTCTGATGCCTTTTTGCTAGCCCTTAGGTGTTTCATTGCCAGGCGCGGGAGGCCCAGGATAGTTTACTGTGATAACGGTACTAATTTCCGAGGTGCTTTCAATGACCTTGCGAAATTGGATTGGCATAAAATATATATCGAGAGAAACATCAACTCAAAAATAGTTTGGAAATTTATACCACCCACCGCCGCATGGTGGGGAGGCTGGTGGGAAATGTTGGTTCGCATTATCAAGGAACTATTGAGACGTTCTCTTGGAAAATCAATATTGTCCTATGAAGAATTGTCTACAGTGATTTGTGATTGCGAATTTTTAATCAATAGTAGACCTTTAACTTATATATCTGAAAATCCACAGGAATTGATCCCTCTTACTCCAGCAATGTTTTTAATAGAGAATCGCTGTTCCGATACTACCGATATTGACGAATTGAATTCGAGAGACTTAAGAAAAAGAATGAAATATAGAATTAAACTTTTAAGTGATTTAAGACAACGTTTCAGGAAAGAATATCTAAGTGAGCTAATACAAAAACAGAATGATAATCGGGTGCGGGAACCCCGAATTGGGGAAATGGTCTTAATTGGAAACGACAATAAGAAACGTTTGTCTTGGCCTATAGCTAAGATTATAGAATTAATCCCTGGTCGAGATGGGGATATTCGAACAGTTCGGCTAAAAACTCAACATGGAACAGTAATACGCCCCGTGCAACGTATCTTCTCTTTGGAAGTACAAGCGATTGCTAATAGCGATAAGGAGTTGAAAGAGGAATCAATTTCTGTTAAAAGTACTACACCTGAAAAGGTCTTGAATACTAATGAGAGATGCAATTGTAAAAAAATATACTTCTTCTGGAAGATTGGTTAAAGAACCGAAGAGAGACTTGATCTTTTGAATTATAACTGTTATAGGTTTGAGACTCTCGCCAAGTCTCAAAGGGGGGAGTATGTTGTGAATAAAAATGATTTGTGTGAATGAGTGGCTGCATGGCGCCACGTTTTTGTAACTGTGAAGAGGTTGTGTGACGTCATTATGTTCTGTATATAAAAAGGGTGAAGCAATCACGTGCTCACTCTCACTCGGTAGTTCTGAATAAACTAAGTTACTTTAATTGACTGGCTCGAGACTGAATTTCTTCCTCCAACGCCGAACATCGGGTAGATGCAGCTCGCAGAATTTTAGAATTGAAATTGTTCTTTACAGCAGAACTAAGTTACTTCTGTATTACGTAAGATGTTTCTTTTAGTTATTATCTTCTTCTCATTATTATGGGTATTTTGTTGAATGTAATTTAACTGAAAATTTTCAGATGGATGAAAATGTCTTAAACGAACTGAATGAACCAATTCAGTGTCAGTTTTATTAAGGGCATTGGGTCTATCAATTTCAAATAATACATCAGAACATTTTCTTAAAACGGTATAAGGGCCTGAATAAGGGGGACTTAATTTCCTTGTATTAGGGTATTGAAATTCCTCATACATTACTAAGTCACCAACCTTGAAATCAGCTTCCTGAAATTTTTATCATATCTAATCTTATTTATTTTATAATATTGTTCTGCTCTTTCTTTGGCTAATTTTCTTGCTTCTTCTAAGGGAGGATATATCTCATTATCTTTTAGCGAAATTTCGAAAGGTAAATTACCATACATTAAGTAGGTTGGAGGGAAACCTGTTATTGTATGTGGAGTTTGATTATACTGATGGGTTACTTTTTCTAGAATTTTTGTCCATGGGACTTTATTTGAACTATTACTAATTTCACATTTTAAGCGGGTAATGATGGTTTGATTTACACATTCAACCTTTCCATTGGTTTGTGGTCTGTGAGAAGTAGTTAATAATTGAGTGACATTATTATGTTTTAAAAAATGCTTAAATTTTGAAGAGGTGAACGCAGTATTTTTATCACTTAAAATTTTTTCCGGTATGTGATTCTGAAAGATTTGTCTTAAACAATTTATATAAGTATCTGTTGTTGCATTTTTTATGGGAAAGTCCAAATGTACCTAGTTGCATGATCAATAATAATGTGTAAATATTTTTTAACAGAGTTGTAATAATTTAAACCACCTACACTATCTATCAATAAAAGTTCAAAGGGTTTTTCACAAAGGGGAAGTGATTGCATCAGTCCGTATTTTCTCTGATGTGACTTCTTATTTATTTGACAAGTTTCACAGTGTTTCACATAATTTCGTATATCAGTAATAATGTTTATCCAATAATATTGTGGTGATATTAATTTTAACATGGTAGCTACACCAGGGTGGCCAAATTTTTATGAGTTGTTTCCATTAATTTCACTCTTAGAGCTTTGGGTACAATTATTTTAGTTAAACCTTGTCTTTTAACTACAAAAACACCATCTCTCTTAAAACATTTAGGAGCTGATGTATTTTCTATATTTTGAAAATGACTTATTTCATTGATATCTAATAAAGGTTCTGGGGGTGTATTAATTATATGATAAGCAATAGGATTTCTTGTTAACATATCAGCTTCAACATTAGTGCTACCTTTTTCTTATATTTTATATCAAAATCATACATAGAAACTTTTAAAGACCATCTAAAAAGTCTACCCGTGGGATTTTTTGAAATTTTAAGCCAAACTAATGCATTATGATCGGTATGAACTGTGAAATGAGATCCATGAAGATAGCAATGGAATTTATCTAAACTATCAATTATAGCTAAGCATTCTAATTCAGTTATTGTATAATTAATTTCATAATTTCTCAGTCGCCTCGAGTGGAATGCAATCGGATGTTGATTTCCATTGGGTTTTTGTTGTTTGTGATAATACATGAGATTGCAGTTTTCGATGCATCGACATAAAGATGACAGGGATAATTTGGATTGAATATAGCTAAAATGGGCTTTGAAATTAAGCTGTCTTTAAGTTTTTGAAAAGATTGTTGACATTCTGGGATCCAATTCCAATTTTGATTCTTTTTAAGAAGATTATTTAAGGGCATTCTTAATTTTGCATATTGAGGAATGAATTTATTATAGACATTAATACTACCAAGAAATCTTTGTAAATCCTTTACATTTCTAGGGGGTAAAAGTTTTTTTAATTATTTCGACATTTGTATTATTTGGAGTGTATGACCCTTGTTTTATTTCATATCCTAAGAAATCAATTGTATCTTTGCCAAATTTACACTTTGAGAATTTTAATTTAATATTTTCTATTCCACAAATTTTAAAAATTTCCTCTGAATGTTTTGCATGTTCTTCAATTGATTCCGAAAATACTATTATATCGTCAAAATAATTTAATGCAAATTTTATTTGGTATTTATTTAAAATCTGTCTAATAGCTCTTTGAAATATAGCTGGAAAATTTTTATATCCACAAAAGGCAAACGGTTAAATTGAAAAAGACCGTAATTTGATGTAAATGCAAGTTTTTCAGATTCATTATCATCTAATTTAATGTGCCAATAACCACTACATAGGTCGATGGTTGAGAAAAATTTTGCATGTGTTAATTTGTCTAAAACAGCATCTATTTGGGGAATTGGCTCTGCATCTAATTTTGTGATAGCATTTAGCTTTCTGTAATCGATACATAATCGTGTACGAGCATTATCCTCTTTTTTAAAAGCCAATGTTATAGGGGCAGCGTAAGAACTATAAGATGGTTTTATTATTCCTGCTTTCAATAATGCATCTCTAATTGTTTTTTTTATTTCTGTATCATCTTTAAAAGATGTCCTATATGGTCGATTTGCAATGGGTAATTCTGAGGTAAGTATTATTTTAGGAAAATTACATTTTAACTCGCCCTCATCAAACTTATTTTTAGCAAAGACATGTTTATATTTATCAATAATCATATTAATAATATCATAATCACTATTAGGAATTATTTCTATATTAAACACATTATCAGTTTTCTTAGTGATAATTTTATTATTACTAAATTTAAGAGTTTCATTTTCTTTAATATTTTTCTTAGATTCATAATTTTTTAAAATTTGTTTTCCTCTTTGAAAAATTTTATAATCACTAAAATTAATATTTAATTCAAAAATACTCATAGTTTTATTAGAAATTATTAAATATTTCAGTTCTACATTTACTATGAGGAATTTAATATTTTCAATAATTTCTCCTATTTTCAATTGTAAAGTAATTGCCTCACTCACCTCAATTTCTCCATTGATGGTGGCAATTTTTGTTTTGATATACTCTACATTGTGGTATCCCTTGATTTGTGATGTTATATTTTTTGGAATAATATTGACACTTGTGTGTGTGATCCTGTATCCAAGAGAACATCAACTTGTTTGAAGTTGATTCTTCCCTAGATGATCATAAGTTCTCATGTTTGATGAGGTTGGAATACCGTATTATTGTTTTGTGTTCTTTGACGGGGGTAGAAAGTTGGAGCATTGGGTCGCAAAACTGTCGGTCGTTGTGGAAATCGTTGGTTTCTCGCATATAGGGTCGGCCGCTGAAGTGAAAAGGAAGGGTGATGATAAGGTGATGGAAACTGAGGAGAGTATACCTTATATCTTGTATTGGTTATGGTATCCGGATGTTGAGATTGGTCATTTCTCCAATTCCATCCTCCATATTGTTGTCTATGGGCAAATTGATTCGTATGATAAGGTATTCTTGTTATTGGATACTTTGGGTATATAACTTCATTCTTACTTGATTTTGATTTTTCTTGGATATCTAAGAGTTTCATTTTTTCCTTCAGTTCCTCTATGTTGCTGCAGCTTTGTAACTGTATTTCTATGGCTCTATTTTCTTTTAATCCTCTTATGATGTAATATTTTTCAGCTTCTTCTTCCATGTTTATCCGGGATGCGATTTCTTTTACTCTGTAGAAATATTCTATGTGGGTCTCTTTTGAGGTTTTTTCTGTTTTAGATAATTGAAGATGAATCTCCGCTGGATTGACTTGTGTTCCGAATTCACGTAGTAAATTATTTTTCAGTTCGTAAAAACTTTTAGGGATAGATTGTGATTGGATGTAAGTCTTCACTGCTCCATCTACTAACTTGATTATAAATAGGATTTTCTGTTTCTCTGGTATATTGAAGGAATCGCACGTACTTTCAAAATTTCTAATGAAAGTTTGGATGGGTATTTACAGGTTATATTTTTGGAAAAAAGTCTGTAGATTTTCAAATCGAATATCATTTTTAATAATGGTTATAGGTTGTTGTAATTTTTCTTCCTCAGCATCTAAATTCTCTTCTTGCTTAATTTTAATTTCATTCATTGTTTCCAATTTTGAAGTATGACTTTCTGAAATCTTGTTAGGAGAAGAGGATGATTCTATTTCTTTGGCGGTAAGAGCGATGTTCTTTTGGGGATTACTATAGCGCGTTTCTTTTTCCGTACCATAGATTAATTCTGATAACCCAACGTCCTCAGCTAACAAATGTAGAGTGCAGTCGAAGTTCCATAAAATTCTCCATATCAGTTATTACGTTCGTTGGCGTTAGTTTTTATATTAAATTATTTTATTAAAAAGATTAGTTTTTTACATTAAGATCGCAGACAAATATCCTGCCGGCTTTAATTCTGTCATGATTTTGAAGACAGAATCAGATTAAAAGTTAGAGAAGTGAAAAGACGACCTTTATTATTTCGTTTGTACATCTGTTCTGACTTTGAGAGAAGGGAGGAAAAAGCACGCCATGGTGGTAGTTTCAAGTGGATAACACTTGAAAAACATATGGTATCACTGCTTTGAAGATGGTGCTTGCAAGTTAATGCTGACATATGTTGACTATTAAATCCAACGATCTGGAATTAGACATGTTTATTGGCTAGGCCATATGTTCGGAAGAAACAAATAGGTGATTAGTTTGATACTTGAAGATGAATCAAGTGCTAGATAGGGAATTTAATTTTTAATCTAATTTAATGTGTCCAAAAGTTAAGCATAAATCGTAAAATGCGAAAAACATGGAGTAAATATTCGTAAAATTATTCCAAATTTCTTGCGGATATTAATTGGGTGAAGAAGAAATATTGGGTTTATGCAAAACTTTTCAGTCGACTACGACCTGCGCAAAACACCGGCGCATGTAGGGACGCGAAGAAACCGATTTACGCAGCATAGGCAGTTCAGAGAAGTTTCGTGCATTGATTGATTGAATATTAACGTCGCACTGTTCAGCTGCACGAGGGCTTTTGGCGACGGACCACGTAATTTTGAACCATGGTCAAGTGACGTGGACGACACCTGAGCTGGCACCCCCTCTCCTAACTACCACACCACACCAACGGGAGGACGTTTCAGCTCTCGACAGATTTAACGTGCATCGCTGCCCTACACGGCGGGTCTTTAGTGGTACTGGGCTCGAACTCGTGACAAGGCAAGCCATGATCCGATACCCATACCACTTGGCTACCGCGGCCACACAAGTTTCGTGCAACTGCTGAGCGAAGGAACGTTGTTAACCATAAAACAAGGTGAATGAGGGCACAAAGACGCCAATTGGACATGTTTACGAAAGGAAGAATCATTGGAATGCTGGAATCCTCACGATCACAAACCGAAGTTTCTCGCATTCTGAATGTGGACCAGTCTGTGATCTCAAGACTGTGGCAGAGGTTTCAAAGAACGGGAGATGTTACCCGACAACCAGTATCAGGTTGACCACACAAGTGTCACAGCCCCTCGCCAAGACCGATATCTGCTAATAAGTGCGCGACGTCAGAGAGGCAGTATTGCCAGAGCACTGGGTTCGGCACTCACAGTCGCCATAGGAATACGAATTTCGAGACAAACCGTATACAGGAGACTCAATCATGCTGGCCTGTATGCCAGAAGACCAGCAGTTTGCATTCCCCTCACGTCTGCGCATAAACGCACTCGTTTGAACTGGAGTTTGAAACATCAACATATTGGAGTGTGGGAGAGGGGGCCAATGTGATGTTCAGTGACGAGTTCCGGTTTAGTCTGAGTACTGATCCTCGGCGGGTAACGATATGGAGATAACGTGGAACACGTTTTGAACCAAGAAACATAACGGAAAGACATCATTTTCCAGCAAGGGGAGTAATGGTATGGGCAGGCATCATGATGGACGGCCACACAGACCTCCATTTCTTTGACACGGGGTCTGTGACTGCTCAAAGATACAGAGACGAAGTTCTTGAGCCTTATGTTCGCTTGTTTCAAGGTGCTGTCGGTCCTGATTTCATATTGAGGGATGATAATGCGCCATGTCACCGAGCGGTGTTGACTCATGACTTCCTTGAAACGGAAAACATCGAGCGCATGTCGTGGCCTGCGAACTCCTTTAATTTAAATCCTATCGAACATGTATGGGATATGCTCGGGAGACAAATTACAGCCCTTTTGCTCTCACCAAGATCCGTTACAGAACTGAAGAGAGCTCTCCAAGAAGCTTGGAACCGTTTGAGCCCTCAACTCATTCATCATCTTATAGCAAGTATGGTAAATCGCTGTGCAGCGTGCCTGGCTGTCAGAGGTGACAACACACCTTATTAAACTGCAGCATCAGTATTTTATTTAATGTTTTCTTTCATTTCCCTTTAAAGGGGAAATCCTTGCTATGCTCAGTTTTTTTTTCAAACTGCTACTTTGGATAATAAAATTAATTATTATCATTCTTTTGATTTGCTTCCTTATTTTTTAATCATTTTACACTCGCATATCACGTTCTCGCCATTCTGATTTACAGTTCTTTCTTTATTCACATAATTATCAATTATGCTTAACTTTTGGACACCAGTGTATATATATATCTATATACGTATATAAAGGAGAAAAGCGACTCACTCACTGACTCACTGACTGACTGGCTAATCACGATATCTCCGGAACTATTAAACCTACAGATTTGAAATTTTGTAGGTAGGTTCCCTTCATGGAGTAGACCTCAGCTAAGAATGGATTTTGCAAAGATCGAATCGCAAGGGGCGTTACGGGGGCTTAAGGGGCGTTATTGGTAATTATTTCCATTATTAAACTAATAGATGTACAGTCTTGAAACTTGGAACACAGATTTCTTTCACAAAGTAGAGATTCCCTACATAATGATTTTTACGAAAATCGACCTCCAAGGGGTGTTATGCATAATTATTTCAATTTTTAAACTATTAGACGTACAGTCTTGAAATTTGATTACCGGATTTCTTTCATAGAGTACAGATCCGCTACAAAATGGGTTTTGTGAAAATCGACCCCAAGGGGCGTTGTGGAGAATTAAGGGGCGTTATAGGCAATTAACTCCTTTTTTAAACTATTAGACGTAAAATCTTGAAATTAAGTAAGCAGATTCCATTCGTTGAGCAAAGATCCGCTATAAGATGGGTTTTGTGAAAATCGCTTCCTAAGTGGCGTTGCAGGGACTTAAGGGGCGTTATAGATAATTATTTCCATTTTTAAACTATTAGACGTACAGTCTTAAAATTTGGTAAGCGGATTCCTTTCATGGTGTAGAGATCCGCTACAAAATATTTTAGGGGAAAATTTATCCCCAAAGGTCATTGAGGGGATTAAGGGGCGTAATAGATAAATAATTCCGCTTTTCAACTAATAGACCCACCTGCTTGAAAATTAGAAAGTATGTTCCGTTCACGGAATAGAGTTCCTCTTACAAAGAGTTTTGCGAAAACGGACCCCCAAAGGAGTGGGGTTGCGAGGGATTAAGGCGTGTTATAGAAAAATTCCTGTTTTTGAATTTAACCCATTTACTTGAAATTTGTTGAGCATGTTTCTTTAGTTGAATAGAGTTCCACTAAGAATGGATTTTACGGAAATCAACTCCAGAGGGAAGCGGGGAGAGTTATTGGGGCGTATTGATAGATAAAATTCCCGTTTTCGAACTGTTAAGATTATAATAATAAAATTTGGTTTGCATGCTTCTTTTGTTTAATTGGAATCTGCTAAGAATGCTCTCAATGAGGTATAGATGATAAAAATTCCGTTTTTGCTCTGTTAGATTTAGACTTGAAATTTAGCATGCATGTTTATTTTATGGAGTAGAGATCCACTGAAAGTTGCTTTGGTGGAAATCCACTTGGTTATTAGGTTAAGTGAGCGCAAAAAATCTTTCTACTTCTATTTTAGATATAAAAAGAAATTATAAATTATAATTTATGTCCTTTTTATATCAAGAGGTGAGAGTTACAACTATAAATATATTTTCAATACAATCGAATTCTTAATGCTAGATAACAAAAATTCATATATATGTAAAGAGTATACATTAAAACAACATCGTGAAGTACCTAGTGAAGCGGGTGGGTAACAGCTAGTATATATATATACTCATGGACAAAAAAATTAGCGCATCAAGAAGGAGGTCGTCAAAATGAAACGAGATTTTAAATACGTAATGACTACTTTGATATAAATAAATGATTAGAAAACCAAAGAAAAAAAGATAATTTATTTCAGAGAAAAAGGCAACAGAACAGATGATTTAATACCCTATTGAACCCCCTCTAGCGCAAATGTACGATGTGATACGATCGGTCATTGAGGCATACAAGTTCTGTAGGATGTCTTGAAACATTTCATTTCATATTTGCTGTAACCTTGCCTCTAGTTCATTCAAACTCATGGGATGCCCAACTCGCCATCTCAGATATGCTCGATTGGAGACAAATCTGGGGATCGGGCAGGTCAAGGAAGGGTAGTAACTGTATGGAGACCGTCTAGTGACACCCTTGCCGTGTGAGACAGAGCATTGTCTTGTTGAAAAATGGCTCCTGGGAGCCGTTGCATGAGTGGCTACACATGTGGTTGCAGGATGTCACGGACATACCGCTGGGCTGTCATGGTGCCATGGATCAATACTAGGGGTGACCGTGTATTGGAGGCAATGGCACCCCATACAATCACACCAGCTGTGGGAGCGGTTTGTTGCTGTAAAGCAAAGTCAGGATTGAGGTGTTCACCACGGGGTCTCCATTCACGAACACGATTGTCATCACAGCTGAAATTGAATCTGGATTCGTCGCTAAAGACGAACTGGCTCCATTCCGCTGCAGTCCAGTTTCCTCGTGCACGGTACCACTCCAAACGGAGGTGTCGGTGGGAGGGCGTCAAGGGCAGCACACGTAATGGGCGTCGCGATCTCAAATGTCCTTCAGCCAGGAACCTTCGTATGGTTCGAGAAGACACAGGGGCCCCTAATGAAGGTGCTACCTGTGCCTGGATGGCGACTGATGAAGCAGTTGGTTGTACACATGCATTTCTTACGATGTGGAGGTCTTCTCGACGACTGGCCGGTCGAGGGCGTCCTGAGCCTGGTCTTCGTGTAAATGACATTTCTCGGATCCACTGGTCCCAACACCTCCTCACAACACAATCAGAGCGGCATAATTGACGAGCTACTCGCTTAGCTGACCACCCAGCTTCCATCAAGTCGATGATTTTTCCCCTCTCAAACTGCTATAGATGCTCATATTGTCTTCGAAAATGGCGTAATGACATGTCTACCTCAGATCTTCCCTTGTAAACGATTCAGCACACTCAAACAAGCCTGTTACCTGTTTTATTCTCCATGGAGAACGATGATAAATACCCTCTACTGGCTAGACGTAATGTGCAATCACGCTGCATTTCTAATCTTTCGCATATCTCCCCGACATGTTCCTTCATGCCAAGTTTCGTTACGATCCCACAATTATATCTCGGTGCGCTAATTCTTTTGTCCATGAGTGTATATATATATCTTTCAAAATTATAACTAAAAAATAAAATCTGAGCTTGTGTGCTTTGGTCTTATTTACTATATTATTTTTTAGATTTGCATTAAAAATGTACTTTTTGCTTAAAAATTACATAAGTAATCTATCTCTTTTTCACCTTTTCATTTGTTCGAAAAATTGGAAGTGGCACGCATAATAATTTTTTTTACCTGAAATTGGGACTGTTTTGAAAAAGGTTGGTTTCCTCTGTGTTATGAATAAGAATAAGAATCAATTTAGAATTAGAATAATGAATATAGAATTAGATTCAATCATGTTAATTGGATGCCAATGTATTTCGACTTACTGCGACTGCTGCTTCCATGCTGGACACCTAAGTACATTTTTTATAGAATCTTGAGTAAAAAGTGATAAGTTACGATGAGTCATTGAGAAATACGCAAAGAACTTTTCCAGTTTATATTTTTCAACAAAACACACAAGCACACCATTACATGAAGGAAAACGTTGCACAACACAATCACAAAAAAAACGATGCTTCCATCACACACATATACGAATCGAATAGCATATTTCCCGCCAATAACAAATCCTTCTAGAATAAAAAAAGTCCCAGTTCGTGGCGCCATCTCTGGACGGCGAAAGGAGTCAACTGTTCTTAACATCCTCCGGGGGGGCGAGAAGATGTAGTCGACGGTGGTAGGGGTAAGATTGCAACTTGAGAGACTGGTCTTGTCATGACTCCACTTGAGGTCTGGATAGTGACGACACGACATATTCCATCAGCTCCAGGATGTGAGGCCACAATTCGTCCGGGAGTCCACCTGGTGCTGAAAGAGGCTGGATTTTTGATGAGGACGAGGGATCCTACCGTTAGGTCTTTCTGGCCCTGCATCCATTTTGTTCGGGACTGCAGGGTGTTGAGGTAGGAGAGCTGCCAGCGAGACCAGAACATCCTTTTCAACTTCATCAGAAGAGACCACCTAGAATGAATACTCAAAGATTGGTTAGTCAGACTGTGATCAGGGAGTTCGAGCAAGGGACACCCGATAAGAAAGTGTCCGGGTGTTAACACCTGGAGATCCTTAGGGTCTGATGATAGAGGATAAAGAGGACGTGAATTTATGCACGCTTCGATTTGGCATAATATTGTATCTAACTCTTCAAAGTTCAGCGCAGCCGCCTTTAACGTTTTGAGCAAATGTTGCTTTGTGAGTTTGACGGAAGCCTCCCACACACCTCCGAAATTCGGTGCATATGGAGGGATGAAGTGCCACTGAATGTTCTTGCTTGACGAATAGTCCTGGACATTAGAGTTGTGAAGTAATCGAAACAAGTCCTTCAAGTAAGCTGAAGCGCCAACGAAATTGGTACCGTTGTCAGAATAAATGTCTGATGGATAGCCACGGCGTGAAACAAATCGACGCAGTGCTGACAGAAATGCTGCTGCTGATAGCGAAGATACGAGTTCAAGGTGCACCGCTTTAGTACACATGCATATGAAGAGGCAGATGTAAGACTTGAAGTTGTTCGCCTTGCGAGTATGTTGGCACTTTGTCGTGTTAGGTCCAGCAAAGTCAATTACTACTTTTTCAAAAGCACGACAAGGGTTGATTCGTTCTATTGGTAGATCACCCATCATTTGAGAGACAGGTTTTGCCCCAAGTTTAAAACAGTCTATGCAGTTGCGCAGTTCTTTCTTGACAGCTGATTTACCATGCGGGATCCATAATTGTTGACGAATGAGGGATAAACTAACTAGTTCCTGTCTAGCATGGAAATTGACTCTATGAAAATGTCTAATGACTAAACTTGTAAAATCATGCTCTTTTGGTATGAGCATAGGATGATTTTGTTCAAATTTAAGAGTTTGTTGGAGACGAAGACGTCCTCCGACACGAAGAATTCCCTCAGAATCAAGGAATACATTCAAAGACTGAAGTTTGCTAGATTTGGGAAGAGGCTTGTTACATTTCAAGAGAGTAAGTTCTGTATGGTATTCTCCATTTTGTAACAATTTGACTACCTTTTTTATTGAAGTTTCTAATTCATGTGTGTATAAAGGCCCAGTAACTTTGGACACTGATTTGGAATTATGGTAGAATCTGAATATCCATGCAACAGTCCTAACTACTTTCATGTATGAGGAAAACTTATACAAGAAACTAAGAGAATAATCAACACCAGTGTTGAAAGAACAGCAGAGTCACTTAACGATTCAGACTGATCAATAGGAACAAGTGAAACAGGTAGTTCAGAGAAAGGAATAAAAGAATTGGAAGAAGGATGGAAATCATGAAGCCATTTTGGACCAGCTATCCACTCTGAATTTTCAAGAAGTTGTTTCGGGTAGAGGCCTCTTGTTGCCCAATCTGCCGGGTTTAATTTTCCCGGAATGTGATGCCAAGATTCTTTTGAGGTTAGTGCGTAAATTTTCCCAATCCTGTGTTGCACAAATTGATTTCCTTTTACAAGTGGATTATTTATCCAACTCGGTGTAATTGTTGAGTCACACCATAAAAATGTATCGTGAGTGATGTTAAGAGATTTCTTAAATATATCTAGAAGTTCAGCCAGAAGCAGAGCACCACAAAGCTCCAATTTAGGCAATGGTATTGTTTGTACAGGTGCCACACGAGTTTTTGAAGACATTAAGAATAAGTGTGGCGAATCAGAAACAACACGTAAGTATATTACGGCTGAATATGCCTTTGAGGAGGCGTCACAGAACCCGGGAATTTCACAGTGCTTAGCATTTTGTGTTTGAACATACCTGGGAACTTTTATTTGTTTAAGGCATGAAATTTCTGCTTGAAACCGATTCCATCAATTAAGAATGTCTGATGATATCTCATCATCCCAGTCAAGCCCTGCCTTCCACAGGTCTTGAAGAATAATCTTTAAAATTATAGTTGAGGGAGAGACAAACCCCAGAGGATCAAGGATGCGTGCGATGATTGATAGCATCTGTCTCTTGGTGGATACCTGGTCTGATAAGACTACTCTTACTTTAAATGAATCCTCGTTTAAATCCCAGAATAAGCCAAGAATTTTCTGGGTGGACTCATCATCAAATGAATGTGAGGAAATATTTGTTTTTAGAGTGTTTGGCAAGTCTGACAAGACTTCTGAATGAGTGCACGACCACTTCCGCAGCTCAAATCCACCGGCTGACATCAAATTTTGCAGTTCGTGAACAATTTTCCTAGCCGAGTCCAATGAGTCAGCACCGGCTAACAAATCATCAACATAGAAATGATCTTTTGCGAGCTTAGCTGCCTGTGGAAAGCGATGTTTTTCATCCTCACATAATTGTTTCAATGTTCGGATGGCAAGAATTGGGGCACAAGATGTACCATAGGTAACTGTATTTAATTTGAATATCACTAATGGTTCCTTTGGAGACTTTCTCCAAAATATTTGTTGAAAGCATGCATAATCTTGTGATATTAATATCTGTCTGTACATTTTTGCAATGTCAGCAGAAAAGGCAATTGGGAAGAATCTGAATTTAAGTAAAGTTAGAAAAATGTCTGACTACTTTTTTACCTGTCAGCAGAATGTCATTCAAAGAATTTCCATTTGTACTTTTGAATGAGCCGTCAAACACCACCCTTAATTTGGTGGGGGAACTATTATCATTAATCACACCATGATGTGGTAAGAAATAATGTGGAGATTTTACATCTGATGCGAGAGGAGTCATGTGACCAAGGCTTTGGTATTCCTCCATAAATTCTGTGTATTGTTCCTTTAATTGATTATTAGAGTGAAGTTTTCTTTCAAGAGAATAGAATCGTTTTAATGCACCCTCTTTACTCTCTCCAATACTTGAATCATCTCTAAATGGCAGTTTTAGAATAATCTACCATCAGCATTACGAATATGAGAATTTACGAATATAGACTCACATAGCTCATCCTCATTCTTTGACGGAATGTCCTTAGGAACAGATTCAAGTTCCCAAAATTGTTTCAAAGAATGGTCTATGTTTAAAAGAGTGTGACAGATTAGGGATGAATTTTGATTATATTGTGTGTTTATGGTACCTGACAATAAATGACCTAATTTTGTTGGCAATGCTGATGGTGTACCTTTGGGTCCCATTATAGGAATCCCTGAAATTAATGTCATAAAAACATCAGCACCTAGAAGAATGTCTATTTCATTTTCAATATAAAACATTGGATCAGCAAGAGTTAGATCTTTGATATGAGGCCACTCATGATTTTTAATTAGAAAGTTTGGCATAGCGCTGAAGTGACTTTAGATACTAACAAAGCTTTTACTTGAAATTTATCAGAGGAAACGCAAGAAGAAAATTCAAAATTTGTTGAATATAATGAAGTTTCAGCAAATGTTTCATTTACACCTACTAATTTATGATTGGTGTGTTTTAATGGCAATTTTAAGCGATCAGCACATTGCTTGGAAATCAAAGAATTTTGAGAAGCATTGTCTATCAAAGCAAGGTAAGTTATTTGTTCACCATGTTTAGATTTAACATTTATTAATGCTGTGGACAACAATACGTGACCTTCTGCCGATTGTGTGCAATTGTTAGACACTGTCACAACAGAATTTGCATGAGTATCTGCTGAAGGACTGACTGAATATATATGTAATAATGTATGGTGTCTTTCAGAACAGTTTTTGCAAGAGAATCCTATTCTACATGTGTCAAGCCTGGGGTTACTCCTCAAACAATTGGTACATAAATTATTGTTCTGTACCACTTACCATCTTTCATTTACATTCATAGAATTAAAAGTTGGACATTTGAATAAGACATGGCTTTGATAATATAGAATGCAATTGTTACCTTTAACAACATCTGGTTTTACACCTGATTTTACTTGGTTACATTTGACAACAGTAGTATTTACATTTGATTTGTTAAATGAATTTAATGGTTTAACATTACCTTTCTTAATGTCAGGTTTTACAAATTTTAACTCATTCAGACCACGAGCTTCCCTTTCAATTAAAACTCTAAATTCCTCAAGAGTAGGAATTTTATTATTTTCCAAAGATAATTTCCACCGTTGACTAATACATGCATCCACCTTTGAAATAAGAAAATTTATTATGATTAACTCTGTTAATGAATTTGTTTCTAAATCCACAAAGTTTTCAAATTTCGAATGACTTCATTACAAATATCTATTTCCAAAAGCAATTTTGAAGTATTTGCCCTGGAAATCTTAATACTAAATAGCTTATTTATTTGGCTAAGAGCTAATTGTCGCTTGTTTTCATACCGACTGTACAGTATATCCCAACAATTCTTAAGATTGTCCACAGTAATCACAAAACCCCGAATTAATTTGGCTGCATCCCCGCGAACAGATGCCTGTAGATATTGCAATTTTTCAAGATCACTTATTGATTTGTTATCTAGAATAGAAGACTTAAATAACTCTTTGAATGAAATCCAGTTCTCGCAATTTCCATAAAAATGCGGAACTTCAAGCTTTGGTAGATTAACTACAGAAGACTTTACATGAATACTACTATTTACTTCCTCAACCTGAGATTTTTCTTCAAGGTCAGCAACCCAATTGAATAGTATATCTTTATATTTCATATAAATATCAAATGATTCATCACTTTCATGAGTTGACAATTCACTGAATATTTCAGTTAATCTAATTTCGTATTGCAACGTTTGTGTTTTTAAAACACGTATGCGTGATTTATTATCATCGCATTCATTTATCCTACTTCCAAAAGCTTTTAATTCTTTTATAATTAAATCAAATTTATCAATATTTTTCGACTGTTTTGGAGCCGTGATTTATGAATGGAATTTTAAAATGCTTATAAAAATGGAATTTTAAAATTCTACACAAAATATACAACTGTACCACAATAACAAATGCCAACACAATGCAAATACAAACTATCAAAAAATGTTTATACAAAATAGAATAAACGAATAAATCTAGAATCAAATAATAAATAATATCAATCAAAATGTATAAGAATACTTCAAGAATTCGTATCAGAGTAAATGCACTAGAATAAGAATATCGAATATGAAACGAATAATTAAAATAACAAAGAATAAATCACATCAACAACTCTGAACTCGACGGACCACATGTTATGAATAAGAATAAGAATCAATTTAGAATTAGAATAATGAATATAGAATTAGATTCAATCATGTTAATTGGATGCCAATGTATTTCGACTTACCGCGACTGCTGCTTCCATGCTGGACACCTAAGTACATTTTTTATAGAAGCTTGAATAAAAAGTGATAAGTTACGATGAGTCATTGAGAAACACGCAAAGAACTTTTCTAGTCTATATTTTGCAACAAAACACACAAGCACACCATTACATCTAGGAAAACGTTGCACAACACAATCACAAAAAAACGATGCTTCCATCACACACATATACGAATCGAATGGCATTTTTCCCGCCAATAACAAATCCTTCTAGAATAAAAAGAGTCCCAGTTCGTGGCACCATCTCTGGACGGCGAAAGGAGTCAACTGTTCTTAACACCCTGGTTTTTATGATCATGTGGCAAAAAGCCGATTCTTCGGTATATTTTTTTATTCTTAATTTTTTTAAAAGTGATGTAGATTTTGAAGCCCAGTGGCTGAGTTGTTAGGGCATCTAGCTTTTACACCACAGATCTGAGGTTCAAACCCCGGGTTGGGCAAGGTTGACTCAGCCTTTCAGCCCTTCAATGGGTCGATAAAAGGAGTACCAAGCTTACTTGGGAACTTAACACTGGGGGTTTCGCGTCAGACTGACCACCTTACCGGAACATCTGCTCATGCATCCCAGGGCCCAAGGTCGCGTACACTGAGTTGGGCACAGTAGGTCTTGTCCCTCTTGGGATATTGCGCCACTGAGTTAAGTTTATGTAGATTTTAACCAACAATTTGCATTTATTTTTATGTCTAAGCATTAAAAAAGAATGATGATAATTTTTAACAGTTAAAAAAACCCTGATCGAGATAATACGACTACCATTGCAACAAGTTATACACTGCTGGCCCCAAGCAAAATGCAACAGGAATAAAGCATCCAAAAAATGTCAAATCTTCAAATTGCATATTTCACAATGGGATATACAAACGATTAAACCTTCAGCATAGATTTTGCACGATTATCATAGGTTCTTGAAGTTCCACGAACAAGTGTTGTATAAAAGGAGAACAGAAAGTCGTTTTGAAGTACTGGAATTGTTTTTTCGTGGGATTGTCTTATGTTAGCAGCTTCAGTATGCCCCGAAGAAATATACGAACGTCTTTCAAGAATACTTTTTATTTTCGACCGAGGAAAAATAGTTGCATCTGGAGAGCGTAGTTTATCCTTCCGAGAAATATGGGATACTGCTGTACGTTAATAAGGAAACACAGTGATGCTAATCTGCAATAAACGGATGCCGGAATGGCTGAAGGCACCAATTGCACAAGCCTATTTGCCTCGCTATCTGTAATGAAAAGCATATTGTGAGCGTGATAATCATGGGTCGCTCTGCCAAACCTAACGGTCTTCACACAACACAAATACAGTCTATCTCACAACAATCGATACCCGCAAGTACTATTTGATGCTGTTTACAGTACAGTGGAATGTCCTCAAGGTACGGATTTCTGAAATTACTTTTGTCCCCAAACCGCAGCGCATACGTCTGAACGGTTACGTGTTTTGAACGATGGACATTGGCAACTAAATGGGACGGCTTTGTTTTTTCAGAAAATCTCACTTAGGCCTGCAATGCTTCGATGATTGAAATTGAGTCTGGCGTCACCTTGGAAAGAGATTGCTCAACTATTGTCTTATGAATCCCCATAATGGTCCATGGTCCAGCACTTATTATTATGGATTGATATTGTATTGGACTACCCCCTCCGCCATATGCATGTTCGGTACAATAACCAGCCAGTGCTACATCTCTGAGATCTTGGAACTTGTTGTCTTACTTACCTTCAGTGATTTCCTGCGGATGCATTCCAACAGGACCATGCGTGACCACACATGACAAGCAATGTTGAAGACTTCTTCGATTTCCATATTGCATTCTTGCCCTAGCTTGCATGTCCTGCTGACCTATCGCCTATCGAATATCTGTTTCTATGATTAGAGAACGACTAGCACAGCATACACACTAGATCAACTTTGGCAATATGTGCTGGTAGTATTTGCTGCTATACCATAATAAGACATTCAAAGCCTCTTTTACTCAATGCTGAGGAATGTAGAAATGGTTTTTGCCAGCTGTGGCCACAACACTACATTTATTATGTTTGTTATCTTTTCGAACAAAATTGGCCTTGTTATCTCTTGACCTTTTTGGTGTTGTATTTAAGATGACCATCTGTGTATCTTAATTAAAAAAAAGTATGAAAAGGACTTTCCCACTTATACAGAGTGTTTTTTCCCAGGTATAGAAGTTTAAGTTGGCATTACTTTCCAAGATGGCGACCGATTTAACAGCTGTCAAGTGATTTATTCTCAGTTTGGTTTGGCAATTCATCACGAATAGACTCACGCCTGAACAACGCTTTCCAATTGTGCAATTTTATTTCGAAAATAATGGTCGATTTTCATAAGCGAATTTTGTTTAGCAATGAAGCGCACTTCTGGTTGAATGGCTACGTCAACAAACAAAACTGCCGCATTTGGAGTGAAGCTAATCCACAAGTGTATGTCGAAACACCGTTACATCCAGAAAAACTGACTGTTTGGTGCGCTTTATGGGCTGGTGGAATCATTGGTCCGTACTTCTTCAAAAACGATGAAGGCCACAACGTTACAGTCAATGGTGATCGGTATAGAGCCATGATTACTAACTTTTTCATTCCTGAATTGAACAATCATGATGTCCAGGAGCTGTGGTTCCAACAAGACGGCGCAACATGTCACACAGCTCGTGCCACAATCAATTTATTGAAAGACACGTTTGGTGACCGCCTAATTTCACGTTTTGGACCTGTGAATTGGCCTCCAAGATCTCGTGATTTAACACCGCTAGACTATTTTCTGTTGGGCTATGCAAAGTCATTGGTCTATGCGGATAAGCCACAAACGCTTGACCATTTGGAAGACAACATTCGCCGTGTTATTGCCGATATACGGCCACAAATGTTGGAAAAAGTCATTGAAAATTGGACATCCAGATTGGACTACATCCGAGCCAGCCGCTGCAGTCCTATGCCAGAAATCATATTTAAAATGTAATGCCACAAGATTATCTTTCGAATAAAAGAAAATTCATGTCAATCGAATAATACATCATTGTTTTATTGCAATTTAAAGTTCTATACCTCTCAAAAAACACCCTTTATATTCTACACTTGTTTCAGCTGAGCTTCCTGTGTAAAAGCATTAATTCATCACAGAACACATTCAGAATATTTTTTTTTCCAGAAGAATGTAATATTCGTATATAAAAAGCGATTATTTTTGCCAACTTGGGAAAAGTTTAGGCAGTTAATTTGAGCACATTGATTCAAACGAAAAGCATTTTAGGAAAGATTAATAATATTATTTCAGCCCTAAACACAATAGTTGGCTTGCTTACGATAGTAAAAAAGACAAGATAATTTATACAGGGTGAATACAAATGATGGACCTGATTTTATAAGAAATTATACTATCACAATTACTGCAAATATTACAATAAGCGATACATGAATCTAAAGAGAAATATACCAAGTTTTTTTTCTGTTACAAATGTTTGATATGTGACCCTCTTGTTACACGGCATACGTACATTTTGTACCATCACTCTATCAATGGTTCGTAGCGCTGAACAAATGCTTACTTCTCGTCTTCTGTTATTTGTTGGGTCAATTGTAAATAATATGGCTTGAAATTTAATTTTTTTCAAAAAATTTTCCATACCGTTTTCTGGGGCATTTCAAGTTCACAGGCGGACACTTTCGCAGATTTCCATGGACTTCAAATAAAACTCTGCCTAACCCTCTCCACTGCTTCTTTCGAGACGTTTGGCCGGCCTCTCCTTTTCTGCTTACACAAACAGCCTATTTCCTTATATTGATAATACCATCACAGAATGCTTTTGCTGGTTATTGTTTCTTTTCAATAGCTATTTCTAAATGCATGTTGCACCGAAATAACTGAACCCCCGTGCATATCTAATATGCAAAAACACTTTGCTACTGCTGCCATGTTTAGATTCCAATCACAACGATCTTGAATGTGCTGTTGATCAATGGTGGAGGAAAAAAAAACTTGGTATACATTTCTCTTTACATTCATGGTTCACTTATTGTAATATAAGCAGCAGTTTCTAAAATATGAATTTTTAAAATCAGGTCCACATCATTTGTACTTACCCTATATATTATTCGTATGATTCTTTAAATATAGATTCTTTGCTTTATTAAAATAATTTTAATTTATATAAATATATGAAATAATAAGTTTTGTTTATCTAATAAAGGCATAGCCGTAAAAAGAAAGCAATTTATAAATTTAGAAGTGTTCTTTATTTTTATACTTCTATCAAGAAAATTAAAATACCCTTTCATCGAAAGAAAAATAATTAAATGTTTTTAATTCAAATAAGTAATTAATTCATCTACGTCTCATTTTATTGAAAAAAAAGAACGATTTAAGTGTTTGTAATGTGCAAATATTCGACACGTTTCATTATTAAGTAAGCCTCAATCGCGTCCGTTTCGTTAACGCTACTTTGATTTGAAAAGACTGTATTTTTAAAAACGAATACTAGATGGCAGCACGCACCTTTTATTTACAATTTTCTGCCAGTAGTAAAGAGGACCCCTAAAAATTACGAACTAACAAAATAATATATCCAAGAATCTTCAAAAAATGATTAATATTGAAGCATAATGTAACATGAAGTAATTGTGTTGGTAGAAGTAACAGCTACACATAACATGATCAGTTTATTAGAGTATTGGAAAAGATGGGGAATTTTAACAGGTCTTAAATTAGTAAAAAAAAAAAAAAAAAAAAAAAAAAAAAAAAAAAAGAATATATTGTCATCTAATATAAATGTTTCAAGGAAAAGCATTTTTAGAAATCTTAAGATTTTCTTCCGACATAAAATTAAAAGTTAGGATACAGGAAATGGCCCGAAAAGTAAGAATAAAAATGGAATAAGCAAAAAGTTACCATAATATTCCACCAGTGCATCCGTCTACCACTTTAAGCTCTACTTGAATTTTTTCTCTACTTTCATTTTGAAAACACATATTTTCTGTATTTTTTAACACATATTTTATTCAAAATTACTTTACTTAATGTAATTTTTATGCTTCGTTAGATGTTTTCTCCTGTAAAATGTATTGATTGTCCTTATGGGCTGGGCTAGACCGTGACTTTTGGGGGCCCTGGGCTAACAATATCTGAGGGGCCCCCTAAATAATTAAAGTGTTTGCCATTTTCCTAAAAAAAAAACGTTTTCTGTGGGGAGATTTAAAATATACGAAATTTAAGGTTTTCTTTTTATTTCAAACAATTTAAATACGTTATAAACAATAACATAATTTACAAAAAAAACACTTTTTTTTACTCTTTTGTGCTGCAAATTCTTTTATTTGCCCATCACATTTTAAGTCTTTGGTGAGATCAGTATTAATACAAAGAAGTAATAAATAATTAAGCCTAGTATTTGTCATTGTTCTATATACTTGTTTTCTATATAGGACATTTTAGAGAACGCACGCTCCGCTTCTCAACTAGTAATAGGGAGAGCGCTGGAAAATCTTTAAAACGGTATACAAATTTGGAAAAACGTCAACAAGTTTCTTTAAAAAATTACATGGAAAATATCAGTACAAATATAGGACTCTAGCTCAGTTTGTTTTGGATCAGTTTTGAAGTGAACACACACCTTCATTTACTAAATGTTGGCCTGAGTCATCTGATTAGTAAACAATAATAGCGCGTGCATTCTCCAGGTCGACGTTCTTCTTACTTTGATCTTGCAAATCCAACAAAAAATTTTATTTCTTACTATATCTTTCTATTTAAATCAAGGATTAGCTTGCCTAACGCAATAAGCGTGTCTCTTTTAAATTTTTCTGTCCCATACACAGCTTTTTCTGTGGATTTATCTGCACATTTTGAAATACCCCGTGCCTTGTTCACAGCGCTATGTTCTGTTTCTGTACTGGGGACTTAATGTTTTGGCTGTGTCTTGATACTCCTTTAGTTTTTGATACGATTCATATCGTACATTGCTTATAAACGTTTTAAATGACATAACTAACTTGTTCCCTTCACAGATGTCCAAACCAGGAGCCTGTAATTTTTTGTTAACTGAATTAATTCTTTGTAAAATTTCTTACCAAAATATAATTAAAATGGCAGTTTCAAGTTTTGTTAAATTATTGAATAAATTCACTGCCTCTTTTTTAAAATCAATTTTCTCATTTCATTGTTACTAAATTTCTTAAGAATATTCATGATATTACCATAATTATCTTTTAAGGCTTCAACAGCGTCGTAATGACAAGACCATTTGGTCTGACTTAAACTTTTTAAGGTAAATTTCAGTTTAATTTCACGAATTAGAAGTTCCTACCTGTGGGTCAAAGCAGAGAAGAAAACATATATTTATTGCAATAAACCAGATGTTGTCAAACGTTTCATCATCTCCCTTGCCAAGTTTTTCGGTTTGGGGGTCACCCTTGCTTACCTAAGATAGAACTTTTCTAGATTATTGTTGTTTCTATAACGCCACCTGTCTGACGTAGTCAGATCGAGGCCAACGAGATTCATCGTGGCAAGTGGCTAGATGTACGCCTATCGTTGGCCTTAGCCTTGAGCACCCTACAGGTGACAGTACGATTTAGCTCGGTAAAATTCCCGAAGGGAAGGAATTAATGTTGCCAGAGTTTGTGAGACAAGTTGGACTTCTTTACGATAGATGGCGACACCACTGATCTCCACCTCCACAATTTAGGCAAGGAACTGGAGGGGAGGGAAACATTCTCCAGCCCCCTGCACTCGTAGTTTCAGTTGCGACCGCCCACAAGACTTTCGGACCCACTGATTTAACGAGCACGTACTCCGTGTGTACTCGGAGGGTATTTGGTGGCATCGGGCATCGAACCCAGGCCTTCCGGTCTGGAGTCCGAAATTATCAACTTAAATGTCTTTTTGACTGCTGTTATAGAACTACTTACTTTTTAAGATACTTAATTAAAAGATTTAACTGTCTAACTGTAGGGAAGTGTAGTGTTTAAAACTTAAGAAACACATGCTAATTAAATTAAAATTTAATTGGCACAAATCGAACAAATTTTTATTAAGGGAAGGATGACCCTGGTTCTTTAATAACTAATTTTCAATATTTGGCATCAATATCGTCAGGTGTAACCCGAAATCGCCTCGGTTAGTATAGTGTGTCCAGTCTTTTTCTTTCTTTTATTTTAGAGCTTAGCAAGCGCACTGAAACTCTTTTTCACTAGGAAAAGCAATTAAATACTCCATAATTCGGAATAAATAGCTGGCAGGTCTTTTTAAAGCCAACATTGCTGACATCCATTTTTAAACTTTACCTTAAGATCTCAATTACTGCCAATTTCGATTAGTTCCTCTTGTAATATGAATTTTTTTTATCAATAGGACCATATGTGTTTATTGCCTGCTTTGGTAATTACCATAGTCAAAGCATTGTTAAACCTAGTTTCAGAATCTGAATAAAGGGCGCTTAAATGTTGAACGTAAATTAAAACTCCCTTTTCCTGGCAGATTATCCGTAGCCAATTGAGAAACTGAGAAAACTTAAGATTAAAATATTATACTATTTAGGCTTAACTCTGGCACATGAAACGCTGAAATGATGGTGTTTGTTTTAGTAAAACTTATACTGCCTCCTTGTAACTGCAAATTAACCTCATTAAAACTTGTAAATAAATCTGTTTGATATGTAAATTCTGGTTTCCATTTGATTAAATTTTCTTTAGATGTTTATAAGTCCCGATCTGGTTTAATGAGAGCAACTATAGTAGACCCCCATTTACATTTCATGGACCCCCAAATTATTTTTTCGCTGACCTGGACCCTTTGTATGTCGTCATAGACCCCTGGGGGTCGATATAGACTACATTAAGAATCCCTGCACTAAACCAAAGAAGTTCAAGGTTTCAGTTGCAACCTTAACTGATTCTGCACCAACCACATTAAGAGAATGTGAAGCACACGGAACGTAATTATAGCAAATTTATTTTTTCTTTTAGAAGAGCTTGCACACCATTATATCGACCGGAAACATTGGCAGCGTTGTCAAATGACTGTGTCCCCTACAATTACCCAATAACAATTCATTTGTTTCTAAAAATTCTTGTCGGGAATTAAATAAGTATAAGTCAGCGTGACTATTAATCTTAATTAATGAGACACATCTTTCATACACTTTTTCTCAAAACAATATCGTAGTACAATAGCAAGTTGGTAATTGTAGACCAAATCTGTTGTTGAATCCATCACAATTAAACAGTACTTTATGTTATCATTATTTATTTGAGTTGTAATTGCTTTAATGATTTGCTTGCCAATAATCTCAATTATTTGCTCATATATTTTGATAAGTCCGATATTAATGATTTTGGTTGTAATTCTCGCCGTTCAATGTGTTCACGAATGAATGGGTCAAATTCTGCTAATAGTTCCAGGGCACTCATAAAATTACCATTATGATGAGAACCAAAAACTTCTTAAATGCTAAACCTCTTATAGCCAAATACTTTACTACCACGATAACATGTTTGATGACATTGTGGTAATATTCTGTATCTTTTTTAGTTGGTCCTGTAACTTTATATCTAAAGCAGACTTATTTTCTTTTAGTGTCAACCAAACTAACATTACATTTTTATGTGCAATAGAATTTTCATGATCTTTTAAACAACTTGTTACTCGTTTCTAATCAGATAAGCCGGTTGTGTATTGAGAAATTTGTTTTAGAAAAAAATTTGCACGTTAAACAAAAAACACTACCAATACTAATTGAATGACATAACTCTAAGATCTTTCCAGCACTTGGTAATTTTTAAGTTTTTTAATGAAATGATTATTCGAAAATGATCTCTTTGGTTCTTTGTATTCTCTTACCGAAACAAAATATATATTGTTTGGATCTTTTTATTTTGAAAATAACTCATTTCATGTGAAAGGATATAATCAATAAAATTATTACTTATCGATTTTGGCCCCAAACCCACGTCAACGTATTTCTCAAACTCAAACCCGAATTTTTTTTTTACACTTTTTGAATCGGGACATTACTTATGCCCTCTGGTCGAACAATATTTTTTTCGGAAGGCTACTGGTCATCTTAATCCTGCATATTTTTCTCATTAATATTTGCTTGTGTTTCTCAGTTTTCTTTGGCTAAGTTCCTTTCCCTTACACTTGCTAATACATCGGCTTTTGTTATATTCTTGTTACTTTGTTCCATTGTAAAAAAAAGTCAAAATTTTGACAAATTTAATTTTTTCTTTTTCTAGATTTAACAATAATTTTCGTTTCTCCGTTCCACTTTTACATTTTTTATCAGACATATTTATATTGTAAACTAAAAACTTGATTTTCTTGAAAATAAATTTAAAAGTTAAGATCATATAAAATTATGATAACACAACCGACTGTTCTTAATAAACTAAATATATTCTAATGAATTTTTACAAAACAATATAGTATATTTCTGAGATAATTAAAAAAAAAGTATCTAGTTCATTTTAAAAAAATAAAAATAAATCTCTTTGTCTGTACTCGCTAAAACCTAAAACGCTTATTATTATTTATTGGTTCATCTATTTAAAGGGGCTTTTATAAAAATAAACTTAAGAATTATATGCCCCACTTTAAATAAATATGGTTTTTCCGTTGTCATCCATTATTTGCTGTTGCTACCTAGGCTTAAAAAATCCAATTTATTACGAAAATCAAGACCACTTTACTTTTATCCATAATATTCTTGGAAAATGTCTATAATTCACATAAAATGATTGCTATTTTTTCATTGCTATAGAAGTAATTAAGTTACTCACCCAAAATTTTAAGATAAAATACATATTTATGGGAAATCCTGATAGTTCCAATCTTTGAAAAATTGAAAATACAGAAAATACTTAATCATAACTTCAATATCTTTCTACTTAAATAATATAGAAATGTGTATTGGTACTTAATTTTTACCTGAATAAACAGGTACCTTTTAATTTCAGGTATTATGTACAGGTCACAGCAATAAATCTATATATTATTGTAACTTAGAATTATTATTGCACAAAATAAATGGCTGCAGAAATAGTGTCACTACGTTTTTATAAATGCTCTATGTTCGTCGGCACCGCTCTATGATAGAGTCTATGTGTGTATTATTTATTAATTTCCGCGTATTCGGTGGTAGAGTGGAAGGAAAAAAGTAAATTGATCTTGCAATCGAAAATAAAAATAACTTTCATATAGTATTTCGGGTATTTTATTTTTGATTGGTATTGTATACTGGTTTGTTATTTTATTACTATTTTGAATATAAGCATCTTTTTCTGTTTATTACTTTCGACGGGGAACGGGGGTAGCTAGAACCTGAGGGTCCTGGACTGCAGTCCATTTAGCCCATACGTAGATCCGGCCTTGCTTATGGGGTAAGTTCTACTCTCTCACTTTGTCTCTTAACTGAATTAAGTTTTCGAGGGTAAATATGATTTCAATATTGAATGATATTAGGATTTAATTGAAAATATTTTTATCTTCAGAAGGTAGTTTGATCTTGTGATTTTGTGAAAACAATTTCAAAACATAAATTTGCCTTTAGTATGGATTAAAAGTTTAAATCTGAAAAATTATCCAATTGTAAACAGGAGAACATATTTTCCGTGTTTTAAGGCATCTAATAAAAACATACAATTCTTCAATGTAGAGGCTATAGTCAATATATATATATATATATATATATATATATATATATTTTATATATATATATATATATATATTTATATATATATATATATATATATATATATTTATATATATATATATATATATATATATTTTATATATATATATATATATATATATATATATATATATATATATATATATATATATATATATATATATATATATTTGGTAGAACTTAAAGAATCTTTGATCAAAAGATGACAACCCATAAATCCAAAATCCGGTAATAAATAAACTTATTTCAAAAGTTATCCCGAATTCTGCACCAGAGTACATGTATTTATACAGCATTAAACTTTAAGATAAATTTGTCCAGGGATTATTGAAAGATTTTCTATTTTTCTTTAGTTTTTGTTGCATTTAATAAAAGGTAATGGTATTTGCCAACAACAAAATTAACACATGAAAATGGCAAAATTATGAGAAAAAATCACCGGTTTCTCTTTTAAATAAATTCATTACATTGTTAAATTATATAACAAATAAAATACTAAGAAGACTTTTCGGGTATCAAATAGCATGACTTTCAAATCTTGCTTTTTCTTTCAAAAAACGACGTATCTTATTTTTTAATTTGTGAATTTTTTTAAAAAAAAAAATAGGCTCCACTGGCAAAATAGGCTCCAGCTGTCTTTCAAAAAATAATGTTTCTTATTAATATTTCCATAGAAATATTTGTTTTCCTTAAGCAAACTTGAATAGCCTTCTCAAGAATTTTATCATGATATGATGTTGCACTGGGACTGGTCAAAGGAATATTCTGGTGAATTTGCTTGTGTAAAGCATTTGAAGAGATTTTCTTCATTTATTAGAAATAAATTTATCATTTTGAGTTTAAGTCGCAGCATTTAAAGTTAACTATGCTGCCTCTTTTTACCAGTTTATTTACGAACATGAACACTCACAATCCGCTTCTCAAAAAGTAATTCATTATTATATAACTTTCAGAAATTCTATCGAAGTCACAAGAAACTTATAAAAAGTAAACCATAATAAAATTACACAATATTTTTTTGTACTCAACGTACTTCACTTCTGAATCTAAAATAAAATGAAAGTTATAATAATAAAGATCAATAGACCTTTTAAAAACGCTAATTATAATACTTTTATCTCATATCCCTCCCAGTTCACAATAATATTTTAAAATAAAACCGGAAGAGGTCGTAATATTTTGAATTACGATTAGATTGCCTACCTCTCTCTCTCTCTGAATCTTCGTCCCATGTCACAGAAAGGAATAAACTGAAGTTTGATTGAACTTAACATATTTTCGTTGTTCTCATGTCTGGAGAGACAACAAGATTCACTATCTCAAATTACAAAGGGACAGCAAAAAACATTCTCTTTCAGTAAAACAACATTCTAAAGAGTTTTTTTTTTTTGTACCATGTTATTATTGCTAGTCCAGTGTTATATTTTTCTAGTTACAATTACGGCAATAACATTCTTGTGAAAAAGCATATTACAGTGGAACGTTTGTATACACAGTAAGACCCCGCTTAACGCTGTTTCAGTTTAACGCTCTTTTATTTGAATTGTGGGATTCCCCGAAATAGCACACATCGTTAGGCTTCCCGATATCCGAAGCAGTTTATCTGTGTTTCTTCTTTCAGGCGGTATTATACGAAAGTATTTTTATCGTTTTAAACATTCGTTGATGTTATTGTAAGTATAAATTAACATAATATAATGATTGCTATAGTGACAAATGTTATGATTTTTAGTTTTTATCATGGGGGATAGTAAAAGACACGAAAATAAAGCATTTCACTAGAAACTAAAGTGCAAGTGATTAGAAGATTAGATACTGGTGAACGTCAATCTCAAATTGGTGATGCATTGAGTTTGGCAACTTCAACACTAAGGACCATTCTTAAGAATAAAGAAAAAGTACTGTCATCGGTAAATGCAACTATGACAAGCTCTGCAACAAGAATTACCCTAGAAATAATACAATAGAGGAAATGGAAAAACGACTTTCTATATGGATTGACGACGAAATTGAACGCAAAATGCCACTAAGCCAATCTACCTCCTTGATAAAATGGCAGAAAATTGGAAATAGAGAAGAGAGAGAGACGGAATGATCTGAAATGTAAACATACTGACTTAGAATTTTATTTATTTTTATATGTACATTCATTTATTATGTTTTTATATTTGTAAAAAATAAATTTTTGTTTTATTGTTTTAAAAAACGTAATTTGAAAATTTAATGGTAAAGTACCTGACCAATTTTCTACCCATCTTCCCCTAACCCCATTATTTACATGATGAGATAACCTCGTTTAACGCTGTTTCATATTACGCTCTACTTTGATGGAACGTATACCCCGCGTTAAGCGGGGTCTTACTGTACTATGAATACTATAACGTCTTTTAGTATTATTCAACTTCAACGAACGATTTGGAATATTCCACATGCACTTTCTATGATGTCATTCGTAGCTTTTTTGTTTTGTTTTATTAGCAGCTTACAACTGCAATGCAAAAATTATTAACAGTTGACTTCATAAATTTGATCAATGGTCAAATAATGAAGAAGATGTATGGAGACTAGTATATTTCCCTCTTTTAATTTCTACAGTTCTACCTAAGGTTCAGTAGTATTTATCAATTCACGCAATTGGTTCGTATCGGAATCAGGATACGAATCAGCAGCTCGACTTATACATGACCACCAAAGAGCTTTCAATTATCGGCTATCTACTTAGGGTTACCATACATCTCTTATCTGGGACTGTTACCATACGTCATTATTGAGTCCCATGTTATTATTTATTCCATGTTCTGCCTAAACTTTGCGTGAAACACCAATTAAAAAAACAAAAAGGAAGGGGTGGGGGAATAAGAAGAACCAAAGTAAAAACTTTCGAAAATAAGCTTGCTGATTTCTTTAATAGTGCCTGTGTAATGTATCGATACATTATCAAAATTCCACAAATTAAATGCGTAGATTGGATAATTCTCAATTAAATTAATGTTTGGGAAGAAAAGTAAAGTACTTTTGTGTATATTTACAAGTAAGAAACGCCGATATTGGTAATACCGAGATTTTACTCAACCTGTTTGTACATCTGAAGTAATAATTTAAAGAAAAATAATCCCAATGAAAATTGCAAATAACAATGACATTGAATGTGGAAGATTAATGGATGAAGGACTTTTCAAATAAAAAGTATATTTCGATCAGAAGTTATTTTTAATAAAGTCATGCAGATACGTATATGCCACCCCAGCCTGTAATGCAAGAGTAGAGAGAATATTTTCGGTAATGTCTACTCAATGGTCGGACTAAAGCCGGGTGGGCATTAAGTCGATCGCGATCGACTGGTGGACCACCAACACATTTTGGGGGGATCGCCTTCACATAAACATTCGCTTACTAAAAGAAACACAAGTGGTTATCAAGATAATGGAAATACCCATGAATAAAAGAGACACCGTGTGTGTGCGAATAACACTGCAACTCAAATTTGAGAGATGCTTTCAAGAATTTATTACACTAGAATCAAAAGTTACTTTCATGGGTTACCCATTTGGCATTGTTGATGTGAAAAATATAACTAAAAATATGTTACATGTTCTCGAGGAAAACGAAGCTTTTTATTCTCCTTCAAAATAACGTAATTTGTAAGGAATAACTTTTGGAATCTAATAGACGAAGTAAAATATCACAATTTTAAAAAGCTGCATTTCATTTAACATCGTTCTTTCGCTCTACCTATCTGTGTGAATCTACATTTTGAACGAAAAATATAATTAAGACAACGTATCATTCCCGTTTTACAGACGACCACTTGGAATCCAGTGTAAGATTAATAGTTAGTAATTATATACCGAGGTATTCAAGATTGGGGGCAGATAATATGAAGTCTAAGTCTTTTTAGAGACTATAGCTATACAAGGCCTAATTTTAAGTGAACATTATTTATTTTTTGATGTATTGTGAATTGTTTGAAAATGCATCATTTGATATTATTATGGGTATAGTTATATATATTATGTTTGTATTTTGCGTTTTACTTGAAACGTAGTTTTAAAAGAGTAAGTTTTTCTACTGCAGTTATGTAAGTAAGTACACATATTCTGTATTTATTATTGTTAAAATCCAAATACCAAATATTGTTGAGAGTTTTTTTTGCTCATCACACCTACGTCACAAGGGTACCCGCAATACCTTGAAAAAAATTAAAAGTAGACCCCGTGCTATGTAAAAGTCTGCACACCCCTGGTCTACGGTAAAGAGTTATCAGCGAAAACCATTGAAGCAATTTTGAATTGTCTCTATAATTTTAGAAAAATATGCCGCCAATTTCTTAACTGTGGGAAGAAGAAAACGATTTAATTAAGGAAGTAAAATCAACTCCAAAATGTTACTGTGGGCTAAGAAAGGATTAGCCTTGTATCCTTTTTGTGTTACTGCTTTAAGTTCATTTTATTAAAGGACTTGAACTATTGTTTTTTTATAAGAGTGAAATAAAACATTACCTACCCCCTCTTCTCATGTAATTTATTTATTTAGCACTTAAACGTACCTCTACAAAGCTTTGTAATTATGGCATCCTACATCTACTAACGTGATCATCGTATCATAAAACGTGATAATGATCCTATATGATGATTCTATTACTTGATCATCTATTTTGTTCCTCAGAACGAGACATCTACTAATTTTAGACTATAGTATGGCTATTCAAGAAAATACACATTTCTTCATAGTTTTTATTTATTAATGAAAGGAAAACAAAAATGAACACGAGAAAATAAGCAATTTATTTGTTCTCATATTTTTCTATAGAACAAATTTATTTAAGTAGTCTAACTTCGCGTTTATTTTAAATAAGAACGAAATTCTTTGGAGGAGAATGCATTAAAATATATTTTGGTTCCATTTATAAAATTAGCTACAACGGGCTTCTGACCGACTTGTATGAGCGAGGGACGCATTTTGTATGCCTGCTTACAGACACATCATCATGCTACTAAACATTAGTCTCAGATCGTGATTTTTCACACCCATTATTTTTTGAAGTTTTTGCAGATTTTTTCCCTGTTTTGAAAAAGTCTCGTTTCAGCCCCGCTCGGAGATAATGGAACAGACTACTTAAAAATGGGATGGCACCGTTCAAAAAGAGACGCATGGTCAGGTTCAGCATGTGACATTTAATTTCCAAAAATGCTTCATGAACTGCAACACTTTTCATATCAGTATTTTTGCTGTAATTTATAATTAATTAGAAAAACGAGTATTGTCCATATTTTACCCTTCTACTAGCCAATTTTCTGTAATCTTTTTTATTTCTGAAAAATTTCCCTTGCTAATTGAATAATTTCAAGAATTAAATGTTTTGATACGAAACTGAGATTTACTTGTCTTGAAAGTTCTGAGGTACAATTATGTATATATGCTATTTTTGAGAAAAAAGTTAACAAATCTGTATTTGTAATAATAATAATATCTCACAGAAAGAAGTCAAATTGGTATAACAATGCGGTTATGGTCATTGGTTTTTTCATTTCTATTATTTCTTTCCCTCTACACTGCTAAAAAGAAACTAGGGGAGCAAGCTAAAAAGTGAAGAAACCTTTGCGCGATAGCCATGCTTGGGCATAAAATGGGGAATACAGGTGTAACAAAATACAATACAAAAAAAAAAGAAGTAAAGAACAATTGTATGGGAGCTTTAATTCTTTGGAATGGTATAAAGTGCATGAAATGATGCTTCAGGGAAACAATTGAGTTGTACATAAACAACAAAAAAAAACTGATTTTTTTGCTAATGATAAAGGATACTCAATACGGTGTGTGGTCCCCCCAAAATGCCAAGACTTTCACACACCTGTTTGGCGTGAATGCGATGAAGTTACCGATGAGAATTTTAGGAACACTATTCCACTCTTGACGAAGTCCGATTCTCCTGTTCTCCAAGTAACAGGAGGCTTTGGTCTTGCAGCAAAACGTCGTCCAAGTGTGTCCCAAACAAGCTCAATCAGATTAAGATCAGGAGAGCATGCTATCCACCCCATACCCTGTATTGTTTCAGCTTCAAGAAAGTTCTTCACAAGACGAACTGTATGAAGTCTGGCATTATTTTTCTTATAAAGAAAGAAATTACCAGTAGCTACAGCGGATTTCAGAATCTCTTCTGCATATTTTACTATTCAGAATGATATTCCGGTCAGTAAGTCCTCCTATGCTGATTCCAGTCCATACCATCAAACCACCCCGTCTGAAATGTGATATTTCCTGAACGAATATAGGGTTGTTTCAAATATGCTTTTCTCACTATTCCAAAACACGTCTGGCTTACACTCTGAACTGAATCGGGACTCGTCTGTAAACAGCACTTGACTCCAATCCCTATGCATCCAATATCGATGTTGAGAAGCCAATTTTCTTCAGGCTGCAAGGTGTCTTGGTGTCAACGGATTACGCACCATTAGTATACGGGCATACAGATCACCCGCATGAAGCCCGTTTCGGACTGTTTGGTTTGAAACTCTTTGTCTTATTTTTCAAAAGAAACTGTCTTTGAATCTGTGCAACATTTGCTGTTCTGTCTCAACTAGTTGTTAACAGGATATCTCGAGAATTATTTACTATAGTAGCATGTGGACGACCTTGTGTTAGCAGACGTCGAGCATGTCCTATTTCTTGGAATCGATTCCACAGTCTTGCATTTCCATTTCTTGCCTCTCCAATAGCGTCCACTACAGTTCTTCGTGTTTGTCCGTATTCCTATCTCCTGATGATGCGTAAGGCCATGGACTCCGGTAGATCACGTTTTCGGGACATCTTTCTGTCACCTTTCCTAAAAAAAAAACAGTCAAAAGTTTGAATTTCACCATTGAGATTACGAAAAATAACTATTTTTACTGAATTATAATTTCCGCACTTAATCCCTTTTCTGGTTTTTGACATCATGAACGTTGATTTGCATATGAAGTTTTCTTCTTTTGTTTTCCGCTACTTTTTAGACTAAGTATATTTTATTTTCACACCAGACTGACCACCGGACCGGATCATCTGCTCATGCACCTCAGTGTCTAAGGTCACTAAAACTGAGATAGACGCAATAGACCTTGGCCTTCATGGGCTGTTGCGCCACTGAGTTAAGTTTATGTTTTATTTTACGTTAGTTATCAGAAGAAACATTTACGCTATTTTGTTAAATCCATTTGCTCCCCTATTTTTTTTGGCAGTGTATTTCTTAGATTCACCGTGTAGAGGAGAATTTTGGAGAAGAGAGTTCCCCCCCCCAACTAGGGTGTCATCCTCGTTACTTGACTATGGTTCAAAATTACTAGGTCCATCACCAATAGCCATCGTGTTGCTTCCCAATGCGTCTTCAAATCAAATCGAGTTCCTTCTTATTTATAATTTTGGAATTGTGTTATAATTATTTTCTTTTTAAAAATCTATGGTTCTCTCTCTTTTTTGTCGATAGCATTTTTTTGTATTAAAATCACACAAAAATCGTCTGCTTATGTAATTGATTTTATTTACTGTTTTCATCATTTTTTGACACAAAATACTGTTATTGTGTCACTATTATTACAACACTCATGTACAATTCAAACAGTAGCTTTTAAATTAAATTAAGTGAAGTTGTTAAAAAGAGTCAGGCGTTTAATTAATTAAAAGAAGAATTTAAACCAATTTTATTCCAAAATTAAAACATTTAAAGCTAATATACAAGTTATTAAAGCCCCTGTTCAGAAATTGGATATTGAATTCAAAATAGTAAACAATAGCATTTTCTCGATTTTAATGATGAGTGACATGAAATAAATCCCATGACTATGAAATAAATCATATGTTTAGTTAATTCGACTAACACCATGACACTTATTTAAAAGACAAGATAGCAGTAACATAAATCTCAAACTTTCATAAATTATTTTTACTAACAATTGAGAGCTAACTCAAATGCATATTTTTAAAAAATAAAATGCTATTAATACACTATCTAACAGTAAGTAATTTGACACTTGTGATGAAAGAGAGATAAACAAAATTTATTCATGTTCAATAGTTGGTAGAGCCTCCAACTGAGACAATTACAGCCATAAAACTTCCGGGGCATGTTTTTCACTAGAGTTTGGATCATGAACATTGGTATTTTCTTCCACTAGTCTTGGAGAAGACATGAAATTTCTTTCACCGATTTTGTACGTTTGCTGAACCCCTTAATTCGTTGATCGAACTCATCCCAGAGGTTTTCTGTAGGATTCAATCTGGACTTTGTGCAGGCCAGTCCAGTCAGTTCATCCCATTATCATCATTCCAATCCCTGGTGGACTTCACAACATGACAAGTGGCGTTGTCATCCTGAAAGTAACAATGATCCAATTCCTAAAATTGCCACTGCGTGGGAAGCATATTGTTGCGTAGAATAGTGAAGTATGAGTCGACGTTGAGCTTACTATGAATTGGGATAAAGGGTCCTAGTCTATACCACCAGAAACCTCCCTAGACCATAATTCTATCTCCACCAAACTTTGCTATAGGCTCAATGCATTCTGGAAAAGTCGTTTTCAAGGCATACGCTAAATCCAGACATTCATATCCGACTGGTGGAGATTGAACCTTGATTCATCACTCTGGAGAACGAACCTGTTTTCACTCATCTACGGTCCAATCTTGAAGTGCCTTACGCCAGCTAAGCCGAGCAGTTTGGTTGGATTTTGTAATCAATGGCTTATGGGTAGCAGAGCACGACCATGGAAATCAAGCAAATATGTTTTCATACGAATGGTATTTATCGAAATAACAGTCTCGGATGTTTGTTGGAACTTCTGGATTATGTGGTCTATCGGTTTGGTCTACTTTTCCTAATTTCTTTGTACAGCACTTGTCGGTCAGTATCTCTTAGTTTCGTGTATCTGACGTTTCAAAGAACATTCCGACAACCACCACTCATTTTCCTCTTATTAATGCGACTGTCGGGTTTGGAATGTTTAACTCTTAAGGATCGACCATTTCTATGATATCTGACGGCCTCGATCTTCTCAAAGTCGGACAGCTCTGAATTTCATAGTATCTTGCATGTGACTAATGCCAATGCTGTTTCCTACACGATGTTTAAGTATAGAAGGCGTGACGTAGATCAGGACTGCAGATATCCTCATTTGCGTGGGTATCCAAATACTTATTGGTAGATAGTGTATATGTAGTTTTGCAAGATTTATTTTTAACACGCTTTTATAAGCTTCACCTGTATGTAACGGAATCTTTGAACTCGATTTTTACCCACTTTAAAAGTACACATTAATTCAAAATTTTACACACTTGTCAAGAACCGATGACAATACAATAATTTAATATATTTTTTTCAGTTGTCCTGATCAGGATCATAAGGATTAACGATTTCCTATTTCCAGGTTTTTTTAGTTTTTTAAACTATAATTTATTTATATAAAAATAAACGACCTTAAAGTTTTTGATTCATTTGGAAGTTTTCTAAGCATTCAAACATAAAATGTATTAATACTGCATTGTTATATGAAAAAATTATCTAGCAAGTCATACATTCTAATTGAAATAATACCCCTTCTTTAAAAACTGTAAAACTCTTTTCTTTTCCTGTACAGTCCAAAGAATGTTAGTTTTAAGCATTTAATACTTTTAATGTTTTAAAAAATAACAATTAAAAATGTAATGCCGTCATATATATACATAAATATTAAGCTCCATATATCTTTTTAGAATTTCATATAATTTTAAATGAATACCGAACAAGGATATATAGTAATTTCTTGAATGATTGTTTCTTAACGTTTCACTTTGAAGCTACTCTAGAGCTACTAGTGACGGATCTCGCAAATTTGAACCATGGTCAAGTGACAACGGCAACACCTGAGCTAGCACTCCCCTCTCCAAACTTACACACTACACCAGTGGTCTTTAAACTTTTCGACTCAGGAGCCCTTAGAACTAAAAGGTGTTTCGGAGGAACCCCATTCCACAGTCATTCAGAAGAATATATCTTAAAATAATATTTAAAGTAGATCAATATGTTATTGGTACTTAATGTAAAGACGAAAAAAAGTATTGTATTTGTTATCAAAAATTTTAATGCAATGTATTCTTTAAATATAAAATAATATTAATTTGTGATCTAAGAGTCACCTACCCCTGCATTATATTTGGTAACTGGCATATATTGGGTTGGGGGAAAAGAAATCCATTATTTTTGCATGAAATTCAAGACTTAATTAAAAATGTTCGGTTTGTCCGATTTAGGTCAAATATGCACCGTTTTGCTGTATAATTTATTGCCATTTTAAAGGTAGCTTCATAATGCCTCTCTCATAGAAGTCTTGGTCCTTATTGGTGAAAAACTCTAGAAATCGGTTTTAAAAATCTTCTCTTGATTTCAATTTCTTATTACTCAGGAAGTTTTGCAATGCATGAAAAAAGGTGGTAATCGCTTGGTGCCAGGTCCGGACAATATGGTGGATGCATTAAAACTTCCCAACCAAAGTCCCAGGGCTTTTCGCGGGTCACTACAGACGTGTGTGACCTGGCGTTGTCTTGATGGAATACAACACTTTATCTGTTGGCCGATTCTGACCGTTTCTGGTCAATCACTGGCTTCAAACGGTCCAATTGTTGACAGAAAATATCTGAATTTAGTGTTTAGCTATACGGAAGCAACTCATAATAAATTATTCCTTTCCAATCCCTCCAAATACACAATAGAATCTTCCTGGCCGTTAGTTCTGGTTTGGCTACCGTTTGAGCTACTTCACCGCGCTTTGACCACAATCGTTTTCACACAATGCTATCGTATAGGACCCGTTTCCAATCCCCAGTCACCATCCGTTTAAGAAATGGGTCGATTTCATTCCGTTCGGCCAGGGCTTCACAGATGGAAATTCCATCCATCATGTTTTTTGGTGTTAATTGGTGTGGCACCCAAACATCGAGCTTCTTTTTGAATCCAACTTTGCGCAAATGGTTTAAAACTGTTTTATGGTTGATCTGGGCAATGCTACGGCTACTAACATGCCGGTCAACTTCGATAATTTCTGAGATTTTATCGACATTTTTGATGACGGGCCTGCCTGTGCGAGGTGCATCTTTAACATCAAAAATGCCGAACGGAATCCCCGAAAACAAAATTGCACGTAATTAGCTGTTACAGTATCGGCACTATAAACACTATGCACAATTTCAGCCACCTGGCTTGCCTTTTTGCCTTTATCAATGAAAAAATGTAAAGTGTACCGAATTTTCTCTTTGTTGACTTCTCTTTATAACACCCTGTAACTCACAACTGAATGGACCAAACAAAAAAAAAGCAAAGGAATTTTTTAGTGTGAACTGTCACCTTGTCAACGAGCATAAATTTGAAATTGTATGATCAATATTTCAGGAGATATGGACACTACAGCCATTTACCGAAAAAATAATGTATTTCTTTTTCCCCAACCTAATATGTTGTATTTTTTTTAAACTAACTATCGAAGTTTAGGTCTGAAATTTTCTGCAGTCGTATTTAATATTCTGTTTTTAATTTGTTTTTGTAGACACTCACTTTGAGAAGTATTTTTCGCTTAAATACATCGTTTTGAATGTATGGCAGGAAAATGCGTATAGTGTGTTACAGTAGCGCACACAAAAATTTTTCAAGGGGGTGCAGAAGTGAAAGTCCACCATTTTGGTATCATTCTCCAATACTCCACCCAGCATATTCTTTTGATTTTGTCGATTTTCGAGAACAAAAACAATACAAAGTTAACTATTGCAAAAATAATTAGCATGAATTAATAAAAATTAATTATTAATAAAAAATACATAATTAAATTTTACGTAACATATACATAGGATTATAACCAATCGAAAAAAAAATGAAAGGCTATGGGGGGGTGTCCGGACCCCTAGGATACTCCCCTTGTGTGCGCCCCTGTGTGTTAGAAATCTTGTGTATATTTTGTATGAATTTTCAACCTAAAATTTAGGAGTTGTTAAATTTAGATTTTACGTTAAAATATGTTCGTATAACAATAAGTTGTTTTCTCTCCTTCATTATAGATGTTTTTTTCCATTAGAAAACAATTTAATTTTATATAACATAGTAGTAACGAGCATATTTCGGGGAACCTGTATACAATAGAATATTCAAAATGTTATAAGGAAAATAAAAACCGTTTTAATATTCTTTTATTATATTATAATAAAAGTTGAGAATGTATTATAAAATACATTTATATGTATGAATAAGATATTTTCAGCTTTAATATTTGGGATGAGGTTTAGATATTTGTGGGTATACAAACTTCATAGAGAACCTGAATCCATTTTATATATAAAGTAATAATTTTCTTTTCAGTTTTTTATTGTGACTCTTGGAGCCCCTGGGTATGCCACGTGGAAACCCAGGGTTCCAAGGAACACAGTTTGAAGACCACTGCGCTACACCAACTGGAGGACTTTGAGCCTCTCTACACAGCTGGTTTTCGGTGGCTCGTCGGTCACGTATTTGCGACCATGACCATTTGGTCACCGCAGTCACCTTGGGACTTTTTTACACAGATATTAAAATTAGCATTATTTATGTTAAACTAATAGCTGGTGTATAGGTTGAATAAGCTTGCGTAATTTGTATGTAGTTCCAATGATTTATAAACATGCATTATTTTTGATGTGTAACATATTTCCTCTCGATTGCTGGATATTTGTCGGAGTGATTTCGTGAAAAGGGACAGATGTGGGTAACAGGAAGTGACGTAAGCGCGCTATTTGATTTGACCAATGAGAGCACGTGGTGTTGTCTCTTCGCTACCCTCGCATTCTTCTTACCTATCTTAAAAGCTTACTTTACATCTTGCCACGAGCCCTCGGTGCCTAGTGGTTAGAGAAGCTGACTTGAAATGAATTGTCCCGGGTTATATTCCCGGGATCTTGCTGCTTTCAAATTTTCTTTAAAGCACTTTAAATTTCCTTCGAAAATTATCTCTCGATCAAATTTAAATTTCCACGTTCTTTCCTGTTTTTTTCTTTTTGTACTTTTATTTTTTATTAGCACATGCAAAACATTGCAAATTCTTGGTTTCTGAACAAACAAGGTGCAATATTAAATAAAATTCCTCAAAAAATCAAAATGGATGGCTTAAAATTTAAGTTGGAGATAATTGAAGCATTATGAGCCTCTCCACCTACTAACAAAAGTATTTTAACTGATGATGAAGTCAACAGTGCTGTAATTCCACTTGCAAAAAGATCGAAGCGTTATAATCCACCTGCTATGCATGTCACGGCTTTTATCCTGGCCATTCCAGGTTAAAAGGCTTGACATGTATATCCATTTTCGATGTGTTGATGGCATTTTAAGGCCACGCAAGTGCAGATATAAAAACTACAAAAGCAGTTCGAAAACATGTTGTGAAAAATGCAATGGTTATTTATACTTGCCAAAAACAAAACAAAAGATTTTTACAGTAAATGAATAATGAACTAATAAAAGAGTTAATTATACGTCAATAATTTCTTTATTTGTGTGTAACAAGTTTAATTGAATTAAGATTGTTTCTTCTATCAACTTAGAGCTAAAATGTATAACTCGTAAAATTACATAGGTGACCTGTTTCACAGATAACACCCAACCTGCACGATCGTTCGAGTACCGTCTATGTTCCAGGGGGCGAGGAGTAGGAATTTTTTAGTATTTTTCCCAGTGTCATTGGGGTCCATATAGTATTAATAACCAGAAGAATTTAATATTTAAAGATAAAAATAATTCGAGTCTTAAAGGGATATACCGAAGGTGGGGCTCTGCTCTTTTTTTAAAAAAAGTATCACTCGCTTCCCATAATTTAACTTGAGCATCAGTTTGCCAAAAGCTGAGACGCTCATAGCTTTTTGGAATGATGAACTCAAGCTCGAAATGAACACAAATCAAACTATTTCGACTACTAACAGTGGTACGGTTATTGATGCTGTTTTTCAACGGTTTTTAAATACTTTGAAATCACGAGTATATGTGCCATATTTTAGTTATCATAAGTCTATTATCTTCGCTCTTCCTTAAGGTATCCGACTACGTTCGGAACCGTGATTTTAAAAAAGCGCATAAATGGATAATGTTCATGATATTTAGTGTCACTCAGATTAAAATACATGCATAAAATTGTTTTAAGGACATTTTTACAAAAAAAAATTATTTAAATATAATATTTAGGCAAAAAATTAACTTAGAATAATCTTTTTTCCAAATGTTCTCCTTTTGTCAAAAATGGTTCTATTATAATAATATTTTTCCTGTATATAGCTCAGACGTCTCTCCAGAAGCTCAACTAGAATTTTTGAAAAATTCACATTATTTTCAGAGTTACCACCCATTTAAATAATTATTCGCGTTTTTTTCTTAAAACTGCTCCCCTCTGTTGTCGTAAAATATGAATAAACCCACTTCTATGTTATATAATTCAAAAATTCTAGTTGAGCCTCTGTAGAGAGGTCTGAGCTACATACAGGCAAAATATTATTATAATAGAAGCATTTTTCACAAAAGGAGAACATTTGGAAAAAAGATTATTCTAAGTTAATATTTTGCCAAAATATTGTATTTGAATAAACTTTTTTTGTAAAAATGTCCTTAAAACAATTTTATGCATATATTATAATTTAAGTGACACGATATATCATGAAAATTATCCATTTATGTGCTTTTGCAAAATCACGGTTCCGAACGTAGTCGGATATCTTAAATTGAACAAGAATAATTATTTTTAATAAAAAATTGCATTTTTTACTCCTTGTGTTAATTAAATAAAGTTTTCATTAAAAATTTAGTTATTCGATAGAAAATTGTTTCCAATCATACTCGATGCATTTTTTTCAGAATATAATTTACTATTGCATATTTACCACGACAACATGTCAGATGTTACACATCATATGCGACTACTGTAAGGCTCATTTCTTTTTTTCTTTATTTTCTTATTGAAAGGTTGTTTGATTGAAACTAATTTCCTTCTTCAACCTTTATGGGGAGTGAAGGAACCTTTTGCCCAAAAATTTAAAATAAACAACGAAGTCATCACTTGATGCAGGGTGAATGAGATGACACTCACAGTTCAGATCTCTAAGGACTATTTCAATTTTATAAGTGTAACAAACAATTCATCTGGCTGTTTAAATTTGTTTGTATTTTTGTTATGGTGTTGAAGAATTCAAACACAATTGATCTTTGTCTACATACTTTTTTAACTATACGCTTTCATTTATTTATTATAATTATAGTATGTAACTTATAAATACTGTTAGCTTTGCATGGTTTAAAAAAAGTATATTCTTAGTTTAACCTAAAGAGTTAATTTGATAAGGAATATTTCAGAAGTATATAGATCTGACTGTGTGTTAATATTAATTAGCTTAAACTATATTTATTTAGAAAAATGATTATAGAAAGTAATTTTTCTCCATATTCATGAATAAATAAAGTATAATTAATGTAATAAAAATTACCACACAGAAATTGTTGCCAAATAAAAATTATTTCGGTTGTTGTAATCCGTATTTTATGGTAATTATTGAAAAATTTAGTAACAAAATGTTATAATTTATTATTATTTAAATGAATAATATTAAATAAAGAATATCGAACTGTTGTATTAACTTTTATATTTTGTAAGCATTTGATAAAATCTTTTGTGGAAAAATAAACAACGAAATGCATTAGTATCTGGGAAATAATATTCTTAATTTTACTTTTTGAAATCTCTTTTGATTCAATAATGATTAGAGTACTTAATAAGATATAGATTACTAATGAGAGTTATTAGTAACGTGTTGCCCAAAATATAGTTGAGAGTGAGATCTGAGTTGTTGAAATCCTTTCTGAAAATTCTGCAGTTATTCTTTTATAGTCACAGATAAAAAATAAAACATGTAAAATGATAGCTCCGGTAATCACAATTCCCACACATACGGATAGTTCTTCCACAAGGTCTTCCTAATTATTCTTAAACTATGTCATATTTTTTTAAAAAAGTTTTTAGTTACGGTATATATATATATGATTAAATTTGATTTGATTTTTTTGCATTTAACTGCCCGTTAAAAAGAGAAAATTGCTACGATTTAATAATATTTAGCGAGATCCACTTGAATTTAAATACTTTATTAATAATCTAATATTCTTTAATAATAATACGAATAAATTAGAAATATCCTAATCATTTTCAGAAACATAAAAAATAGAGTATTTAAAATATTGAAATATTTTGCACAAATTGCAAGATTGTGTAAAAAAAAAAAAAAATTAAGGAGAAAAAAATTTTCAAGCTGCAAAATAAAAGTTTTAAAGAACGATTTGTTGCATCACATTTACACATGAAACGAGATTGTATACAGTTAAAATAGTACACTCATAGATGATCAAAAGCGAGAAATACGAAATAAAGTAATTGCTTAAAAAATGAAACAGAAAAATGATAAAGACACAAAACAATATTTTTTTAAATAATAAGTTAGAAGCAAAACAGGAAGAATTAGGTGAGGTGAGGAACTTCATCCTGTTAAAATTTTTCTTGTAGAAATAATGTTAAAATATTTTAATTAATTAAAAATAAACTACGTAATGTAATGAATTTAAATACAACTTAAATATTAATTTAGATATCAAAAAATATTTGAGCACAACTTTGCTAAGCAATTTGAATTTCTGTATAAAGCAAACATATAAGTGTATTATTCATGAACTTTATGTATATATTTACTTGATACTAAATTAGACAAATGTTTTCATAATTAAATAAATATATATAATTAATTCTATAAAATAATTAATAATTCTGTATATATACATACATGTATATATGTATGCCTGCTTATATATAGAGAGAGACATATTAAATTGCAATACATTTGCGTATCGTAAAACCAAAATTAAATTACTTTAAAGAATAAGGTTAGAATGTCTGCAATTAAATTACCAAATAATAAAATCAAATTATTTAAGAATATTTAATTTATTCAAACTTGTTAGAAATATTAATTACTTTAATCAATATTTATAGAAATTATAATTTAATTAGCTATGATATTAATTTTCCCTCTAAATTAAAATTAGACTTCCCCAAACAATGTTCTGTATATGTATTGCTTACAATATTACACGTTTAGGAAAAGACATCTTTGAAGAGCAATGCCACGAAACGATCAATATGAGGAGAAAAAAAAAGAGGCAGTCTCAGAAAAGAATGTAACTCGGAAATTTTGATTCATTATATTTGTGTGTGATGCAGTACTTTAGTATATTTATTTATAAATTTCACATACATTTTCGAATCCCCCTTATTTATAACAAATATATATTTTTGTTTTTATTGTATTGTATTTTTATTTATTTCACTATTACACTAATTTTTACTTAATTTTGTTAATACATACGCAATCAATAATTTTCTTCGTTCAGTTATCTGCATCTCACATATTATAGCTCATAACAAAACCAGTTAGGCTTTATATGTGAAGAAAAAATAGAAAGATACATTAGATTAAAGCTAAAAAATTGAATTGTTTTGATAGCTAAAAATTAAAAATATTTTAGTTATTTTTTGCTAAGAGATATATTTTATTACTAGAGTTAATGCACTTCAGAACGAAAGTGAATAATAAAAGAAGAATAAAATGTTACGTAAAAAACATCAATTTTTAGAAATAAATCCTATACACTTTTCCGTATACACACTAAATAAAAATATATGCGTTTACCTGTTTGTAAATATCCAGTATTTGATAGGGAATAATAATAAGAAATTTTTAAAGTGCAGCATTTCTGTCTACCCAAAATTGCATTCACGTTTTTTTTCACCAGTTACCCACAGAGAAAATTTTATTTATACTAAACAGATCATTTAGAAAAGGAGCGAGTATATCTTAAACCCGCCTCCCCAATAGAGGCTTTTGCATAGAAGTTATAAAAAGAAGCAAAGAGCCATGAAGAGCAGAACGCACCACTGGCTTTAAAATTTAGCCTGGGTAGAAGATTAGTTTCTATGAGAAAGCAACAGCTTAGTTGAAAAGGAATTCCCATTTTTCCCCAGCCCCTATCCAATACAACAACTCAGCGTAAACTCTGGGAATCATCTTTTCTATCTCGTCAGATACGTATTTAAAAGAAGATAGCGACCGTTCCCCAAAACGCAACTCATTACTGAATTCCATGTCATTTTATTTTGAGAAATTTCAATTTTATACACAGAAAATGATATAATTGTTCGTCCTTTAAAAGATGTTATTGAACTAACCGAAATAATTCGAAACATCGTTATATGGAATGCTGCAACATTTTAACGAAGTCGCAGAGGAGAAAGGAATTATTTCCTGCAAGGACATTTTATTTGGATTTTTTGTGGCGGAAATTGCGAACGAAGAACAGTTCCTCCCTCCTCCATAATACTCATTTGTGACAAAAACGCATTCAACAAATGTATTCTTGCTTATCGTGTTTTAATTGCGGGTTGAGAATTCTGAAAGAAAAATCCTCCCTTCTCTTTAAGATTTATTAGATTGCTTTATTGCTTTCAGCTTTATCGCTTTGGCGGTGCTGAGGTCAAAAAATTTGTTTTCCACTTGAGAACGTTGGGTTTTTGTCGTCGTACCTATTAGCGAGATATATGATCGTTTAAGAAATGAAGAAAAGAGGGAATCTTTTAAACAATATTTTTAAATGTTTCATTTATTGACTTTCACTGAGTCTTACCCGCCGACATAAAGAAAGAAAATTGTCATTAAAATATGTAATGTTGAAAATGCCCTTGGAGTAATTATTGTCCGAATCCTTTATGAGAAAAAGGGAATTAAGTCTGTTTTTTTTGTAACTTAAATCATTTATTTTGATACACGGAATTTATAGAATAAGTTCACAAATTAAATTGGTAAATGATGCAACTTTGTTCAAGTTCTAAAATCTGAATCCACTTTTTTTTACTTTTTAAATATTTCATCTGCATGAAAAATTGGGGTGGAAGTAAGATTCTACTTTTCACACATAAGAATTTTTCAAATAAATAGATAATTATAAAGGAGACATGGTATGATTTGTACAAAATTTTTTAATTTAATGATTTTCAAACTTTTTTGGGTTGCCGCTTATGGGTATGTATTAAGTAAAACTTTTTTTGAGCTCAAATTTCATAAAAAGCTAACAATTTAATTTTTTAAGGAAAAAATTTAAATTTTATGAAGTGATTTTGAAATGCTACTCTCTCTCTCTCTCTCTTCTCCTACAAAAATTTACGTACTCACAGGGAATTCGATTTATAAGTACGTCAAAATATGAATAACAAAGTCTGTATGGGTTTCGTGATAACATGATTAATATTCATAAAATGCTTCTTTTTATGAATGCTTACTGAAAATTCTTTAAAAAATGTATAAATTCCAAATTCAATTATTTTTTTTAAAAAATAAGTATTGCTTTGATTCAAAATACATACTAACCTTTGTTACGTGTATTATTAGCAACAGTTAGAAAAGTACTAAAGCATTTGGCACAATAGAAAAAAAAGACTTAGCATTTTAAATGAAGATAAACCAGTTATTTTATCTTTTTGAGATAAGCCAGTTTAAAGTTTTGATTTGGGCCATTGAGAAGTGAATAAAAACGAACGTAAAACTTATCATAACTTTTCGTTTTTTAAACTTACAGCTTTCAAATTTTGTGAGATTATAGAAGAGTATGTAACGGATAAAATTTAGGCTAAAAAAATTAGATTTGATTTTTTAACCAAGTTTAGTCAATTGATTCGTACTGTATTGAAATCCTTAAGGCAATTGGTTTTAAATAGTGAATGTTTCGAAACAGAAGATAATACCTAAAATTTAATTAGTTGATAAAGAAATAAAAATGAAATTCACAGGGGAAGTGTTGAAAAGTAAGTATTCGATTGCTATTGATTAATATTAAGTTAAATCTCTGATTAGGATTATATATATATAAATAAAGATTTTTTTACTATTTAATAAAAACTATTTTTGAAGATATATATCGGGAAATGCTATACATACCAGTTTTCAGATTTTTCCATGTAAAGGGTTACAAGATTTCTCTCATAAAACGGTAATCAGTTTGTGACTTCCCCAGGGAAAACAATATTTTATCTTTCTGCCAATAATTGAATTTATTTTTCTTTGATAAATTAACTGTGTAAATAAAACTGTGTGTGTGTGGAACTAATTGAAATTCTCTCAGACAATAAATGAATATTTATTTTTAATAAAATACAATGAATAAAAAAAAAATAGAAGTTGGTTTTGATGCAACACGTATCAATACTAATATACAAACTTACTTATTTATACTTATAATTAATTCATAACATGTAAACAAAATACAAAAATTTAGATTTTAAATTTTCGGCAATTGGGAGAAATTTATTTCTAAATAGATCCTCCCAGATTTGCTTAGTTTATTTCTATAAAGCATAATTTATTATGAAAATAAAAAAAATATAGAATCTCGTAGAGGGTTTTTACTGGCATTTTTCTTAACTAATCTTTTGGCTACTTTATGATGTTGTTTGATATGAGTTTTTTATTTGATTATTTTTTTATTAAGTCTCACTTTTTGAAGCTACACGAGAGCTATTGGCGACTGTCCTCATAATTTTGAACCTCTGTCATGTGATGTTTCGCATCAGAACCTCTCCTTGTGAAGAAACTATGATGCATAAAAAAGAATGTTTGCTATATAAGGAAAACTGTAGCTTATAGATGAAAGGATTACCGGAGAACATCTAGAAGAGAGAGCATGGATGGATGTCAGAAAAACGACAAGTGGTGGTTCCGAAGTTATGAGTATACGAATAAGATTGGGGGGTGGAAGTTTCGACCTAATATTCTAAGTAAATCCACTTGAAAATATTAGTAAAACATATTCAAGTTTAGCTGAGACGAGACTTTTCAGTATCCCCTTAATTAGAATAAACATATAAAATTGTTTTTAAGAATATTATTACTATTAGTTTTCTTTTAAATTCAATTTTTTTTGGCAAAAAATGAAGAAAAGTAGCCTATTTTCAAAACATTCCCCTTTCATAGAAAATGCGTTTATGACAATAATATTTTTCCTATATAAGACTCCTGTTTGGAGCCTGAGCCTGAAATATGTAATTTAGATGAGAATTTATTCATATTTTGAAAGATCACAGAGAGAGAAAGTGTGTGTGAGAGAAAATAGTAGAGAAAAATTATATATGTAAAAAACATCTTATTATATATACTTTAATTGATAGTAACTCTGAAAAAATTGTGAGTGTTTCAAAAATCCTAGTTCAGTCTCTGTAGCAAAGTCTTAGTTGTACGTAAGCAAAATATTATTCAAAAACCCCTTTCTGAACGTTGTCGTACACCTTAAAAATTATATATATATATATATATATATATATATATATATATATATAATCCATATATATACAGATAGCTATATAGAACCTAATATATATATATATATATATATACATTATTAGTCTTCTTTTTAATTTATTTACTGCTATATATACACTGGTGTGCAAAAATTAAGGACGAGACGGTTTTTTCAATATAACTTTGTACAAAAGCTTTCCAAATCAACATATTTAATACCGTAAGATCCCACATACGTAAGGACATGTGTAATGTAAGCAACACTTACTAAAAGAGAAATCAGAGGGATAAAAAGAAGCTTGATTGAAAAAGTAGCATGGAGCGCAATGCGACTGAAGGCCGAAACATCCCTGTGATGGGTGTCCAGCAAGAAACATCCGGTCTTTAGTAGGGAATATGATCTCCCCTGACTGCTAGGCAGGTTTCACAGCGTCTGCCCATGCTGAGAATGAGGGTGTCAATGAGTTGTTGAGGCATTGCTGCCCATTCGTCTTGCAGCGCCAATCGAAGCTCCCGAATCGTTACTGGTGGTAAGGTACGAGCTGCCAAGCGTCTGCCTAGAAAATCCCATACATGCGCGATGGGATTGAGATCCGGAGATCGTGCCAGCCAATCCATACGTTCAATATCCTCACTCTCTAAGAGCTGTTCGGCAGCTACTGTGCGATGACATGGTGCATTGTCGTCCATGAAAAGGAACTGCAGACCCATAGCACCTCTAAAAAGACGTACATATGGAAGAAGAATCTCGTTACAATAACGGGTCCCGTTGACTGAACCTGCGTCGAAGATGTGAAGGTCTGTACGACTACCAAGCATGAAGCCTCCCCAAACGAGAACACCACGACCTCCATACCTGTCCCTTTCAATGATGTTCGAGGGATGATTGCGGCTTCTCCGCTCTCTCCAGATGAGTATGCGATGAGAATCGCTACTCAAACTGAATCTGCTCTCATCTGTAAAGAGTACTCGTCCCCATTCATTGTCTCTCCAATTCCGGTGTTCCCGGCACCACAGAGAACGCCTTCTCCGATGGGCAGGCGTTAAAGGTACACACCGTACAGGGCGTCGTGCAAACAGACCACCACCGTGCAGTCTTCTGGCCACGGTAAAACGCGATCTCGGTCGTCCAGTCGCCTGTGTCGTGTGTCTAACGATTTCTGCCGCTGTCTGCCGCCTGTTTCTTCTGGCCTGTAAGACAATGTACCGGTCATCTGCGGGTGTGGTTCCTCGTGGACGACCACTACTGAACCCCCGGATAGCTGTTCCTGTAGTTTGAAATTGTCTCCAAAGTCGTGAAACGATGCTGTGAGCAATTCCGAACTCTGCAGCCACACTTGTCACACTGCGGCCTTCCTCCAACTTCCCAATGATTCGACCTCGGGTAAAATCATCCAGATGTCGTCTAACAGATTGATTATTCGCCATTTCTCGCTGAGGCAGCAACTCGATGTGATTTTAACTGCTATACGGCGTGCGATCTCTTTGCCAGAAATACTGATCTTACACCGACAACATGCTTTATACTACTCAGACACTCCCCCATTACGTCTACCTGCATATCTGCGCATGTGCTACCGTACATCACCTTACTTATAATCTCTTGATTGGTCTTTCTGTCCGCTCTGCCTCTTCGTTCAGCTGATATGCTAATTTTTTGACTTCGTCCTTAATTTTTGCACACCAGTGTATGTATATATATATATATAATCCATATATATACAGATAGCTATAGAACCTAATATATATATACATTATTAGTCTTCGTTTTAATTTATTTACTGCTATATATATATATATATATATTTATATATATATATATATATATATATATATATATATATGCAGTCGATAACCTCTATTTTGCGAATTTTTCTATATAGCGAACTTCTTCTTGAAACCAAGAACATTTCACGATTTTTTTCGTAAAATAACCTCCCTATAGCGAAGTGCATTTTCCATATAGCGAACTTTTTCTCTTGCGATTCAATTTTTGTTCTCTCTATTTTTGAAGTATTTCCGAGCATTTTTTTTCAATTTATTCTTTTTTTTTAACACATTTTGTGGTGGTTATAAATCTTGAACTGGTTTTTATTAGGTGCTTAACTCGCCGAGAGCTATAGAATTCTGGGAGTTTCCTCCAAGAAGTGCAATCTTTAACCCTTATTGTCCAGTTAACTAGAAACATCTATATCCTCTTGCATCCTCAGCGGAGTTGGCTCGTGTCCCCATGTTCTTGAACAGTGTTCATTGATCAGTCATACTCGTAACTTCGTTTCTTGTGGCTCGAAAACGTCAAAATATAGGTGCTTGAGCATCAAAGAAAAAATTTATTTCGTCAGGAAATGGATAAAGGCGCTAAGAAACTTTCTTTGTAGTTTTTCTTTCTATTTTAGTTTTTATTTTTTCATAAGTAAGATATATAAATAAACCTATATTAATTTATAAAAAGGTATGAATAATTACTTTTTTTTAGTATACAGTGTTTATGAGTTTAAAATATTTGTTTTATGTTGTTTATAAGGAAAATTGAAAGATGAACCTCTATATAACGAATTTTCCACGTAACGAACTTTTTTCGGGATTTAGCGACTTCGTTATATAGAGGTCCGACTGTATATATATTCAGGATTCGCGCGTTTACGGAAAATCATTCCGCGCATATAATTATTTTTGGTACTTTGGCCACAAAAAAAGTGGGTATCAAAACTACTGCCATGTATGATGTTATTTCTGAGATCCCTATGTGCCCAGAATCTTTTCTCATTACAATATCACCCTACCCAACATAACGCGCCCTTGGATTTGAAACATCTCTGGATATGGGGGTCGAAAAGTCATTTATTTCCTCTGATGTTATGCCGATTATGATGTTATGCCGGTTTTTGTGTTTGTTTCTTTGAAGCTTAGGAAGAAACCCCACGGAGATTCAGCACTAGCCCGCTAAAAGGAGAGGAATCCCTTCTGCCATACTTTCAAAAAAGTATATGACACAGCAAACGCAAATTGTATTATCAAAAGTGAAAAAAAAAGTGATTGGCTTGGTCACCGAATCGTCGGTAAAGTGGCTGACCAGCGTCAAAGCGTCGGTTTTTTTAAAGATGATCTTTCAATTTTAAAAAAAAGTTACAGGAATTTCGCAAAACGGAGACCAGATTTAGATTTCTGGTAAAATTTCGAGTTAAATGGGTCACTTTGGTAAGTTTCTAGGGTGAAAAAAGAAAGTGATTGGCTTGGTCACCGAATCGTCGGTAAGTTGGCTGTCCAGCGTCAAAGCGTCGGTTTTTTTAAAGCTGAAGTGCTAGTCGAATATTTCGGTGGTTACAGCTCAAGGTGCAACATGTAAAAATTTCTGGGTGCGACATAATTATAAAGTCAGGATTCAAGGATTCAAGCAAGAGTGGAAATAATAAAAAAGTTTTGGAAATAATATTACAGTAGAAAATTGCAAACACAAAAATTATAAATTTTTCCAGATTGTTGGAAGAAAATGTTTATCAAACTTTTATTTAGTATTAAATTTTGCTAGCTCTTGTTCACAATAAGAATTGTTTGCTAAAAATGGCAGATACTTTCTGCTATAATATTTTGATATGCTCGCAAATATTTAACAAGCATAATATGTAATTGTTTATAAATATATAAATATTCCATTGTCAACTACCTGGAGTAGTTGGAATATTATCAACATTAATATTAATAATGCAGTGCGAAAAACGATTGCATTTCAGACTTTTTAAGACCAGATATATAGACTGTGTCTAAGAATTTATATATGTGTTGTATGAATAATAATATGGATATATTGTAATTATCAGTCATGTCTTACAAATGAGTAATACCACTCGTTGAACTTCAGGGTTACAGATTTTGACAGAAAGCCACAGTGCGTGTTGAAAGTATCAGCTCTATCTAATATTTCTGAGGAAATATTCAACTATAGTAAGACTGTATCAACGACAAACTAAATTTATAGTAATTCGTTAAATTTGTAACAATATGTATAAAATAGGATGCATGTAACTCGAATTTTCGTTTTTCCTAAGACAGCTCCTATATATAAGTGGGGCGAATCTTCAAGTAAATAATTAAAAGTATTATATAAGTGGTGCGAGAGAGAGAGAGAGGAGAAGAGATAATATTGAATAATTTTCAAAATTTAAAATTAATAAAGGTACAATACAAATTATTGAGGTATTTGTGATTGGTATAGAGATGAATGCTTATAAATGAGAGGTTGATGCGACTTGTTGTAATTAGATGAATAAATTTAGGATATAAAATTACGATTTATTATAATTTTCAGGAATTTAGACTTAGGCTTAAGTCCGCAAATTCTGATAAGTTGACTTAACAATTTTGGTTATTTACTGAACTTCTAAAAATAAGAGCGTAATTGTGTGATATGGGTCTTTCGAAACCACTAATAAATTGCAATTCCCTTAACGGGAAGGATTGTAGGGGGCTTTAACGTATTTCCTGAACTAACCTCTTAGGCTATTTTATGATGCCGTCGGATTTGAGATCTTAGCCTTGGGAATGAACCCTGATGTATGCTAATGAGTATTGCCATATAAACAAAATTGTAGCGAATAAAAGACATGATTATCAGAAACTGTCACAGGTGTCAGAAGATATTAGGAAATAGTAATAAGCGATGGAGTTCTGAAAGTGTTAAGAGTATACGAGTAAGATTGGTGGGAAATGGCTCAGTAGAGGGTTCTGAATGAGCCTCCTTGAAGTTATATATGAAGCACATTCTAGCATAACTGAGAGAAGAATTCAATTAAAGGTAGCAAGACAGCTAATATTATTTCAGTATACATATTTTTTTGGAATTCGCCTACGGAAACCGCCCATATGTATAATTATTTTTAATATATTATTCAAGCCGAATAAAATTTTATATTAAAACTACTACCTGATCTCATAGTGTCTGAGTCTTCTTCCTTCACATGCTTCTGTTTCATGATAAAAATACATCTAAAACACATATGAATCTTCTGAACTATTTAGAACTATAACTTAGAATCTCTTTGAGTTTTTATTTCTTATTAATTATTGTGAAAATCTTTCCAAGTAACATTTCGAATAAAAATGGCTTGTTTTGTATTAGCGGCCCACTAGAACGCAAGTGGAATTACACTACAATAATCCCAGAAATTCGGCTAAAAAGAAATGCTAGAATTAAAAACTTCTAACAATATTTTTAAAATGAACGTATTATGGAAAAAGTTCATGAAACATTGAGGCATGTTCGCTACAATTTTCATGATTTCAGACTTTTGTACTGATCTATCATAATACACAAATGTATTTGTCTAATGCAGACTAAATGAACTCCTATTCTTTTGGTTTATTAAAGATAATGTGTGTGTGTGAAATTGTGCAGCTTTCATTTATGAATAAATACAAGTTTTAAAACACATTCGCAATTCTCTTATATTTCAAATTTCAAACACATAAAATAAAATAAATAGAATAATTTTCTAAGAATAAAAGTATCACTTAATATTTAACTACTTTTTCAAATAGTTGGAAGAGAGAAAAATATGAAAAAATTATAACTGTGTGTGTGTGTGTGAAATAGAAAATTGTATTACATAAGAAATACAGCTATAGCTTTATATTATTGATTTTAATTATAGATTATTTGCTTGAGATCTATAATTTAAGTACCGAGACGAATGAAATATGTTTTTTATGTAGTGCTACCATGATGTTTTTGAGTTTCATATTTCTCACACAACATTAAACATTAATGAGATGTATATATCTTCCCATGTTAACTTTAAAGAATAACTTAAAATAATAGCAATGATAAAATCTCTTTTTTTTTGCGATTTCATACGAAAATTTCTTATTTAGGAATTTATCATAAAACTTAGACAAAAGTATTGACTATAAAAGCTTAGATTACCAGTTCATCTCTGTAACCCAATTCATAAAAAATATTCTTAAAGCTGTATCCTTATATTCTATAACTTTTCATCTTTTGTTTGTTGCTTATGCGAGAGTGTGGTTGTAAGTTTAACATCTAACATACGTTGCAATCATTGCGTAAAAGAATGCTAAAATTCAAATTTTAGGCTTAATTGAAGTAGATATATTGCTTTGAGATAAAAACAATCTAAAGCTTTCAAGGGTATTTTAGTTTGTTTTAAAAATTTAAGTTTGAATTATTGACACTAGGATGATCTTAGAATAAATTTTTCTTATCCATCATTAGGTACCAAGTGCCTTAGAATTTTAAAAACTGTTGTTTGATTAGTTCGAATTAATTTCGTTCAAGAGTTACATGAAGGCAAGATAAATTTTTTGAAAAAAATCAAACTAATACGAAATAATATAGAGAGAAAAAAAGAGATGACGAGAGAGAGACAAAGAGATGATGATAGAGAAGACGAGAGAGGATGATGAGAGAGAGAATGAGAGAAAGGAAGAGAAAGAGAGAGGAAGAGAGAGAGAGAAAATCAACCTTATACAAAATAATACAGAGAGAAAAAAAGAGATGATTAGAGAGAGAGAGAGACAAAGAGATGATGAGAGAGAAGACGAGAGAGGATGATGAGAGAGAGGATGATGAGAGAGAGGATGATGAGAGAGAGGATGATGAGAGAGAGGATGATGAGAGAGAGGATGATGAGAGAGAGCATGATGAGAGAGGATGATAGAGAGAATGAGAGAAAGGAAGAGAAAGAGAGAGAAAGAGAGAGAGAGACACCATTTATAATTTTCTTTCAACATATGTTTGTGTTAAAAAAACTAAATCATTTTAAAATATGAATATTTTATATTACTTTCAATTTTTTCATACATATTTAAACGCTTTTATATTGCTTTAACTCTTCTGAATCTTAATGACATTCTTAAAAAAATCCCCGTCCTTATTGACAGCTTATACAAAGCATCACCAATTAGAAACAACTCAACGCGAATACCAACAATTAAGCGTACTATAAATGTGATTCTTAAAATAATTACTAGGAGGGAAATACTTAAAAAATCATTAAAAGATGAAATTAGAGAAAGAATTAAAACCCCGGGTCTTTGTTCCAGGCGTGAGGGAGAGGGAGAAAAAAAGCAGAAGAAAGGGGTAGTAAAAAAAAAATCCCAACCCACGTGATGAAAGGAATTGGATGCATATTTTCTTTTTCAATCTCTTTAAATTATCCAGGGTGGGGGAAAGTTCTTTTTAATTATTCAACAGTTATAAGAAAGGAAGGCTGCATCATGTTCTTCCCTTTTAGAAGTACTAAAATGTTTTCATTGTTATTTTAAAAGCGAAGATAAAGACATTTTGGAACACATTTCCTATTTGAAAAAAAGAAATTTATTGCATTAGACAATTTTGCACTGGAAGTTTTGACTCATTATGGAAAGTATTTAAAAAAGAAAATGAATGATGAATCATCTGTAGTATGTATCTTCGGGAAGTTGTGGGGGAAAAATAGAGTAAAAATATTTCTCTCTCTTTTATTTTAGTCTTCTTACATAGTTTGTCAATGATTTTAGTGTTTTAATAAAATAATAGCTCAGTTTATTCTATTTCATTTATAATATTTTAAGTTAAAAATTTTATTGCTTTAAGAACAAAAAAAAAAAAAAAAAAAGCTTAAAAGGTCTATTTGCCAAGTCTTATTTGATTCGAATATTTGACATGGTTACAAAAATATGCTTCTTAAGCAAGTTTTACTCAAGATTTCAAGCATTTAATAACGCTAAAAATTGCTTGATTTCTTGAAATCACAAATATTACTCTATGAATAAAGTGTTTTGTGTAAGTATTAATTAGAATAATTATTTGCATAGAAACGCTTCATTCCATTAGTTAGTATTTAATAACTTGAAAAAAATTTCAACGAATCTTAAGATTTCGAAGTACTTTGAAATTTTTAAACAAGTTCCCTCCAATTACAAAATATTTATAATATTCACAAAAATTTCGGAATATTTTAAAAAAAAACTTTCTAAAGCTTTAAGATAGTTGCATATATTCAATTGCTTATTGTTAAAACTAGATAGCGAAAGTGTTAAAAATTTATCTCAGAATTATTGTAAGAATCACTCCACATCTTAACTTTCTTCTAGCATTAGTTTGGGTTTTCTTTTTTCCCTTTTGAAAACATTTTTTGGCTAAACAAAATGAAAGAATGAATGGAAGGTGAAAAAATATTTGTATTTATCAACAGCGGAAATATTACTAATTCTATGCTTAAATATATTGCAGTATTTGTCTTCGCGTAGTCTCTTCCTTCCCTATTGGGTTATTTATTTCAATACATTTATGCAAAATAAGCTCAATATTGATGTTTTCATTAGAAATAAGTATGCCTATTTCTTAAAAATAAAGATATAGCATTAAAACAATCGAATTTTTAATGATTACTGATACAGACTAAAGTGTTATATTATTTTGTAAAATATATCGGCATTCTAATTTTGAAAAATTTATATTGTTTAGTTACTTGCTTAAATCTATTATTAATTATTTGAAATAGACTTTACTTTTTAAAATTTAATAAAAATTTATTACATGCTCCAATGTGGCTCATTATTTTTTAAAAATATTTTCTATCAGTAAGATTATTACACATGAATTTTACACAAAAGCCTAACACAATATTAGACACTCTACAGATATAGCAATAATTTTAGATTACAGTAGTCATAAACAGCGTAATTTTAAAAGTTCAAGTACAGGAAAATGTCAAATTCTCTCGATGCATTGATATAGCGCTCCTAATTTGGATGATACGTACGAAACCCTTTTAATATATTACGAATTAAATTTGCAAATTTCCTTAAGAAAGATTTTTGTTGTCATATAGTTGGAAAAAACTCTCCTTTTCTAAAGGATAAAAAAGGAAATCAAAATTTACCAAAACGTTTTTTTTTTTGGCTAGTTTTGACATCATAACGCTGGACAAATAAAATTTCGATTGGATCACTCGTTGTTTTTATAGAATTCTTGATAATATTATATAACAAAGAAGATGAATTGATGAACGATTGAATAACCAAATTCGACAACGTAGATGACAACGTAAAGAGATACTAGAATTTACAAGGATTTAGGTTTAACAAGTCCTTTTGGAGTTAAGTATATTACTGCATAAATTAAAAAATAATTTATGCAGGATAAAATATCCGTCACCAGTTAAATAAATAATAAGAATCACACAAGAATAGATAAATATATAGATTTCACTTGTGATTTTTGTTATATTTTTATTGACTTCGTACTTTGAAACTGCACCAGGACTATTGGTGATGGACATCGTAATTTTAAATCTCATTAAAGTGACAAAGAGGACCCCCCCAAAAAATTTTTACCCCTCTCCAAACTTCCATATCACACCAAAAAGAGGTCTTAGAGTTTCGACAGATTTAACGTGGATCAGCCTCTCTATATGGTGGATCTATACTGGTATCTAAAATTAAGTTCATAAACATGTTTTTCATCATAATTTTAAAATGAGCCAAGAAAAACTGATAGAATTTGTATTTTATTTATTTTGAAGAACGGGTAGTACAATATCAACTTTCAGTTTAGGAAAAGATGCTGTTTAGCGTTAATTTTGTGGTATCCCCTCCGTTGGGGATACCCTCTCTTCGCTATCCACGCGACCTACACCTAAGGGAATGAAGGATGCACCACTAAACTCAGTCATAATAAAATCAGTTTATTCTGATCGTAATTTATATATAATACAACAACAATACTATTCTAGGAGGATATTGATCACGAGTGAATAGACGCAACACGTATTGCTGATAATAAGCGCAAGTAACAACTGAATCTATATTTATATATTAATTGCTAACTTAATATTATCCGCAATTTCCTTATAGTTTAGATAAACTAGCTTACCGCTATTTCTTGGGTAAACAGCTACGGTCCGTAAAACGTCAATTCAACCTTTAATCTGGCTGGTTTTGGCTTAGGCAATGCTCCGCTGGTCTCGAACTCCTTTTTGACTTATCTACACCGGCTCTTTTAGTCCAACTCCCAGAATTAACTACTAGACTTTATCTCACTTCACTTAACGATCACTTCTAGCATTACTTCCCCACTTAACGATCCTCACGAATGCTAACCTTCCAATATATATGATTTCTAATTTGCATAAACACATTCTCTTCTTGAGTTGGTTGGAAAGAATTGCCATTCTGGTCCCAAAGAATCCCAAGAGGACAATTAGTGGAAGTCCCGATAAAGCCCCGTCACAGCTTTTGCAGAATTAATGAATTGAGACCATTCAAGCATATGGAAATTTTGCCTCCAGTTTTGTGAATATTGCATTTAAACAAACAAGTTAATCTGTTTGCAGTGAGAATGACTTCTCATAAACGTTTAGATCATTTCTTGAGATGGAAAGCCGTTGGCAGGTTTGAAGGATGTCAGTCTGAAGTGGGGGTGGATTGATGATACAAGGGGACCAAAAGTGGCCTCCTTGTTATGGAATCATTTCCAAAAATGAGATACAGTTACCAGGATGGTCGGCCGCCACAGAGCATAGATATATGCACAGGATCGCTATTTCGCATTAAGCGCACGATGACATAGGCAGAAAACGGCTCCTCAGCTTGCTCGTGACCTTGCTGCTGTGTCTGAAAATTTGCTTAAAATATTTGACTCCAATATACTATTGGGAGCATTTTTTTTTTGAGAAAAAAATATCTATTTCAATGTTCAGTTCTTTTTTATCTGTCTATGAATCAATTCAAAAAATTCTTGAATAAAACGAGATTATTTATTTTATTTTTCTATATAAGCACAACATTTATAAAATCACAAAACATCAAATTTTAAATCACAAGGAGTAAATTCAATATGTATGACCAGAATGTCAAAAAAATTTTTACTATTTTTAAAACTATGAATATTTTTCAAAATTATTTTGCTCATGATATAAATATATGCTAAAAAATAGTCATACCTAAATCATTAATCAATAAGATAGAACAGAAGTTAGATATTTTAGCACACACACTCTCTCTCACACACACATTTAAAGTCTACAAGTACCTTCAAACGTATCATTAAGATTGGTAAACCATTGTGAAAGCTGTGAAATCCATTTTACATAGAGTTTAACATAATAATTTTAATGAACTTAAAATATGGAATAGAGATAGTTAAATCTAAACTAAAATAATTTTTGGATTCGGGAAAAACAACTTCTTACAAAAAATGAAATTACAGAAGTATTGGAAAAATACATGCGTAACTTTTTTTTTTTTTGCGTTTTTCTGTTTTAGATAGAATGACTTTCGTAAATTCAAATTTTTTCTGGAAATCAAGTTCTTTTTTCATACTAAAGCTGTTCACGTAATCTGTCTAGACAGTATTTCCTTCTGTTTTCAAAGTAATAATTAAAAACATTTACTTTAAAGGAAAATTCAGAACCGGATTATTTCGACTGTTGGAAAACACGATTCTACTGGAAACCATTACATAAGCATGATATACAATTTATGTAAATATCTATTAATTAATGAACATATTTTAAAGCAAAGATTCGAATGCAATCATTATTAACATATTTTCGAGGAAAGCGTTAACCTTGTGATAGAAATTTCAATCATAACATTTAGGGAACAAAAAACTGTATTAGAAACAGATATACTGTAAATTGGTTGTTGCTGGAAACTTTTTCACGACTATTGCGTTGTAAGGAACGTAGCTCTGTTAAAAAAATGTCACACAATCATTATAGCAGGTTTGAACTTGCCATTTTGCTGTTTGCTGTGGTTGGGAGAAATGTGCGATTTCTTAAATATTTTTTATAACTAATCTTTTTTGCTAATAAAAATGTTAATGAGTGGAGAAAAATGGTTTTTTTTGTGTTTCTGTTATTTTTTGAGCAATTTACATCGATTACCCAAGCAATTTTCCCAAAACCATGTGATATAAATTTGCATCACTATACAGTTGTTTCACTTCTAATGTATGACGAAACTGTACTTTTTTCGCTATATGTTTATTTTATGTTACTTTTGTAGAGAAATTTTTAGAAGATAGGGACATTTTGAAAATTCCTCAGACCAGTTAGTAGGTGGCAGGCTTTCAGAAGATGATCTTGATGACGAAAATTTTGACGACGAGTACCACGTTGCAGATAAAATTAGAATATTTATAATTGTTTTTAATTACCATCAGGAATAATAGTGTGATACAGATATACATTATTTTTTTTATTTACTTTTCACTATCATGTAAATCTGCATGATAATGGATATTTCCATATCTCTCATACTGTTTTTTAATTACACTCAGGAACATTGAAAATAGCGACCCAAGAAGGAAACTAACTACAATCGCGAAATTTTGCAATTAAGTACAGCGAAATGTGATATGAAAATGATCCAAGTTTTATGCCAATACGCATGCTCAAACACACCGAGGTGGCGCTACAATCAGGAAGAGGGTGTTATATAAGCCAGCGCAAATTCATAAACGTGACGATTACCCGCCGATTGTAGGAAGACTTTGGAAAGCGAAATATGCCAGGTAAACGTCCTAGAAGACATTTCTCACAGTTAAGTGAGTTTTAGAGAGGCCTGATCATCGGGAAGAAAACTACAGGATGGTCGACGCGCCGTGTTGCTGGCCAGGTGGATCGTTCGGGGTGTGCCGTTAGAAATTGTTGGGAGCAGTGGACACGAGAAGGTACCCACACGCAGAAAACCGGGTCTGGAGCGACCAGGAAGACCACGAGGAGAGAGGATCGAAGGATCGTGCGGCAAGCACTTGTGGACCCCACAGTGACTCGTTCAACGATACGAGCAGACGTAGGCGTAGAAATTGTTCCACAAACAATTTCCAGACACCTTGCAGAAGCAAATCTTAAATTCAAGCGCCCTTTCCGTGCACTCCCTTTAACACCGGAACATCGGCAACTGCGTCTGCAGTGGTGCCAAGCCAGATCAATGTGGAATGTCACAGATTGGCAAAATGTTGTGTTTAGTGATGAATCCCGTTTTATTTTGGGGACAGATGATAACCGTGTATAGCTGTGGAGACGCCCTGGTGAGCGGTACAACCCCCCCCACACTGTTCTACGTCACACTGCCCGCACAGCTGGTGTAATGGTCTGGGGGGCCATAGCCAATGATAGCCAGTCCACTTTAATTGTGATGTGTGGCACCTTAACGGGCCAACGTTACGTTGATGATATTCTTCGACCCCATGTAGGACCTCTCCTACATGGTCTCCCAAGGGCAATTTTCCAGCAAGATAATGCTCGTCCGCATACAGCAAGAGTTGCTCTAGACTTCCTACGTCATTTTCAGACTCTTCCATGGCCGGCCCGCTCCCCCAATTTGTCCCCTGTGGAGCACGTGTGGGATCATCTAAAACGGAAGATGCCATCGTGTTACTCTGTACATGATTTAGAGTTGGCTTTTCAAGATTTGTGGGCCCATCTGCCTCAGGACAACATAAGGTGTCTAATCAACTCAATGCCGGACCGTGTGGTGGCATGTATTGCAGCTGGAGGTGGTCCAACGCGCTATTGAAGTTGCCCTGTATTTGTGTCGTTGCACACCCTGTATTCATTTAATTGTCTGGTTTTTTAGATCAAGTGAATCTCATCTGTGTCATTATGTGTATTAAATTTCATTTCAATCCGATGCTTTCTTCTTGGGTCGCTATTTTCAATGTTCCTGAGTGTATTTAACATTATATATTTATGCTGGAATTTTTGAAACATCTTTCCCTTTATCTAGAGCAGGAGTCGATAACCTATGGTATTCGTGCTACATGTGGCATGCGGTACGATTCTTAGTGGCACTCTACACTAGTCTACAAATTTGTCAATTTTTGAGTGGATGGAAGTTGTAAATTTGGAATAGACCTTATTTGGCAAACATCTTCAGAATTATGGACATTTACGGAATTACTAAAATATCTGATAGATAACTCTAAAGATAAATTTATAGCTATTTTGTAAATTTTTAAATGTCAATGCTGGAAAGATTTAGTCTTTTGAAGAGAGAAAATTGCATGTACTCTGCCTCTATTGGTTCTACATATCTAATTAAAAAAAATCTTTCCTCACAAGAAAAATATTTCGAGTCCACAAAGAAATTCTTTTTAACAACTGAATGTTGAAAATCCTCGTGTCAGATTGAAAGTCACAAATTATATCCTTGATTTTGCAATATGAAAGTGTAGAGCGATAAAAGCATTCGGTTCACATTAAAATTTTTATTTATCTTTTTATTTTACAATGAAGGGAAATACTTATACATTATGTTGTCTATTTCATATTTTAATAAATATGTTTAAAAATACGTAATATAAGTACATTTTTTTATATTGTGAGTAATATAAATAATATTAAGTGATTTTTTAAATTTTTGTAGAAGAAAACTTTTTTTTTTTTTTTTGCTGCTTGTTTTTATGTTAAGAAATATCTTTAAAAGATGCAAAATTACCAAATAATAAAACTGTAAATCTATATAATTGTCTTCTATTCTCTAACTCTGCATGCATTATCACGGGAATTGAATTGTTTCAAAAATGTCCTAATTTGTGGCACGCTGAGTCATATTGGTAGATTGGTTTGGCACACCACAGCTAAAAAGTTGCTAACCGCTGATGTAGATCCTGAATTATGTCCCCCTAATTTATTTTAAAAAATCATGCAAAGAAGGGTTAATACAATAATTTAAATAAAAATAAATATTCCAAAGAATTTAAAAATGAAAATCATTAGTTATAATACATATTTGTTATTTATTCTTTAACCAATCATTCTCTCAGACATTTGTCGCCGACTGATAGAAAATCCGCATTGCGGAAAATCATTTCCACTATAACAAAACACTATGGGTGCTTTCGTGGGTACTACTGAAACTGAACACAAATGCCATAATAAAAGAATCCAGATGAAAAAGATGATATAGAAGGAAAAAAATGGATTCTCTCTCTCTTGAGTCTCTGTATGTGTGGTCTTACGGATAGTCAGAATCAATGGGGATGAATTCCATTTTAAAGGCTGTGCTCTGCGGTGAGCTCCACTTAACAATGGCCAACTTCAACACCCTCTGCCTCAACAGATCTCTCTTCGGAACCCCAGCGTACCGAAAATCCTCTTTTATTCCATTCTCTCTGTCCATGAACTCGACTTCATTCCCCTTTTCTTTTCTCGCATTCTCTGCTGAAAAATTGAATTACTCAAAAGAAGAGGGGAGATGAAATAACAACCACCCCCTACACCAGTAAGCCCTCCTGAGCATCCCCCCCCAAAAAGAAAGAAAGAATAAAAAGAAATAATAAAGCAAATGCAGGCGAAAATAGGTTGATATCATGTCACGTTACTGTAGATATGTGAAAAGCTAGGCTTCGCGGTTTTTCTTCCTTTTTCTCACCTCCCTCCACCCTTCTCACGCTCCTGTGCTCTCTCTGTTCAAGAATGGAGACAAACAATGAAATCCTTTTCAAAGTGTTTGATAGAAAATGATACGTGGGTGGATAAAGAAAAAAGAAAGGAGAGCCAGGGTGGAGGGACTGGACAATGGTCGAAAATCTTAACTTAAAGAAAGAAAGAACTGGCCGCTCCATCATTCTTTATTCTCGCAAGAAAGCAACGGATGATGCTGCAAGAATACTCATATACAATCAATACACACAATGTGATATACTTCGAGAGTTCAGTAATTTTACCGCTACTATAAATTTCTCTCCAGGGTTTTGTTGCGATCTCCGGCTTTTTCAAGAAAAATATTAAAAAGGAAGATTACTAAGAAGTTTGCAATGACTTGAAAGATCCTTTACTTACAAAAGAGGATTCAAATCCTTATTTCTTCGAATTTTTTCAAAGAAGTAAACGTTAACCACAAAATACTTTAAGGAAAAGGATTAGAGGTTTTTAACCAAGGATCTACTTTTGGGAGATTTCGAAGAATCCATGAGCTTAAAGGAGTAAAAAATTATATTTAGTAACTTCAAACTAGACCCTCGCTTGCTTTTCTTTCACGAATTTTCACAATAAATTATTGTAAGTCGTGTTCTGGTGCCACTGAGAGAAAGTAAAAGTTATATTAACGTCGCACTATAAAGTAACATGAGAACAATTGGTGACGGACCTCGTAATTTTGAAGCTCGGTCAACTGACGAAGGTGTCACCTTATTCTGCTAACTACGGCACAACACCAACGGGAGTGCATTAAGACTTGACACATTTAACCCTTTATCAACCGCATTATGATTTACTGCAGTTTTTTTTCATGCAATATTTTTTTTTGGATCACTACATTGACTACATTGAAAATTAAGGGATATACATAAACAAAACACTCAACTTTGAGTAAATTAATTCGTTAGAGCTAATTAATTAAAGATATTCCACTGTAAAATTAATTATATAAACTGTTCACTTAAGGTATCCGACTACGTTCGGAACCGTGATTTTAAAAAAAGCGCATAAATGGATAATTTTCATGATATTTAGTGTCACTCAGATTAAAATACATGTATAAAATTGTTTTAAGGACATTTTGACAAAAAAAATTATTTAAGTATAATATTTTGCCAAAAAATTAACTTAGAATAATCTTTTTCCAAATGTTCTACTTTTGTGAAATATGGTTCTACTATAATAATATTTTGCCTGTATGTAGCTCAGACCTCTCTACACAGGCTCAACTAGAATTTTTGAAAAATTCACATTATTTTCAGAGTTACCACCAACTGAAATAATTATTCGCGTTTTTTTCTTAAAATTGCTCCCCTCTGTTGTCATAAAATATGAATAAACCCACTTCTGAGTGATGTATTTCAAAAATTCTAGTTGAGCTTCTGAACAGAGGTCTGAGCTATATACAGGCAAAATATTATTCTAATAGAAGCATTTTTCACAAAAGGAGAACATTTGGAAAAAAGATTATTCTAAGTTAGTTTTTTGCCAAAATATTGTATTTAAATATTTTTTTGTCAAAATGTCCTTAAAACAATTTTATGCATTCTATTCTAATCTAAGTGACACTAAATATCATGAAAATTATCCATTTATTCGCTTTTGAAAATCACGGTTCCGAACGTAGTCGAATACCTTAAAATAAAGAGTGAAATCGTTTTCTAAGGTCCTCATTAACATACAAAAAAAATAAGACACTTAAATTTTGACATTAACTATTTTTTCAGGACAAAAATGATAAACTTTTGAATCCGCTGAAAACGCCGTTAGCTGAAATCGCAATTTTTGCTATAAAACTATTAACCTTCCTCGCTAAAATACTCAATATAGAACCCGTGCTGCCATACATCTTGGAAGAGCGGATTGCAAAGAATATTCCTGCTAAGTATTGTCAGAATATTTGTAAAATTGGTTATTCTATGTTATTTTTAAAGTGAGTGGTACTTATAAGTACCGTCAGTAGATAAAGGGTTAACGTGCATCTGCCCCCTCTACACAACGTGTCTCCATTGGCCCCAGGACTCGAACTTATGATGTTCCGACAACGAGTTCGTGACCATAACCCATAGACTACTTCGGCTCCTTCTAAAGACCCGCCTTGTAAAGGGAATGATACACTTTAAATCTGTCAAGGATCACATAAATAAATATATATAGCATATATGTCTTAAATTTAATTTCGAATATTAAATTCAAATTTAGCGAGTTCCTTTATTTTAAAAAGACTTTTATCTTCCAAAGTTACACAACATTATTTCTAAAGAAAATGAGCATCAGATTTCTTAAAATATGAAGTGTTTTAAAAATATATATATATAGCTAATAGTTTTCTTTTGAAATTTCCTGATTAGGAAGCTATGAAGTTTATTTTATGTTGCAAGGGTTAATCAATAAATAACATATTTTTATTATACAGAAGCGTCGTTAGTGAACCTACGATGATATCATTTTTCTGAATTAATTTTAAAATTTTAATTTTGGTTAAATTTTAATAAATGTTTACATTTTGGAAGGATATGTGTCCTAAGACTGTTTACTTCTCTCTCTTTTTAACAATTTTTTTTCTTTATTAATAAAAAGAAGAAGAATCTGAGAGTGTTTCTGTATTTTACTAGCAATAAACCTCTGAAATTAAAAATGACCAAGACCTCTTTTTAAGAAAATCAAGTACTAATCTATTGGTATTCAAGTTACTTAAAATTAGCTTGATATTTAATTAATTCATCAGATAATACTTTTTGTTACTAAAGCAGAATTTTTAAACTTTCTTGTCTTACAAACAGACAAACTTTTTTGAATTCAGTTTTGCACTAGCATAAAAGTTAAAGGACAAAATATGTTATATAAGTAAAGTTAAATTTTGATGAAAATGTTTTGTTTTTGTTTTTAAGTTAACCGTGAATTCTTATGCAAAATATTTTATCAATGTCTAAAAGACAAATAAATAACAAATTGAAAAATCCGTATTATTGACACATCAAAATTAACTATCATAAGTATAATTAATTAAATACGAAAATATTTTATCAAGGAAATAGGGTTTAATACGAAGATTTATTACTCGTATGTTTAAAATAAATTATAAATGGGAAAAGTTAAATTTTTTTTGCAAAACTGTAATTAATTTAAGACAACTGAGATGTTAAAATACTTCAAATTTTGCATTTTTTAATTTTACTTTTAAAAATAGAGGGCGTTTCACTGCATCCATAGATGCATTATTCCTGAGAATTCGATAAATAGAACGCGAGAAAATTGAATTTTAAAATTGTATGTAAATGTGATGTAACTATATATATATATATATATATATATATATATATATATATATATATATATATATATATATATATATATGATTCAAGTACACTTTCTTCAAAATCTGTTTTGTATTAATATGTATTATAAAATACTAATTTTTACAATACAAGGAATGTATTTTTCCAATATTATATGTTAAAACTCTTTGAGAAATCGACATTTTTTCGGCAAGAATTAAGGAATATTTAAATGAGTAGTTACAAAACTTTAAAATAAAATTTTATTTTTTAAAGGATAATTATGTCTAATTTTTATTTATAAATGTTCAGTGTGGTTCTTAAATTGTCGATTAAGTAGATATAGTACAAAGTGGACCTTGAGGATTATCCTAAATTTATTACACAACTTGTTTGATTGACGCTTCATTACTCCTAATTGCTTATTGTAAACATTTAAATACTTATGAATCAATATTTATGTTTATACAACTGTTGTTTTTACTTTAAACTAAATAAATATTCATATGTGTATGAATGAGTACAAGATCATAGCTTATTTTGTTATAATTTTTTAAAAACAGAGTTGTATTTAAACTAGACATCAAATTAACTCTTAGACATTTCCTTTGTTTATTTTTAAAACAATATTTAAAACATGTGTACAGAGTTCCGCAATATCCTGTAATTATTATATCCAAAGGGAAGTAAAAATGTTACAATTAAAGCAGTGTTTCTCAAACTGTGGGGCGCGCCCCCCTGGGGGCGCGATAACCTTACGAGGGGGGGGCGAGCATATGGAAAATAAAAGATTTAAAAAATAATTAGTTTACTGGAATGAATTAAAACAAAATACTTTCAGACATAATAAAAAATGAACTTTTACTCTGATATAATTCATATGCGCGCGCGATATTAAGTCATCAAAAATAAAAACTTTTTCAATACCTAATTAGCTATTTTTGATCCTATAACCAAATAAAAAATCTTTTATTTGATTTGCTGTAATCCCATGATGAGAGATTTTTTATTACGCTTTCTTTTTGAAACTAACATACTCAGTGGCGCAGCGGAGAACACTTGCCCCCCTGCAAAGTCAGGTTTTGGGCCCCCCAAGTTGGATTTTACAAAGGGTAGGTACTTGGCGATAGTCAGGCTGTGGGTCCTTTGGAGCCCTGGGTCCCCGCAATGCGAGGGTTGCGGGGGTGTACGTTACGCCACTGAACATACTACTCTTTCAGAGAAAAAAACAGATCCCAGAATCGAAAAAAATTAGGAACATAAAAAATTCATCACTGTCATTATTTTTGAAATACTGCACAATATAGATGTAATCTGTTTGACCTTCTAAGTTATTGGTACAGTTAGTTATGACCCCTCTCTTATGTGTTTCTCTGTTGCGCTTTTTTCTATGCAAAAGAGTTTCATGATGTTTGGAAAATCATGGAGAGCAAGCACTATGAAGGATTACATGACCAAGACATATTTTTATAAGTATTCTCAACATATAAAGCATAAAGAAAAACGTTTCACACAATTTTTTAGCAGTAACATACATATTATCATAATGAATATACTTAAAACCCGGAAGTGGTCGCGCGGGACACACAGATTTCGAAATCGTTAGTTCTGGCAAAATTGTTTATTTGTTACCAAAGAAAAATTGAAAAGTCCTTGAAAGTAGGTAAGTAAACTTTCTCTTAATTAATTAGTGCTGCACAGAATATTTTATAACTAATTAATTAATACTAAATTAAGAACAAGTTTAATAAGTATTAACGACTTCCATGAGCTTGTCTTGGAAAGCAAAGTTTTTATAAGGAAATTGTAGCTTTAGCGTCAAAGTGCATTATTATTGCATTCAGTACATTATTAATGTATAAGGGGGGGCGCAATAAAAATTGTGATCGAAAAGGGGGCACCAGTATTGAAAGTTTGAGAAGCACTGAATTAAAGGCATAAAATATTGGTTTTTTAAATAGAAGATATTGCGAATCGTTGATAGCACGTGTTGATGATGTAGGGAAAGAGTAATTAAAAATACTTCTAAATAAAAAGAAATTTAAAGTTTACAAATTAAAAACTGAAAACCGAGGCAGAATAATGCAATTAATTATGGTATGGTTTTATATTGTATTAAAAAAATATTATTTTGCAAATCAAAGGTGAAAATATCATTATTTGTAATTTTCTCGAAATGCATTCTTTGGTGATTCCGGTACACTTTTCTCAAAATTTATTTTACCTATGATACTAATATTTCGCATGTTATAAGATTCACAAATTTTCAATAAAGTGAATGATTTTTTTTTCAAATAAAATTCTTAATTTATAGATATAACACAGTTTCTGCATGAAATTAAAAGGACATTTGAACCACAAACTTTATTTTTAAGAATTTTTTCCCGTTAATTATATGAACTATTATGTTTTAAAAAAACTTTGCAAAATTCTAAAGCTATATATGGAGTGGATTTTATGCAAAATGTACCTAAATATAATAAGAACATGACACGAAAAAAAAAAAAAAATTATTATTGAATATGACTTGCTCATTCAAAATTATTTATATTTTAAAATGAGATTTTTTACATTAACAGGTCTATAAATATACAAATAATGCACTGTAAAAATGTAACTCCCATTGCTTTTAATATAAGGGAAAACCATTTATATTTGGGGCTAAAAAAAAGTTCATTTTCCTTCCCAGTGAAATAATGAAGAGTACATAGTTTTGCGTGAACAGTAGGCAACTCTCAAGGATAAATCTTAGATTATTGTCAAAGAATTGAGAAATATTGATAAAAGCAGCGAGCTTCTGATAAATGTGTAGAGTTATATAATTGATGTTAACTGTGTGAGTGATAGATAGTGGTGAAGGAGATAAGACTATAAGAAATCCTTTACTCAAACAATCAAGAGATAAAAATATTAGTTCAAGGTCACGGGAAGGGAAACAATCTCAAAGCTGTATTTTTTTATGTAGCCGTTCACTTTTGCGATAGATATATTTCACATAAAAAAGAGATAAGCTAACGAAATTAACTATTTTATTTTGCTGAAATATTTTCATAATGAATTTGTGTGGATGGATAATATATATAGAGAAATATATATAATTTTGGTTTATTTTTGTTATTGTTTTAAACTAAATGCAATAATGCTTACTTTTCAAAAATATTAAACCTTTTATTACCATCGAATATTTGCCTGTCATAATATAACAATAAATAAAACAGAACAATTCTGAATTCAAACAAAAATTGGAGTCCCTCAGAGTTTCATTAGCAGAATATTCAACAAAGCAAAAGACCTTTTTTCTTATAGATTTACAATGAATTAAAAAAAAAAATAGAGCATAAGTTATTATTATAAAATAAATATCTCGTATTTCGTAAAAAGCATTATTATAGAATATATATATATATATATATATATATATATATATATATATATATATATATATATATATATATATATATATATATATATATATATATATATATATACATATACCGTAAACTCCGGCGTACAACGCGCACTTTAAAAAAAAATAAGATATAAATGTTTACGAGTGAACGCTGTATATCAGGTATAAAAATGATAGCTTTAAAAATAAAAAGAAATGAGTGTAAAATAAAATTAGACTTCTACATAGATCAGAATACTGTTTATTTAAAAGAAATGACATACCTAATGAACTAAGAGGGTTATAATTCTAGAAGTATACTAACTTTTTTTTAATATCTCCTGAAATAATGCCTCGAATAAATGACTTAAAAACATAAGAACATTGCACATATACATTTCAGGTTCCTTTCTAAAAAAGGGAGTGCGCGTTATACGGTGAATATACCTAAAAATAAAAAGAAATGTAGCTTGATAGTATAGATGCACATTATATATGTTCTGGTGCGATTCCTACACGATTTGCTGTAAAAAGATCAAGCTTACACACGTACTGCACAGGAGAGGAGAAACGAGGTAAAATCCAATGAGGCAGTCTCTGACAATGACGACCTAAAATTGACAGAGAAGCAGCTTTGAGGTGCACGAGTTCACGACCCACGGGGGTTCTCTAAAGCTCACAAATGAGTGTTTTGTGGATTGGAGACTCTCTCTCTCTCTCTTGTGAAACTTAACTCATCCGAGAATAAAATGGATGCAGCAAATGTATGGTCTACTGCCTTTTGTTGACGAAATCAAGTAGTGAAATCTTTTCAGTGTTGCTAATTCTCAGGTGTCAGTATCTGGACATTCTTCGAAAGGTATGCTTTAATTGCTTTCAGCAAGAGGCAAGCATATCATTGTCCGGCATCCTCGTAGATTGCCTTTGATTTGTAGAAGCTTTCTCCAAGCAATAATTTCTCTGTGCAGACGTTTAAAGGTCATTTGAGGAGGTGCACGCCTGTTTTGGAAAACGTTCCTGGTACTAACGCAGAGTGACACGTGCATTACATCATTCCCAGCTTCATACGCGAGGGAAAAAAGTCAGCTAGTTCAACGTTTGAGTATTTGTTCATCCTATTATCTCAGGGACCAGTTTTCAAATGGTAACTGGGGGTTGTGAAGCATTTAATCCTCGAGGGCTCTCATCTCTTATCGGAAAACATATAGAGATAACGAAACTCTTCAGCTTCCCGTAACAAATTAGAGTCTACTTTATTCAATTGCTAGTTTCAAGTTGGATTGCTGTACAGTCGAACTCTCTGACAATGTTATCTATAGCACAAAGAAAGCATTTCTGTTCCTTCAATGCTCTTTAATAGCGATTCATTTTTGTACTCCTACTCTTCCCGCAAGTTTATTAAGGGTGGTAAAAAATAATTCTGAATACATATGATAAATATGTGTCAAAGGAAATTAAAGTACAGATTATAAGGACTTATTTGAACTGATATGCACATTTTACTTCTTTTCTGTTAATACTGAGAAACTTAAACAATATGACTTTTCAAGCAAGGGGAAAACCTTTGGCGTTCATCCGATATCTCATTTTTAAGCGATGCGAATAAATTATGCCATAAAAGTTTACATGAAAATGTAATAAAAGAATGATATTACAAAACTGGGTCATTAGATACTTCTTGTAAATAGTTCATTATACGAAGAACACAAAGACGAATTAAGAGGGAAGCAATATTTATGTATTCTATAAATTTTTGCGAAACGGGAGCTTTCACTCTTGAGAAATTAAAGTCATCAGACATTATTATTTCATTTTGCAGCATATCTTTAAATTGAATGATTTAAAAAAATTAATTCCTTATATATATAGTAGAATTAAATTAAGTTAAAAGATATGCAATAACTTTCATGACACTTTCCAGTTTTTAAAATTATAAATAATTCTCGTATGGGTAGACTACTTAAAAAGGGATACGAATACATGAAAAACATTTTTTAAATCATTAGGTAGTATATTCTTAAGAGAACTATTTATTAGATTAATTGAAAATGGATATATTCAACTCAGTTATAACACCTATAGAAACGAAAAAGAGAAAATGAAGTATTCGTTAGTTCGTTAAATCACTGATCTCTCCCAAAGAGGTTCCTTTTATCACTTACAAGTAAATCCTACGGTATAAGAGCTGTATAAACGGGATATGAATACCACCCATAAGGAAATCGGAGTCATAAGCAGACATCATTAGCAGCGCGCGTTTAAATGGTTTTGTTCGTTGGAGTCAATGCTGAGAAGTGAAAGAATCTCCAGAATAATCCCGGGTTTTATCTTGAAAAATGAAAACACTGCTTCCACCATCGTTCTAATCCTTGAAAGGATGACCAGTAAGAGGACTCCGCGTAAAGAGGCTGAAGAGGCAAGGATATTAAGAGGATAACTGATCCTGGGGACAAATAGGGAAAGGGAGGAGGAGGTAGAAGAAGTTGGACGCAAGGGATTAGAGCTTGGATCAGACGCCACTAGTAGAAGCGACAGCTTTCAAGGGGCTTGGAGGAAAGAGGGGGGGGATAGCAGAGGTAAAAGTCAGTAATCCGTGGTATCAGAAGCAGTAGCCAATGTGGCGATTTCATTTGTGAAAAAAATAGGAATAAAAGCCAACGATCTAAGAACAGCTGCAAAGCTTTAGTCAAAGATATGGGGGCTGAATAAAAATAGCTCCCATAAGTTACAAGAGTTGAAACATTGTATGTATAGTGGCGGAGAAAGTCTTGCAAAATAGTTGCAACTTGATACTTTGTTGCAACTTATTGATACTTTGTTGCGGCTTATTGATACTTTGTCGCCACTACTTGCTACTTTGTTGCCACCTATTACTTTATTGCTATTCTTTCTTTTATTTTTTATTTCTTATAATTCCGACAGAAGGAGATGAAGTGTTAAGAGATCTTGCATAGAATTTTATGAGAGCTTCGATTACGCACATGCTATTTTACTTTGAGATTATCTAAGAAACTAAAATGGTTAACCCTTTATCTACCGCATTATGAATAACTCCTGTTTTTTTCAAGCAATATTTTTTTTAATCTCTACATTGAAAATTGAGGGGTATACATAAAAAAATACTCAACTTTGGGAAATTCAACCCGCTTATTAATTAAAGATAATCAACTGCAAAATTAATTATATACATTGTTCACTTAAAATAAATAGTCAAATCGTTTTCAAAGGTCTTCATTTACATACAAAAAGATACACATTTTGACATTAACTATTTTTTCGGACCAAAAATGACAATCTTCGCAATACGCTGAAAACGCCATTTCTGCTATAAAACTATGCACCTTCCCCGCTAATACTTATCATAAAACCCGTGCTGCCATATATCTTGGAAGAATGGATTTAAAAGGATATTCCTTCTAAGCATCGTCAGAGTATTCATAAAAATGGTTATTCTGTGTAATTTTAAAGTGAGTGGTACTTATAAGCACCGTCGGTAGATAAAGGGTTAAGAAAGCAGTGCTTTATATATATATTTTTTGAGAGATCTATAATAATATTAAAAAATTTAATTTAGGATTAAAAGAGAATGTTATTTTATTAATTGTGTATGACAGTCATTGTTGATTTAGAATGAAATGTATCGAAGAAATTAAAATTATTTAAGTTTTACTAATATAACACTTGTTTTGGTACGTCTTGTACTTGTGTTTTTGAAAAGCGATGCACGAAAAGGTGATTTTGTAGAACTAAATACGCTTGGAATTATTACATGAAAATAAGCTTCAACGTAAGATTTTAAAAATTACAAAAACTTGTAAAAATAAGAAACTTTATATGAATACAGAAAGAGAATCCTATTTAGATACTTTTAAAATTATCCAAGCTTTATGCCTATTCCATAAAAGACGGCTCTTATGTTTTAAATTTTTAGATAAGGTAGGAGAAAAGAAAAGAATTTTTATCAAAATATATTATTGGTTATAGTATGACTGTTATAGATATAAACCACAATTATCATCGGAGTTTAATGATTAAATAGTATTTCCATTCTTCAGATTTTGGAAAAAATAAAACAATTGAAATAAAAAATTTTTAAAAAAATAAATTGTTATTTAAATGTGAATTAAAAATATATTTATTTAAAACTGTTATCTGCTTTTTGATGCTAATGAGATCTAAATTTGACCGTAGATTCATAATGAGTTTTGGGGTAATTTTACATGGCTTCACAGCTGAAGGTTGTTAGGATATGCGGAACTTTTACCGGAATGGATTTTACAAGCTTAAATGAGATTCTAAGTTTACCGCTGTGTGTGTGTAACCAAATTCCACAAACTTGATTAGAAGTAGTGCAATGTCAGTTAACGAACCGTGTTCCATTAGAATCCGACTCGGCTTCAAAGCGAGTAAAGTAGTGTTCAAACAATTTTGACAACTGTGTACTTAGTCGTTTTCATATACTTAGTGCATACAGTTACAATATATTTAATGACATCTTTTATATACAATTCGTTTTTGTGGTTTACTTAAATTTTGTGACTGATAAAATTTTATGTGTATAAGATTTGACTCTAAGTATACTGTAGCAATTATTTTCTTTCTCTTAATATTCCATTTATGATAATTAACTAAGTATGTTAATCTTTTTTTTAACTAATTATAGTTAATGAATTAAATTGTTATTTCAATCAACAACATACGCTGTTGTATTAACTAATATTAAAATACAACGTGGAAGTTTCATTTTTTTTAAAAAGGGAGAATATGTTATGAAATAATTGTTTCTTGAATTGTTATGCTTAGCACAATGTATTTCAGATAATTATACATATCATAAAATTCTGCGTATAACTTTCACATATAAAGGGTGTTTTCTTAGAGGTATAGAACTTTAATTTGCAATAAAATAACAATGTATTATTCGATTAACATGAATTTTTTTTATTCGAAAGATAATCTTGTGGCATTACATTTTAAATATGATTTCTGGCATATGACTGCCATGGCTGGCTCGGATGTAGTCCAATCTGGACGTCCAATTTTGTTTAGCGATGAAGCGCACTTCTGGTTGAATGGCTACGTCAACAAACAAAACTGCCGCATTTGGAGTGAAGCTAATCTACAAGTGTATGTCGAAACACCGTTACATCCAGAAAAACTGACTGTTTGGTGCGCTTTATGGGCTGGTGGAATCATTGGTCCGTACTTCTTCAAAAACGATGAAGGCCACAACGTTACAGTTAATGGTGATCGGTATAGAGCCATGATTACTAACTTTTTCATTCCTGAATTATTGAACAATCATGATGTCCAGGAGCTGTGGTTCCATCAAGACGGCGCAACATGTCACACAGCTCGTGCCACAATCGATTTATTGAAAGACACGTTTGGTGACCGCCTAATTTCACGTCTTGGACCTGTGAATTGGCCTCCAAGATCTTGTGATTTAACACCGCTAGACTTTTTTCTGTGGGGCTGTGTAAAGTCATTGGTCTATGCGGATAAGCCACAAACGCTTGACCATTTGGAAGACAACATTCGCCGTGTTATTGCCGATATACGGCCACAAATGTTGGAAAAAGTCATCGAAAATTGGACGTCCAGATTGGACTACATTCGAGCCAGCCGTGGCAGTCATATGCCAGAAATCATATTTAAAATGTAATGCCACAAGATTATCTTTCGAATAAAAAAAAATTCATGTCAATCGAATAATGCATCGTTGTTTTATTGCAATTTAAAGTTCTATACCTCTAAAAACAACACCCTTTACTTCCGAGTTGCATTTTTTAGTTTTTAGGTATATTCGCCGTTTTACACGCAACCCCTTTTATAAGAAGGAACTTGTAATGTGTGTATACGTGTGCAATGATATTATGTTTTGAAATAATTTTTTCGAGGCATTATATCCCTAGATTTTAAAAAAATCGTGTGCTTCCAGAGAACTGCAACTGTCTCTTTAAGTTCATTAGGCATATCATTTCTTTTAAATAAACAGTATTCCAGTCTATGTAAAAGTCTAATTTTTTTAATACTCATCTCTTCTTTTTCATTTTTGGACCTATGATATTTATTACCGGTATATAACGCGCACCCAAAAATTTCGATCTTATTTTGGTGCTAAAAGTGATCGTTATAAACGGGATTTTTTACGATATACATTTTGTTGTTTTCTATGACTCTATGAAGATCAATGTACAAGCCTTCTTATAATATATAATTAACTTCCTTAAATATATTCCATAAAACTTCTAAAGTACAAAAATAATTTATCTTACCATTAATTGCATGCGATACCTATTAGGAGCACATATCTAATCACCATGCCTAATTTAGATTGCTCAAAATAACCAGATATTTTAACCAAAACCGATGTTGATTACTATCTAAAGCATTGAATTTCTTAATCTTTAAGCAGGAAAATAATATATGAAAAAAAAACTCTTGTTATAAATTTTTATGAAATGTTAAAAAAAAAGTAAGAAAATTATATTATTAAAATATAATAAATGAATAAATGGAAAAGTAGTTGACTTTAATGTTTATTAACTTGAAAATTAATTACAATAGTTCGGTAAGTGTATATTAATAAATAATTATATAAATTACATTAATGATACAGAACATTAGATACTTGAATAGTTGATATTTTATAATTTTTTTTTGCAACAAGGATGAACAACAGTAATAACAACATCTTGAAGTTATATAAGACAAAATTTCTGAGAATATTTAAAATTTTCTCATTTATTTTGAATATTTTGTACACACTTTGTATTTTTATAAATATCTTATTGAACCATCAAACAGACAAAAAAATTTCTCTTATATTACAATATAAATTATCCTCTACAGCTTACAGAGCTATTTTTTAAAAATTTGTAATAAATCCTTTCAATTTGTCTGGTGAGATTTGAAGTTTTACTCCTGTGCATTTTATTATGTCACGTGTCTGCAGTTATTCTTTCTTCCTTTCGATGTGTATGCAGCTGCTTTGTTTGGTTTATGCAACAGCTATCTCTAAGTAAAGAAACATAATATTTATTTTTTCAAACGTGCTTTTTACAAGAAGTATTGCTATAAAGGAAATGCAGTTCCCAAAAAGTTAACTCTAGTGTTAAGATTAATGCGAGTCTGTGATAAAATACATATTTGCAAGACCTACAAACATAATTTTTTTAAAAGCTTACTTAATAGTCTTTAATTTCATAAATGGTTTAAATTTAATGCATTTATGAAAATTGCCATATTCTCCATTCTAATATGTAATATTTAAGTGATAATGTTAGGAGAAGGAACACAAAATATTTTTTTCTCAATTTATCGTATAAGAAATCTTAATATTTTCTTATATTTGAATAAAATTTTGTTTTTTAAAATGAGAAATATATCAATTTTGATATAATCTTGTGATTTGGATATTTATAAATTATTTTATGAAGCTCTGATAAACCAAATGTGAAATTTTTGCTTATATATAAGTACTGATAAAATTTTTTTATTTATCAAGGGTAATGTGAAACACAGTATGGAATTTCTCTTTAAAATCCTATACTTAGTTGTTATTTATACTTGTCTTTCACATGGTTAAAATGAATTTGTCCTTCAAAAAGGCAAAAAATGAGTTCATTAAAACGTAACCCACGTATAAAACTTTATTTGAAAAATAAATGAACAAAAGAAAAAAAATGAGAAATGTTTTTTTTTCAACTGAGAGAAAATCAAAACAAATTTTATTGGATAGTTATCAATTGTCATTATTTAAAAAAAATTGTATTATTAGTAACAAACTTTGAAATAAATGTTTTTCTATGTCATTCAACCGTATCAATAAGTCACATAATTATAAAAAGATATCTTTGGTAGCTGCAATCTCTTCTCGTTGTTAGGTGTGTGTGTGGGGGGGCCCAGATTCTCCCTAAATTCTTCAAAAATAAAAAAAAGTGTTTTTATTTAAAAAATTAATACGCTTTAATATAGAAATCGAGTTCCACTTTCGTTTGGTCTGCTTATTGCCAAAAACGCACAATTACTATGTCATGCATCATTTAAAGATTTTTAAAATTTTTAATCCTATCAATAAAATAATTTAATTATTTGAATAGATCAATATACTAAATTTTCAGTTAGTTCAATCATAGAATAATAATTCTATATACTCACAAACATTCTTATATATTTCATGATTTCAACCGTATTGATTTAAAGATGTTGAAATAGAAATGTATTATTCATTTCACAGATTAATTAATTAAATTTTTAAAACCATTTAATTATTTTAATATCTTTTTTAGTTAATTGATTTTGATTTTCGCTGAAGATGTTTTCTTAAGCAGTGTAAATTAAAAAAAAATTCACTTACATTAAATTATTAATCCATGAAATACAGTCCAATACTATAATGATTAGATGGTAGATCATGTTAAAATTTTTAAAGAGTAGAGAAAGAGAGTGGGAGAGCTATTACGATACTAATACATGCTGTTATTGTCGTGTGTTTTTTATTCTAGGGTACACATGAAATACAAGCGGAAGAACAGAGACATACAATACAAGCAGAATAATACAGACATTTATTACAGATGATGATTCCAGCATATAACAAGAAGGAGTGCACTGCTTTTTATTCGAAACGGGAATCCATTACAGGCGAAAGTCGACTTCTTTTCCCGAAGAAAATACAACTACGACTTACTAGGGATTTGAGCCCACTTGGTTACAAGCCGAGAGTCTATATAGTATTTCATAATATATAATATTTCATAAGTATGAATTTTGTAAATATTTGATATGTTAGAATAAAATACGATCTCAATGAGAGAGAAAAATGTCTTACTGGTCCAGAAATTAAAGATCGTAAAGTCTTGAAGCATGAAATGTATTAAAATAAATTATGTTTATATTAATCAATAGGCTATAACAATCTATCACAATATAAACAGAAAAGGTCAAATAAAAATTCATTTTGGATTACATGCCCATAAATTTCAAATAAACATCGTTATATCACAAACATTTCAACGAAATGCTAATAGCAGTCATTGACCACTTACGTTATTCTTTAGGACACGTTTGTCACTAGAATGTATTGGAACTGAGTCACTTTCCTGTTTAAAACCTCAATTCCCACCCGGCTGGTGGCCGAGGTAGAATTCAATGATAGTCGATAATTCGTGGTCAGCATTGTCCAGTCGTGGGTTCGAGTCCAAATGCAACAGAAGACTTATCATGAAGAGGGGTTGATGCACGTCAAACTTATCGAGGTTCAAAGTCCTCTCGTTTGAGTGGTGGGAAATTTTGGAGAGTGTGATGTGCAATTTCAGGTGTAGTTTTCATCACTTAACAGATTCGTCGCTTCAAAGTGCGATGTTAAACAGTCATCCTACATGGCTAGCTTATTTTCGAATTGCCTCTGAACACTTCAGACCCTTCCTTAGCAGTATGGTTAAAACACTTTTCTCCATTTAAATTTGTATGGATATTGTAGACAGTCAACCATCGTAAAATATAAAAAATCTGGTTTAAGAGAATGCATAATAAATATTTTCGATTAATACTTATGTTTTAAAAAAATTATTGTTTAACATTACATTTAGAGTATAAAACAATCAATATTGCTGCGTTAATTTTCTTTCTTTTTTTTATTATTGGAATTCACCGGAGTTCACTATTTTACTATTGGTATTCACAATTGGTTTTATTCACCATTTCCTAATACTGAAATCTTATTAGCATAAGTACAAGCATGTACTCTCTCTCGCCTTAACAGATACATACGAATAAATTTAACAATTAATTTGAGTGGCAATAAAGACGGAATGTTATAAATTATAATATTGATACAATAAAGACGGAATGTTATAAATTATAATATTGTTAATTAAGTATTTATTTTTCATTAATGCCATAAATGATAAATCAACTTGCTCAAGCTAATAATAATAATAATAATAATAATAATAAAGCTATAAAAGAATATTTTTTAAAAAATTCGGTATTCGAGTTGAATTGGTGCAAATATTGTTTTGAAAGCTATGTAATGTATTTCTTTGTTTAAATTTTATAAGTTTAAGTTATTAAGTAAGTATTTAGTAATGTTTAATAACCATAAATAAAGTGTCAGAATTTGGAAATAATTCATTGTAAAATGTGTCGATTAGGGTTACAGTAAATATACTTTTATTTCTTTATTTATTCATAAACATACAAATTTTCCTATGGTAATTTAATTCAATGGAGTGTATTTAACGATAATGTCAGCAATTTTTATAAGTACTTTACTTATTTTACGTTACTTTGTCTCATACAGCGATTGTTATCGGAAGGCTTAGTTTCAAAGGCAGTCGATAGATGGCAGTGATATATATTCATAGCAAAAGATTATTGAGAAGGAGAGAAATTGTTTTCTTGTTATACAAAATAGAGCGTTGAAGAGCTTTTTTTTTGCAGCAGTGAGCTTGACCACTTTATAAATTATCGAATAGAGTAAAATATTAGTGAAAAGTAAATTTTCATAGAAAATTTTAATTTTATTCCCTCTATTTATCAGAGAACACTAGCTCTATTAATGTTTTTGTTTAATTATTTGCATTAACAATTAGTCACATCTTTTGTGATGTAACAATTCTATGGCAGCGAATGCATTACTAAATTCACAACAGAGTTAACTAAAATATCAGAATAGTCTGGAGGAAAATAATACGGTATTTTAAATTTAGCGTATTTATTTCAAGACACATTAGAAAAATATGCGGAATTTTCTTAAACTCTATGAATATACACAGAAGTTTGTACAAACAATTTCTTGATTAAGAGCACAAGGTAATATCATGAATTTTGATAGTATTTAGTTGTCAATATTGATATTTTATTTAACTATCCATAAAATTAAAAATTAAGTATGTGCACAGGAATTGACTGGAAAAAAAATGAAATGAAAGTTACGTATTTGAATGCAAATTATCTGAGTTCGTTGGGTTATACCTAATTTAAAATATTCAAGTGAAATTAAAAAGATTTCTGGCGTTAGTATACATAAAAAATGTATATGATTTTAAATTAAAATTATATAAGTGAATTCAAATTTTATCTAGATTTCTGTACATACAACACAACTACATTGTAGAAGAAAAAAAAATTCAATTCAATTGTAATCCTATGGACATTGTAATTTGAAGATGATCTACTTTATTATCGAACTAATTATTGTTACATTTTCAGTTAAATTCATAATTGTTGATTTTTCAAATGTTTTCTTTTAGCATATATAGTATGAAACTTTTCAATCAATTTTAAATGAAAAATGAATGCAGTATTTGACTGTTTCCCTCAGGTAAAATTTTTAAAAATATGTAATTCAAATAATTTTTTCTAATTTTTTCTTGGATTTTCAAGTAGGTCTCTCGATTGTAGATATTTTTACTTTAATATAACTCAGTTAAAACATTAATTTATTATAGTAAAATTTAAAATTACTATATCATAGGATGCACTAGTACTATTTCTTTTTGATCAAATGATAAACCACATTTTGTTATTTTTTTCCAGTGTCAAGGTACCCTGCGCCCCCGGCAATGCGGGGGGCGCAGGGATTCTAAGGGGCCCAAACCTTCAGTGACACCATGTACGTATTTGGGCTTGGGACCCAAAACATGACTTTGCAAGGGTCTAAATATTCTGAGTTACGCCACTGCTTTACTCCTAATATAAAATAAATATTTATTAATCTTTATTTATTATTTAATTTTAATTTGTCTGCTATGTTTAACGATAAAAATGTTTTGTCTTATATATGTGCTTTCTTAATCAATAAAATAGTGTTCACTTACTTTTGTAAGCCTTGAGCTACACTTCATTGCATAGCTGGGCTTTTAAATGAGCCTTGAACAACAGCGAAATAAATAAATAAAACAAATGTGCAGCAATAAGTCATTCTTTTTTATTATAAGTAAGTATCCCGTTAATATTCTCTATTATATTCTATAATTTTAGTTGGATTCAGTTCCGAAATGAGAGTTTATATTATTACATTACGTCTTTCTGTAAAGAAAAACTGTTTTTTAATAGTATCTGAAGAGTAAATAAAAATTTTAAAAAACAAACATTTACCCCAAAACTGATTTCTGGTTTCTTCCTTTTCTGTTAAGGATTTTACAAAACTTGTGGAAGTAATACATCTCCTTTCATGCAAATTTGACGTTTGTATCATCCCTCCTTCATAATGTTACAAAAGTAAATCTAATAATTGGATATTTTTAGCAATTAATTTAATAATATTACAAAAACTCATGGATTTAAAATATTGATCATATTCGTGTTTTTAATATTTAAAAATATATTGTGCCACTTTCCAAATCTTCTCGAACACATTCTTCCACTTATTTCACTGTAGTGGCATATTCAAATGTCGATACCTTTTAACAATATTCAATAAAAGCCTTTCATTACACATGAAATAGAAAATATACTGCAAATAACTTCTGAAGTAAAAAAAAGTGATTATTTTGTCAATTTTGTGAAGAAAAAGTGAAACTTTTGCTAATTTTGTAATATTGAATAATTATTTCAAAAAATATTGTTTAACTCTTGAGTGCACTTTGTACGTCATCTCACTGAATATCCTTTTAATTGCCGTTTTATTATGATCACCTCGCCAATTTGTGTCCTTAATATAGCTTTGAGTCTTTTTGACATGGATTCTACGAGCTGTGGATATGTTGCTTGAAAACTCTGAGATCATGCTTGAGTAGCACTTTCCAATAGGATGATCTTGAATAATTTTTCTAGATGTTGGATGGCTGCTTCAACCCCGTCATGTTCCTCAAAACAACTCTGTACAAAAATGGAGCTATGGCAGGACATATTATCTGATTAAAAGTAGCCATTGCCATTGGGATCTATCATAATTATTACTAGATGTACCTGGTCACTATAATGTTTAGGTAGGATGTTTTACTCAGACATCCATGTCCATGAAATAGAGCCGGAAACATGCTAGGAAAATATTCCCTAAAGCATCGCAGTAACATACATCAGCTTTAAGAGTTGTAGAAATTCATTTTGGGTCTACGCTTTTGTGTTCTTTCCGCTAAACCCTAAATTTGTTAATTTGCATGTGTATCTGAAAACGGGATTCATAGAGAGTACAACACTATGTTTTCTCAATTATCCAAAGCCCGATTCGAATTTGAGACGTCTATCTTATTTGCTGCAAACAACTGCGTTTGCATTTTAACTGTGTTAACAACGGTATATGCATACGATGCATCGTATGGGCCGTGGAACACTGCACTCAAAGATAATTTGAGACGTACTTTGCTTAAATTCTGTCTCCAATATCTGTAATTTACTTTTCTGTTTTCTTTTACAATACAAGAGATTCTGCATTTCCCCAATTATTTACCTCTCGGTAACAACTCTGGTGGTGTGATATCTATGTAAACTTGTATCAAACATCACGCGATGACGATCGTTTTGGCGTGGTCAATAAAGTACTAGCGCTCGGAACGGAAGGTACCCAGGTCGAATCCTTCCTTCCTTCATTGGTGACCCTGGCCGTACAAAGGAACCGCACCTTTCACGCGCCGCAGTCGGGGAACCATCTATCCACCGCAAAAGCAACCAAACCGTCAAGCATTGACTCAAACAAGCCGTCACTCAACAAAGCCCTCTCACGCAAATGACACAGTTCTCAAGTCGTCACGCAAAATGACGCAACCCACAAAGTGACGCAACTGCTCACATGCTCGCCATGAATATGGTATCATTCGTTCGCCTATTCGCCGAATCACTGGCATGGGGGTATGTGGCGGTGTGGTATCTATATAAACTTGTACCAAACATCACGCGATGACGATCGTTTCGACGTGGTCGATAAAGTACTCGCATTCGAAACGGAAGGTACCCAGATTGAATCTTCCTTCCTTCACAACCAAGTGGCCGAGGTAGTTGAGTGGTCCTGGTCACGAACTCGATATTGGTGCTGTCGATTCATGGGTTCGATTTTCCACGGTTACATACTCACCGTGTAGAAGGGATGATGCAAGTTAAATCTGTCACAGCTTGAAGTCCTTAAGTTGACGTGGTAGGAAAGTTTGGAGAGAGGTGTATTAGTTCAGGTGTAATCCACGTCATCTGATCAAAGTTCACAATTTCAAGGTTCGTCGCCATTAGCCGTCGTATATATTTAAAATGCGATGCTAATAAAAATAAATTCCATTTAAATAGGTAACGGCGATATTTGCCCATTTAGACCCAGTCTTCTACCTGATATATATTCCACTCTTGGTACACTGCCACTATAGTTGCTCTTGAACATTTTATAATTACGGTGATTTCGCTAATATTTGTTCCATGCATCTGAGCTCCTTCTATAATTTATTATTATCAAAGCTCATTAATTAACTTTTCTCTATATATTCAAGAGTATTTAACGTATACTATAGTATTAAGAAGTGGCATGTCTTCGGGCCACTGAACCATAAAGCTATTCCCAAGACCTTATGATTTAATATTGCAATGATGTTATGGAGTTTCAACTTTGTGTAAGATATAATAAGGAAAGAAGAATTCTTATTGGATACTTTCTAAGGAACTTGGCTTTTTTAAAATTTACCTTACCCTCTAGAGACAACACTGCAACGATAAACGAAAGCTCAGTTGCAAATATATGTCAGGTAGTTTTAAAAAAGTGGTCGCTCAGTGTAGATAAATAATATTTAAATAATAAAATGATGCCTTTCGTAAGATACAAATTATCAATGTTATGTCTCTCATAAAAAAATTATTTATTTGCATTTATATGTTACATCATTAAAGTTTTCATAGAATTACTTATTATTTTTACCTAGAGCTTTTATTCATGAAAATTTTTGAATGAACATAATACAATGCAATATTAGAACTCATTCTAAAATAATTACCTGATATGTGTGGGGCGAAAGGTAATTTCAGAGTTTTAAAAAATGTTCTCTTTGATTCTCCGAAAGTTCTTGGATTTGTGGATGACTTTTAAATACACATTCATATATTGACTAATAAAAAATCCAGAAGAATTTAAATTTTCAATTTATTTTAATAACTAACAAGAATTCTAACATTAAATTTTAACAAAATATAATGAAATACAACAAACTGTATGCATACAAAATACATTGTGAATGTAGGACAAAAAACAATACATTAGTTCATTCTAATGAACGCGAATTTTACAGGTTAGATCATGACATCTGAAAAAGATGTTAAGAAGAATTTTGATATAAAAATTGCGCGAAATATAACCCATGTAGCTTTTATTCTAAACTAAGAGTGGTTAATGCTAATGCTTTATAAACTCTGCAAAAATGCTTAAAGTATGATAAATTCGAAGGGTTTCATTTAAATTTGACAATTATTAGGGTAGGTTTTCGATAAACTTTGTATTAAATGTATGGATTGAAAAATATGTAATACCAGAAAGAAACAAACAAATTGTCTTTGGAAGATGAAGAAACAAAAGAGCATTTATGACATGTTGTAGAGGATAAGTTTTTCTATTTTATATTTTCGATGCTATAATTTTCAACTCTGCACCTATACAAAAATTGCAACAGGTATGAGAGATTAGATAGGTCTTAAAAGTTGCAAAATAGATTATTTTAAGGTAAAAATACTTATGTCATTAAGGGAAATAAACAAAGAGACAAATGTTCCTTCATAGAGATAATGAAATAGTGACAATATATATATATATATATATAAAATATGGACCTACAAATAAATGAGTCTTTTGAAGTTTTTCCTCAATGAATTTTCGACTGACATTAATATATTTGTATTCAAACGCATCTTATTGTAGAATAAGAAAATATTGCGATCGATAAATAAAGTTTGAATATGAAAAAAAAAAGTATCTAAAAGGGGTATTTTCTGTAGTATCTGATTGCTGACGTATACGTTAAATGAAAAAAATTTTAATGTAATGAGTATACCATAATAATAGGAAAAAATATACAAGTCGTTCTTACAGGATCATCAGAATTTCGATGCGTCTGAATGAACAAACATACTGTTGTTGATGAATAACACAAAAATACTGGTGATAAATTGAAGGTATCCTAATATTTATGGAGATACCTACAGACGAAAAATTCCCCTCAATAATCAAGTGACGGGATATCAGAAGGGTAATCAGCATCGTAGTAGGACCAGTACAATGTATTGATTCGATTGCATTTTCTTTATGCTTAAAGTATTTTGGCTTAAATATATTTCAGGGGGGTCTAATGAAATATTATAGTTACATTATGGATTTTCAAGTGATGTAAAACATACATACTATTCTAACTCCTTCGAACAGTGAACAGAAGAGTTTTTTAATCAACACAAAAGTTCTGCTTCTAAGAATGTTTACTGCAAATGTTTATTAATTATACACCAAAGTTTCTTGTATTGACTAACAATGTTATAAGAACAAAGAATTGTCAATGTGGTAATAATTATGATAAGGTCATTCTTTAAAACACTTTATCCTTTTTTATGTTCAATTATGTTATCACAACGTAAAAAAGTGCGTTATCATACGTCGTGTGATATAGAATTTTCAATTAAAATTATAATTCTCTTTTCACTTATACACTTCTGACTCTAATAAGGCAAAAACTTTAAGATAGTTTACATCACCAAAAATTTTCATTACTCTTAACTAAAGTCTTGACTGATATTGTAACTTTTATAAACAGGAGACAATATCAGCAGTACATCTGCAATATGTTGAGTTTTTTTTGTGCTTAATAAATTTTTCAAATCTTTTTCCAGTCGAGAGTCACTTTTCCCCTTGAGAGTTGACTTTGACCGATATTAATGAAATGAAGAATTTTATGTGGTCAACAGTGTATGCCCCATAATTCCTTAGAGTACAATTCACTTACTGCAATGTCATGTTTGTGTGCAGATATGGTAAGTCGCATGACCCTTTTAGAGTCAAATCGTTTTGTCCTCTAATTTTTTTTTTTGCTCTAGATTAATATAAAATACACGGTCACAATAATTTATCCACAATATTTTATTTTTAAAATTCTAGTAAATATACTTTATTTCAGCACATTTCCTTGGTGTAGACATATTCTTTGTATAATATACGTCCCAGCACAGAATATTTAAATAAAACAATTATATCCGCGCAAAGAAAATAAACATTAAAATTAATTATATCAACTGATATTTTTTTCAGAAAGAAAAGCAGTTAAGTATATCTCTATTACGTTAATATAAGTAGAAGCTTAATACTACGTTCTTTGTTTGATATAAATTACAATTCTTGGTTTATGTTACTTAGTTCATCTCTAAGGCTAATCTTAAATTAAAAGTTGAGCATGAATTCTGTTATTGCTAATAATGTTTTATTCTTCGTCGAAATCCTACATTTTCACTGTTCAGTTGTATTAAGAGCGACATTTTACATAAATAACCGTTGGTTAACACGTGTACATGAGCCGCCATACAAGGAAAGACGAAATATATGTTCTGTGATGAAATTTAAATGTTATAAATACATTTTTTATACATAGATTTATCGTTGATAACTGTATAGTAAGTTTCACTTTTTTTCAGAATTATCATATGAATTTCTGTTTTTCTAAAGTAAAAAAAAATATTTCTTCGACAAGACAGTTTTTTATTTTATTTCAGAAGATAAGAAATTTTTATTTCTGTGTTCCGTAAATATATGTTCCTGAATAGTATTTTACTAGTCTAGATTGGTAATATATATTTCGAAAAAAATTTTTTAGCTTTCTGCATATACAATTTAAATACTTTATTAGTCTACAAGAAGAGTAAAAAATGGAGAAGTCTTACCATATAGTGTGTCACTTACAATACAATTTCACTTGTGTTCCAAGCACTTGTAAATATTTTCTAACATATCAGACAAAATAGATACTGCAGTGTAGCATTCTCTGTTTTGTTCTTTAAAATATTTTATTAGCATCCATCTTAATTTCATTATTTCTGACATTCCTCTATCGGTTCAAATTTTTGTTAATTTAGATAAAAACATATTAAATAAAATTATAGTTATATTCTGGTTATGAAAATTAATTAAAAATAAGTATTTCTTTTTGTGTAAAATTGCAGAACTCGGAATTTGAAACAAATGAAAGTTATATAGACAGAGATTTGTGTGTGTGTGTGCTTTTTTTTATAAACTGTGATTTGTTGAGTTTTGTTTTGACTTTAATTAATAAATGTATATTTTTAATTTCTAGAGATAGTAATAAAAGCAAAAAAATATATAAAAAAGAGCTTATTTTAAGGCTGTTTTCGCCATATTACCAAGAGCGTGAACTTAACGCGGAGCACATTTTCGGACAGAAAAAATACCTCAATGTTCATATAAAATTGTAGCATTGTAACCCATACATTTGTTTATAAGATGGTGTTTTTAAAATTTAAAAATATTTCATAAATAATTAGTTTTTTTTAACATGTTAAGGGATAGCTCATTTAGCATTACGGTATAGGAGAAAGAAAGCGAAACACACATTTTATAAAAGAAAAAATATGTCAACTCGTATAAAAATGAGTAGTATAATAAAAATAAGTGATTTTCTACAGGATAGTGTAGCCAGAATATAATAATAATGTTTGAGTACTTTTATATATGAAAAAATATTCCCCCGAATATGGGTCCTATTCTTTAACATTAGCCGAAAACAGCCTTAAGATGCTCAATATTTCTTTTCTTAAAAAATTTCCCAATTATTCATCTCTCTCTGTCTCTCTCTCTCTATATATATACACACCGTACTTACTTGAATCTAAGCCGCACTTTTTTCCATTGCTATTGAAAATTAAGTGTGGCTTAGAATGGAAGACTGAAAAATTTGTTTGACTGAAGAAAAAAATTGAACATTATACTGGCGGTTAGAGCTATTAAAGGTGCATGTAAGCATCTAAATGTTCTTAGAACTGGAAAAAAAAATTAATTATTCGCTTTGTAATAGTTCTTATTTTAATTTCGTAATATTATATATAGTTACCGATAACCTATTTTACTCTATTTTTTATTTTTTCATTAAAACATGTTAAGAATTTGGGGTGTGGCTTAGAATCGATAGTGGCTTAGATCCGAATAAATATGGTATATATTTCTAAATATTTAAAAAACCATAATCCAAGAGTTTTAAAAAGTAATCCCTTTAATTCACTATAAAGAACCAACACAAAAGAAGTCGTAGTAAAACATTTCTGGAAATAAATATTCTTCTTTAGTGAAATCAACAGCCAACATGTTATACATAGGAGAAATATAAACATAAATATACACTGCTGGACAATTGCTAAGGACGGATAACACTATCATCCATAGAAATCACAAAATGAAAGGAAGCAAAATGTAGAAAATTAGAATAAGTGCGGGATATTAGTAAGAAGAAGTATGAGTATATGCACATTTTTTTCCCACGTCTGTTCATCACGTGATAGTGTTCATAAGAGCTTTAAAGGTTTTGACGCGTGTGGACAGTTGTTGTTTCAAGTCAAAGTTTTACACGAAAGATTTAATAGACGAACTTAAAATTTTTGGCATGTCTTCCCGACATCACATAGATGATTTTATGCGTGGCCGAATTATTGGAAAGATCGAAGAAGGGCGAAAAATAACAGATGTTGCCAGGGAATTCGACATCACTCACAGCGTTGTTTCACGGCTGTGGAAGTCATTTAAAACTACTGGAATGTGTAGTAGACGGCACGGGGAGGTCGTGTTAGAAGTACGACGCCTGCAGAAGACAGATATATCGTCCTATCAGCAAAAAGGAACAGGCGCACCACAGCTCAGCAGGTGGCAAATCAGTTTCTTGCTGCCTCAGGAAAGCAGATCTCCCGAAAAACTGTTGCCAGACGTTTGAGGGGAGGAGGACTATACGCACGCAGACCTGTTGTGTGTGTCCCATTGACCAGACAGCACCGTACTGCCCGTTTGCAATGGTGTCGTGAGCATCACAATTGGACAGAACAGGACTGGGCATGCGTACTATTCTCAGATGACAGTAGGTTCAGTCTGTCATCGGATTGTAGACGCCAACTGATCTGGCGTGAGAGTGGTACTGCTTATCATCCAGAAAATATCCAGGAAAAGGACCGATATCCGACATGCAGTATCATGGTGTGGGCCGGCATCATGATTAATGGCCGCACGCGCCTACATGTGGTTGCGAATGGGACTATGACGGGCCAACGATACATTGATGAAGTTCTACTTCCTCATGTTCGTCTTTTCCGTTGTGCTGTAGGTGATAAATTTGTTTTTATGGCCGACAACGCAACATGTCATCGAACACTCGCTGTTCAGGATTGTCTAGACAGCGAGGGTATTCAACGTCTCGTATGGCCAGCGCATTCTCCAGATCTAAACCCCATTGAAAATGTGTGGGATGCTTTGGGGAGGCAAGTTGATGGTCGAAACTATCCTCCGACAAACAAGAACACCCTCATCCGTGCACTCACAGAGGAATGGGATAAATTGCCTCAACAGCTGCTGGATAATGTTGTGCAAAGTATGGTACGACGTGTGGAATGTTGCATCACACTCCACGGTGGACATATCCCGTACTGATACCTTTCTTTAAGGTGCCTGCTGACTTTTAGATGCATTGTTCCATTTCTCCGTACGCAGATCAAATGAACATTTTTTTTTTTTTTCTTTCAGATGTTTCACAGCTTTTGTACTTTCCAGAACAATAAATATTCTTTATTCTAATGTCTGAACAGTGTGGCAACTATATTTTATCCTACTAGGCCTCATGTCTCGCTTAATGTTATGCTACATAGCAATTTGTGATCCGTCCTTAGCAATTGTCCAGCAGTGTATTATTAAAACAATTTTTTAAAAGGAGAAATTGTAAAAATACAATTACCGTAAAATCCGGGGTATAACGCGCTCCTATACTTTCAAGCTTCATTTTTAAATTTTAAGATATATTCGCGTATAACGCGCACCCTCTTTTTTGCGATGGAATCCGTAATGTACATTTTAGCACTGCTATTATATTTTAAAGCCATTTATTCGAGGGATTATCCCAGGATTTTGAAAAAAATAGTATATTTCTAGAAAAACAACTCTTTAAGTTCATAAGGTGTGACATTTCTTTTAAATAAACATTATTTGGATATTTTTAGAAGTCTAAGCTTTTTTTTTATGCACATCTCTTTATTTTTGAAGCTATATCATTTTTATACGAGGCGTATAACGCGCACCGGTAGATTTCGATCTTATTTTTTGCATTAAAAGTGCGCGTTATACGCCAGATTTTATGGTGATAAACTATAGAAAATTTGGATAATATCCGAACAAGTTAATTGGTAGTAGCATCTATGATAAAATAATAAATATTAAGATGTAATTTAATGTGCACAAACATAAAACTTACTACAAATGTGATGTCGTCCATCCGGTATAGTGGTTGGCGAGGCTGATTGCTGTGCCGTAGGGCCTGGGTTCGAATCCCGGAGAAGGCATGAATGTTTGTAAATGTATAGTGCCTTTGCGGCATGGGGATACTCTAAATAGCCGTTCACCTGCAAGTCCTCTCACGAGGTTGGTGTAAGGGGAAGAGATATGGGAGGCCCCTGACTCTTCAGGGTCCTCCCATCTAAATTGGGGAGGAACCGAGCTAAATCGTACTATTACCTGTATGGTGCTCAAGGCTACGGCTAACGACAGGCGTACATCTAGCCCCTTGTCAAGATAAATTTCGTGGGCCTGGATCTGACGCAGTCGAGATCAGGTAGCATAAGAAACAACAACAAACATGTTACTTAAGGAAATTTACAGGGTAACATATTCTAAACAGTATTTTATAATTTTTTTTAAAATTATGAATTTGTCAGAGTTTTCTTGACTAAATTAGAAATTCATTATAAACCGTTACGTTTTATACAACTATAAATTTATAAAAATGAATATTAGTTATCCAGAATGGAAATTTAATCATGTTAAAGTGAAAAGCACAACTTTTATTTTTTTAAAAAAAAACCATTTAATTTGGTATTCATAATATGTAAAGATGCACCATGGTATTCTGCTGTTCTTACTCTTAGTTTTGATAAGGCTTAAGTAACTAGAATGTAAATGTTAAATTAGCCATTGTTTAGTTGGAGAATATCATATTTTTATCAAAATTAATTCGAATATCACAGTATCAATGTATTTAATGTGAATATTTTGAGAAATAAGACAGTGCAGTAAATTGAAATTAAATGAAATCAGAAATAATATATAACCCTAATTCCCTTTAAGGTATCCGACTACGTTCGGATCCGTGATTTTAAAAAAGCGCATAAATGGATAATTTTCATGATATTTAGTGTCACTCTGATTAGAATAAATGCATAGAATTGTTTTAAGGATATTTTGGTAAAAAAAAATATATTTAAATACAATATTTTGGCAAAAAAATTAACTCAGAATAATCTTTTTTCCAAATGTTCTCCTTTTGTGAAAAATGGTTCCATTATAATAATATTTTGCCTGTATGTAGCTCAGACCTCTGTACAGAGGCTCAACTAGAATTTTTGAAAAATTCACATTATTTTCAGAGTTACCACCAATTGAAATAATTATTCGCGTTTTTTTCTTAAAATTGCTCCCCTCTGTTGTCGTAAAATATGAATAAACCCACTTCTAAGTTATATATTTCAAAAATTCTATTTGAGCCTCTGAACAGAGGTCTGAGCTATATACAAGCAAAATATTATTATAATAAAAGCATTTTTCACAAAAGGAGAACATTTTGAAAATAGATTATTCTAAGTTAATTTTTTGCCAAAATATTGTATTTAAATAATTTTTTTTGTCAAAATGTCCTTAAAACAATATTTTATGCATATATTCTAATCTAAGTGAAACTAAATATCATGGAAATTATCCATTTATGCGCTTTTGAAAATCACGGTTCCGAACGTAGTCGGATACCTTAAATTTGTTATACTAGATATCATAGAATTCTGAGGCAATTTATTTTATTTGATTATTAGATATTATTATAATTGATAAAGCTTAGACTTTAATTTAGGGCATGCCAACCAAGATATACAGATTCCTTGCATTGATAATCTAACCGAGACTGTCGATGGTCTTCCCTTGAAAAAAAGAATTGGTTCGAACCCTGATGCTTAAATATTGATGCACGTTTAAACAGTGCAGGCTTAAACTTCTTCCTTATCGTATGATGGAATTTTGGTGAGTTGGACACCAACTTACGGGTTGTCTTCCTAATTTGGATCTTGACTCAAAATTGTGAAGTTCATCACTATTTTTGTTTTAGCTGCTTTCGTGTGACGCTAATTAATAATCAATCTCAGCCCAAGATTCAATTGTTACTTATAGTGAGTGTGATACACTATACAATTGTAATGTTAATTTACAAAATATCCAAGTATTTGGCCCTTTTTCGTATAATTATGTATGTAAATACGGATAAATTTTTTACACATGAAAAATAGGTCATTAATTATCCCATTTCTAACCGATCCATCGATTTAATACGAATTATCCCTTGATCTGTTCCTAACAGATAGCACACAAAAGATGAATAAACATGTGGTCAGTGCAAAATATGTTATAATGGCTTTAGTTTTGGAGATCTAATTATATGTAATCGATTTTTTATATATATATATATATATATATATATATATATATATATATATATATATATATATATATATATATATATATATATATATATATATATATATATATAAATGATAAATGTAATAATTCCCTCTAGCATCCTTTTAATTAACTCTTTTAATAATATTGAAATAATCTTTTAATTATTTGGTTCGAAACTAACACCCTGATCTTAATCGTAATCGACTAATATTATTACATCAGAAATCGCCCATTCTATCCAATCAGAACTACGATTACGTAATCATCACGCGCTTGCACTGTTGGTATAAAACCAAACTTCTTCCTCGCTCTTCCTCTCTGCCTTCATAATGTAAAAGTGTAAATAACTTCAACTCTGTGTCTTTGTGTTGTGTCCGTCAAGATGTCACTTCTGCTTGTCTCCTGTCCGCTCTGCTTTATAATCGTCGCAAGTTTATCTCGTCAACATGAAAATGTACCGTAATTTTCTCCTAAGCTTTTGAGATGTGTACGTCACAATAAAGAAGCTGTATGTTCACTGAAGATGTATTAATGAAACTCTGCTAACAATCGACAAAATATACTATTCGGCCAATACTTTACAGAAAGTCGACAGGACAGTTTTCTGCCGTGAGGATATGAAACGAGTTCAAATTCAAGAAAGAAAGCAAGCTTAGAAAAGTTTATTAAAATTCCTGATGTTTTCAACTACTTCGTGAAACAGGGAAATCGCCTTTCAAGTTGTGCGTCGGCTTCGTTTTCATCAAATTAATCCAAAAAAGTTTTGGGAATAAGCCTATAACGGGTTCTTGTTTCGTCGAGAAGTGCAACCAATCAGAGCTCTTACTGCAAAAATGTCACGTGGTCAGATATAAAAACCGATGTCTCTGGAAACCTCTCTCTCTCTTCACTCGTTTCTCTGTAGTCATGTAGCTGGCTGCAGCGCGTTCTGAGTGTGTCTTTGTCTGTGTTTGTGACATGATGTTTGCTTCTTGTAAAGAGTGTTTTTTTCCAGGTATAGAAGTTTAAGTTGGCATTACTTTCCAAGATGGCAACCGATTTAACAGTTGTCAAGTGATTAATACTCAGTTTGGTTTGGCAATTCATCAAAACGATCATCAAGCAAGGCGTAGATTCGTCGAATGCGCCCAAAACGAGATTGCCGTTGTTCCCGATTTTCATAAGCGAATTTTATTTAGCGATGAAGCGCACTTCTGGTTTAATGGCTACGTCAACAAACAAAACTGCCGCATTTGGAGTGAAGCTAATCTACAAGTGTATGTCGAAACACCGTTACATCCAGAAAAACTGACTGTTTGGTGCGCTTTATGGGCTGGTGGAATCATTGGTCCGTACTTCTTCAAAAACGATGAAGGCCACAACGTTACAGTCAATGATGATCGGTATAGAGCCATGATTACGAACTTTTTCATTCCTGATATGAACAATCATGATGTTCAGGAGCTGTGGTTCCAACAAGACGGCGCAATATGTCACACAGCTCGTGCCACAATCGATTTATTGAAAGACACGTTTGGTGACCGCCTAATTTCACGTCTTGGACCTGTGAATTGGCCTCCAAGATCTTGTGATTTAACACCGCTAGACTTTTTTCTGTGGGGCTGTGTAAAGTCATTGGTCTATGCGGATAAGCCACAAACGCTTGACCAATTTGAAGACATTATTCGCCGTGTTATTGCCGATATACGGCCACAAATGTTGGAAAAGTCATCGAAAATTGGACATTCAGATTGGACTACATCCGAGCCAGCCGTGGCAGTCATATGCCAGAAATCCTATTTAAAATGTAATGCCACAAGATTATCTTTCAAATAAAAAAAAATTCATGTCAATCGAATAATGCATCGTTGTTTTATTGCAATTTAAAGTTCTATACCTCTAAAAAAACACCCTTTATGTGTAATGCCGTCCCTACTGGATCTTTATGTGTTCCCCACACACACACACACACAGATGTGAAATAAAATAATAATGATTTTTCGATATTACCGTATTCGACCACGCTCCACGTAACATGGAAAATCACACCACCGGCCACACCCTATCTATGGCTCGCTACAGAAAGTAAGATTCACTCGGCACATCTTACAATATGATTACCAATCTTCCAGAAAAATAATAGGAATATATATATATATATATATATATATGTATGTGTGTGTATGTGTGTGTGTGTGTGTGTAATGGTGTCGAGTGCGGTGAGTGATTTTACATATTTTTTTGCACATGTTGTGGTGATCTAATTCCAGCTGTTGAAGAGAGGATGCATGGTGGGTTTCAGGACATTTTTTCTTCTCAAGATATGGATATGATGTGCAACAAACACATAATTAGAAGTAACATATCACAGCATTACGGTGATCAGTCAGCCACATAATAGTACAAAAAGTTGTAGTACACTTTCATAAGACGAATAATACACAAATAACACATATACTAGCTGCAACTGATCAAGACATGACAAAGACAAAAAGACAAAGAACTCTGGCTATTTATATGAAGTGGCGAATCATCCCGTGTGACTTTTTACGGAAGCTATGACGGGCGGGAAGCTATCGCTCAAAGTTTCTGACGCAAACTTACTTTTAAAAGATGCAAGCTGTTAATTTCTAAGATTCGAGTGAGTGAATACTAACGCCACTCTATTCAGCTACTTTAGGGCTTTGGGCGATGAACCTCGTAATTTTGAACCATGGTCAAGTGACTTTCTAAGATTCGAAAATTCCTGATATATATATATATATATATATATATATATATAGTCTTATTCTCTACAAACAAGGGATAACACCCAACAATCAAATTTTAAAAACACATAGACAGTAGGAAAATCACACGATGAAGGACGCATGAGCAACCGAGATTAAAAATTATAAAATGGATGCTGCAGTATTATAAACATTGCTGATTTAGGACAGCTAATGTATAAAATAATTTACATAAAAATGGGGTTGAACATGTTTTTTGGCAAGCCAACCTTCCCCCTTTATGTAAATAATATTGAGCAAAAACCTATTGAAAGTAATGGATTGGAATATCTAAATCCATTACAAGATAGAGGTAACTTACCTAAAAATTGCACTTAAAAATGTATAGCCCGGGCTAAATCTGAGTACAACAAATAAGTTATTGTCAGATTCTGGACCCTAATGCAGATTTAAATCATGTGAATAGCTAAAATGTGTGTAGCACTTAACAAAAGTGTAAAAATAGTGGAAATAAAAATTAATAAGAGAGTTACAACTTACAATAACTTTAGTAACACTAGACTGTATATGAATAAAATAATAATAAGTAATTTTATCTAATATTAGAATATGGAGGTAACTATAACTATGAAATATGTAAGTTTATAGTAATAAACTATTATCAATATCAGAATTTTTGATATATATATGCTGTGAATATTTCTTTTCAAACAAATTGCTTCCTAACGAAATTAAGAAGTAAATCTAGAAATACAAGCGTTCGTTTTTCCTTTCAAATCGTCAGACAATTAATTCGGAAAGTTTCTTTAATTCCTGTATTAAAATTCTGGAACTTATATCTTTTATTCTGATCTTATATGCTAGTAACTAGCTTTAGATTATTAGCTAGTTAAAAGCTCACACGATAAACAATTATATTAAAATTGTAAATCTCCTTAATTTTTTTGAAAGAATAGAACTCTTTTTTTTACGTAAATTATTTGGTCAAATGATGAAAATTTAAAGAATTGAATGCACAGTTGAATATTATAAATTATTCTAGGAAAATGTATAAAATTCCGTATTGCAATTAATTATCATAAAAATAAAAATAAAGAGAGGAGAGAAAAATCCAACGACTGCTAATGTAAAACAATAAAATGATCAAATATTCTCCGAAAGAGAGAAACAACTCACTTATATATATATATATATATATATATATATATATATATATATATATATATATATATATATATATATATATAAGAAAGTATAAATAAAACATAAAAAATGTTGCTTTGGTATCAAAGCTGAAATGACTTGTTTAATTTGAATTGTTGAACTTTTATTATTGATAATAACTAGAATACTATCGTTATTATAATCAAGTAAATAAAGGGGAGAGGAAAAAAAAAAAAACTTGGGAAATTTTATTCATGATACAGATAAAGTAATTCAAATAAATTTCAAGATTAGATTACAGATATGTGCTTCTGCAAAAATGCTGTTAGAGAAAAATGTTAATAGATTTCTGTACTTAACTATTTGAAAATGAAGTATCTTTTTAGGTTCTCATCTAAAATTTAAGGCGGTTATCATAACCGATTAGTCGAAGTGAAGAACTCGTAGTAGGAGTTGTTTCTGTGAAATTTTGGTTTCAAGTTCTAGTGCCTTTTTATAGACCTACGGTATTGAAAAGCTGATACAATTTAAATCTGTCGAGGATCAAAATCCTTAAGGTATCCGACTACGTTCAGAACTATGATTTTAAAAAGGCACATAAATGGATAATTTTCATGATATTTAGTGTCACTTAGATTAAAATAACAGTATAAAATTGTTTAAAGGACATTAAGACAAAAAAAATTATTTAAATACAATATTTAAAAAAAAAATTTACTTTGAATAACGTTTATCAAAATGTTCTCCGTTTATAAAAAATGCTTCTATACTAATAATATTTTGCTTATATAAAGTAAAGACTTCTCCAGTGAGTCTGAACTGGAATTTTTGAAAAATTCACATTATTTTCAGAGTTACCACCAATTGAAATAATTTTCAGCGTTTTTTTCTTAAAATTTCTCCCCTCTGTTGTTGTAAAATATGGATAAATCCACTTCTAAGTTATATATTTCAAAAATTTTAGTTCAGCCTCTGTACAGAGGCCTGAGCTATATATAGGCAAAATATTATTGTAATAGAAGCATTTTTCGCAAAAGGAGAACATTTGGAAAAAAGATTATTCTAAGTTATTTTTTGCCAATATATTGTATTTAAATAAATTTTTTTTGTCAAAATGTCCTTAAAACAATTTTATGCATATATTCTAATCTAAGTGACACTAAATATTATGAAAATTATCCATTAATGCTCTTTTTTATATCTAAAATATTATTATAATAAAAGATCTTTTCATAAAAGGAGAATGTTTTGAAAATTGGTCATTCTATGTTCATTTTTTGTCAAAATATTGTACTTAAATAATTTTTTATTATAATAATATTCTAAAACAATTTTATATATATACGTTTTCTAATCTAAGTGACACTAAATATCATAAATATTATTCATTTATATGCTTTTGCAAAATCACGGTTCCGAACGTAGTCGGATACCTTAAAAAGATGTGGAGGTTTGGAAAGTGGGGTGACAGCTCACAGGTGTCGTCCTCGTCATTTGATCATGGTTCAAAATCACGAGGTTTATTGCAAGTAATCCTCGAGTTGTTTAGATGTTTGATGGAAACTAAGAAATCAAAATACGAGGCAAAGGTAAAAACTCTGAGCAAATTTTTTTCATATATTTTTTTTATTGGTTTCTGAATTTTTTCTGGTATCTATTTTTTGTAACCAAATAATATTTTTATATAACAAAAATTGCTTATTTTAGATAACTATTTATTTCTCACATCGCACACCACATGTCGGAGGTTCAAATCCCGGACTTTGCATGGTGGCTTCAGCCTTTTATCCCTTCAGAGGAAATCTTCTGAATTCAAAGAAAATGCCCTACGTTCAGTTATCTTTAGATATTATTTTTATTTTGCCACTCAATACAATAATATATTACTTTATTAGTAAAGATTTATTTTAACAGTTAAAATACTTTTTTAAAAACATTATAAAGTAGAAAAGTATACATTAAATACAACAATACAAATACAAATATAGTACTATTCTCAACTAAAATATTTTAAATTTATGGATATTTTTAAAGAAATGATAAGGATGTATATATATAAACTCCGGAAAAGCATCTTTGTCTTATTATTGACGATCATTTTTATATATCTCTCATTTATCCAGATTCGGTTTTGAGTATTATTAGCGCCATCCCAATAGCAAAACAAACAAAATCCTCTAGGCATGGGACTGTTTCTAATTGCTCTCTAATTACATTTTATGGACGTGTTTTTTCTTGTGTGTATGTGTGTGTGATTTGTCACAAAATAAAATCCCCTCTCTATAAATTTATACTGATATTGTGAAACAACTTGAAGCATAATTTCGTTCCATTTTTCTATTTATCCTAAGTTTTCAAAGAAATTAAATAAGGGAATTCAAGGAAATTGCACTATGCTCGGTGTTATCATTAGATTCTTTTTATTTTATACCACTCGATGCAATAACACATTATTTGATCAGTAAACAGTTATTTCAATAACAATTAAAATAATCCTTTAAGTTTTTAAGTTCGAAAATCATGCATTAAATATAACAATACAAATACAAATAAAATGTCATTATCAACTAAAGATTTTAAATTTATCGATATTTTTAAAATAAATGATAAGGATTTATATATAAATTTCCTAAAAGCATCTTTCTCGTGCTATTGGGGATCATTTTTATCTTTCATTTATCCAGATTCGGTTTCGAGTATTATTAGCACTACTCCAATAGCAAAACAAGCAAAATCCTCCAAACATGGGACTATTTCTAATTGCTCTCTAATTGCATTGCATGAACATGTAATTGCTTGATTTTTCACAAAATAAAATTTATATATTTATCTATACATTTATACTGATATACCTATCTATAAATTTATACTGATATAGTGAAAAAAATGAAGCATAATCTCGTTCAATTTTTCTATTTATCCTGTTTTCAAAGAAATTAAATAAGGAAATTCAAGAAAATTGCACTATATTCAGTTATCTTTAGATTATTTTTAATTTACCTCTCAATCCAATTACATATTACTTTATCAGTAAAGAGTTATTTCAATAACAATTAAATTACTCTTTTTAAAATATTTAAATAAAAACTATAATCATTAACTATAACAATACAAATACAAATATAATATCATTCTCAACTAAAAATTTTTAATTTAACGGATATTTTAAAATAAATGATAAGGATTTATATAAATTCCGGAAAAGCATCTTTGTCTTGTTATTGGCGATCATTTTTATCTCTCATTTATCCAGATTCGGTTTCGAGTATTATTAGCACTACCCCAATAGCAAAACAAGCAAAATCCTCCAAACATGGGACTGTTTCTAATTGCTCTCTTTCATTTTTTCCCCTCTCTTTCCTCCGTCAGTCATTTCTCTTAAACCGAGATTTTAACTGGAACCACTGTTTCTACCGGCAACTGGAATAATTGGTCTCGGGAGTCAATCTTTGCCATTACGTTCTGAATGAATTATAGAAGACTTTATAGCAAATGGGGCAGAGACCATTTAGTCTTGTTAACGTAAGAGAATAAGCTTTCTAGAGTTTTCGAGTTTTGGGGTTTGCTTATTATTTTACTTTTTTAGGAAAAAAAGTTTGGGGCTCCTCTCTCTTTGCAAATATCATCTTTGAGATTTATAGTTTAAATATCCCCATCCTGACTCGTGTCGTTAAAGTCTGAAACGTCTGCGCATTTCTCGTTTTCGAAACTAATTAAATATCATCAATGTTTTACCATTTAGATAAATAAATGCATCCGTCCGCTGTTTGTCTCACTTAGAGAAATTGTTGGGTTTCTGTCAAAAAGAGAAGGACACTTGCATTTGATCTTTAAGTGTTTCTAATGCACGAAAAACAAGAGATAATGTTCCAGTATTTCGTAACTGTACGCTAAAAGGCAGGGAGTTAAACTTGCAGAGTTACATCAAGTTGTTTTAAGTGTAACTAATTGAAAGTAGATTTATTTAAGTGATATGTCGTACGAGACAGAGTACCTTTTGTTGCTATCTTTTTAGAATTTTTCGTTGATTTAGATGGTTTTGTGAGAGGGGCTTCATTAAAGTTCGTTATTTATCACGATCTAACTGAAAAGAAATGAAGAATTCGAAAAAATCTTTTTTTGTTCCCCGGTATTTCTGTTATTTTATAAGGAGAATTTCACTTTCTAGTTACTTGATAGTTTTATAAAAATTAACTGTATACTATTACCATTTTAAAGAATTTGCATTACTTTGATAGTTAGCACAGAGTTAAGAAAAGGAAGTTATTTGGATTTAATACGGAATAAAACTGCGAAACTTTTTGTCTGGTGTTAAATGTTAACTTATAATATTCTGTATAGCGAATAGAAGCAAGCGGCTGACTGAACAATCAGTTACATTCTCATGATTCAAATAACTAGTATATAATAAGTAACGTATATTCTAGTTTATACAGTTTAGTAGCATAATTTATCATATATATTTGACAAGAATTACATTTAAAAATATGTATTACTGTGCATATATAATAAACAAAAGTAATCTAAGCTTTAACGGAGGTATATTTTCTGCAATATGCATAAATAATTTTCGGTTACAAGTTATTAAAATAAATATGTACCGTAAAATCTGGCGTATAACGCACTCCTCCGTATAACACGAGCCTATACATACAAACTGCAATGTTTAATTTTTAGGTATATTCGCCGTATAATGCACACTCCCTTTTTTACGAGGAAACCTAATAACTACGTGTGCAATGCTCTCATGTTTTGAAGTCATTTATTCGAGGTATTATTCCAAGCTTTAGGGAGAAAAAGAATGAGGGGGGTATTTCTAGAACTACAACCCTTTAAGTTCATAAGGAATGTAATTTCTTCTAAATAAACAGTATTTCGGTCAATGTAGAAGTCTAATTTTTTTTTCTATGCTCCTCTTTTTTTTATTTCAAAAGCTCTCATTTTTATACCCGGCGTATAACGTACACCTGGACATTTCAATTTTATTTTTTGTGTTAAAAGTGCGCGTTATACGCCGGATTTTACGGTACTTAAACTTATCCTACAGACAAAATATCATGAATTGTAATTAAATACTTGTTAATATGATTATGATAACACATTTAGAGTAACATCAAAGGCATAGAGTAATAATATGAATTTAAGTTCTGTAAAGTATATATTTCTAATTGGATTCTTACCTCTGACTTTGAGGAATGGATAACCTTTTTCATGGGGCCAGTGAAGATTCACCTTATAATGCGTTTGATGTTCGTTAAATTGATCGAGGGTCAAAGTCCTCAGGCTAGCATGGTATATGGAAATTTAAGAATGGGTTGCAGGTTAAGATATCGTTCTCGTCACTTATCACAATACCCCCCTCGTGTTGTTTCAGAGTGAGACACACTCATAAATATTCAATCTGGGTACATAAGTGATTGCTTTGCCATTGCAAAAATGGTTTGGATAAGGAAAATTCTCAAGAACCAATTTGATACATTAAAATTTGGTATGCGAATAGTTTGTTAAAATTTTAAAATTGATTTCTGAGGTTCTTAGAAAGAAGTTAAATGAAAATTCTTTTAATGGACGTGTTATTCTGCAACAGAAGGGGCACTTGATTTATGCAAATTAAAAAAATATCATGTCAACATTACGAACTATGGAATGTATAATCATACTAATGTAAATTGTTTTAGGACAATTTTTTTGTATCCTTATTTAAAAATTTCTTCTTCTATATACGATACTAGCCGTTACCCACCCGCTTCACTGGGTATTTCACGATGTTGTATATATGTATACTGTTTACATATATATTAATTATTGATATCTAGCATTAAGAATTCGATTGAAAAATATATTTAAAGCTGTTACACTCTCGCCCCTTGATATAAAAAGAACATAAATTATAATATCTAATTTCTATTTATACCTAAAATAGAAGTAGAAATATTTTTTTCGCTCACTTAACCTAATAATCAAGTGGATTTCCACCAAAGCAACTTTCAGTGGATATCTACTCCATAAAATAAACATGCGTGCTAAATTTCAAGTCTAAATCTAACAGAGCAAAAACAAAATTTTTTCATCAATACTTTGTTGACAGCATTCTTAGCGGATTCCAATTCAACAAAAGAAGCATGCAAACCAAATTTTATTATTATAAGCAGTTCAAAAACGGGAATTTTGTCTATCAATACGCCCCAATAACTCTCCCCGCTTCCCCCTGAGTTGATTTCCGTAAAATCCGTTCTTAGTTAAACTCTATTCAACTAAAGAAAAGTGCTCAACAAATTTCAAATAAATGAGTTAAATTCAAAAACAGGAATTTTTCTATAACACGCCTTAATCCCTCGCAACCCCACTCCTTTGGGGGTCCGTTTTCGCAAAACTCTTAGGAGAACTCTAGAGGAACTCTATTCCATGAACGTAACATACCTTCTAATTTTCAAGCAGGTGGTTCTATTAGTTGAAAAGCGGAAATATTTATCTATTACGCCCCTTAACCCCCCTCAGTGACCCTTGGGGATCAATTTTCCCCAAAACTATTTTGCAGCGGATCTCTACACCATGAAAGAAATTCGCTTACCAAATTTTAAGACTGTACGTTTAATAGTTTAAAAATGGAAATAATTCTCTATAATGCCCCTTAAGAACCCACAATGCTACTTAGGAAACGATATTCACAAAACCCATCTTATAGCAGATCTCTACTTAATGAATGGAATCAGCTTATACTAAATTTCGAGATTTTACGTCTAATAGTTTAAAAAAAAGGAGTTAATTGCCTATAACGCTACTGAATACTCTACAACGCCACTTGGGAGTCGATTTTGACAAAACCCATTTTGCAGCGGATCTGTAATCTATTAAAGTAATCCGCTTACCAAATTTCAAGACTGTACGTCTAATAGTTTAAAATGGAAATAATTATCTATAACGCCCCTTAAGCCTCCGCAACGCCACTTAGGAAACGTTTTTCACAAAACCCATCTTATAGCGGATCTCTGCTTAATGAATGGAATCAGCTTACTAAATTTCGATATCTTACGTCTAATAGTTTAAAAAAGGAGTTACCGTATTTTCCTGTATATAATCCGCAGCGGCGTATTATCCGCAGAGCCCTTTTTTTCGAGTAAAAAAAAAAACATCGTATAATCCGCAGCGGCGTATAATCCGTGGCAGTTTGGGCGGCGAATAATCTTGCTCCTTGAACGTCGACGGTCTGGTTGGTGGAATATCAAATGATAATGGAACTTCGTCCATATATTAAAAATCAAATCCTCTGTAAAATTATTTTCAACAATAATTTGCTTGCAAAATGTCAAAAAGTCGTCCAATTCTTTTTCCCAGTCATCAGGTAATTTCTGTCCGACCATTGAACGACCATTTCCCGTGCAATAACACTCGGGCTTTCATTCTGATGCTAACTGTCGAGACAGCTTTCCCACCATCCCTTTCTTTTAAAATCCATTTATTTATTTCTGCCTCTAATTCTGGCCAGTGAGGTTTTCCACGACGATCGGCCCTTTTACGTCTATCGCAATTTTCGAAGTTTTGTTCCTTCTCCACAAACGAATATTCGATTCGTCAACGTTGAAAAATCTTGCAGCTTCTCGATTCCGACTTCTCTACAGTGTTTAATTTGAAGTCTGCAGTATAGCTAACACGCTTCATCATGATAAAAAACTTTCAAAGGATGCAACACCTCTAGTCAAGACAAAGTTGTAAATGACGCCAGAGACTTGTAACTGCTATTTCCTTCCGAGGAACCGAATTCGTTATTGAAAGTAATTGGACAAACACTAATTATGGCTGTAATACGTCAGCCGAGTCGTGAAAGCGCCATCTATTATTTATTTTATAAAACATAAACAGCATTTCTTTCAAAACTTTGTTAACTTTTCTGATGGAGAATGTTTTTTCTCAGATAATCCGCGGCGGCGTATAATCCGCACAACGAAATTTGAAACTTTTTTAACACATAATCCGCGTATTATATATAGGAAAATACGGTAATTGCCTATAACGCCCCTTAATTCTCCACAACGCCACTTGGGGTTGATTTTCAGAAAACCCATTTTGCAGCGGATCTGTACTTTATGAAAAGAATCCGCTAACCAAATTTCAAGACTGTACGTACAATAGTTTAAAAATGGAAATAATTATGTATAACGCCCCTTAAGCGCCCTCAACTCCCCTTGGAGATCGATTTTCGTAAAAAATCATTATGTAGAGAATCTCTACTTTATGAAAGAAATCTGTGTACCAAGTTTTTCACGACTGTACATCTAATAGTTTAGTAATGGAAATAATTATCTATAACGCCCCTTGGGGTTCGAACTTTGCAAAATCCGTTCTTAACTGACGTCTTCTCCATGAAGGGAACCTACCTACCAAATTTCAAGTCTGTAGGTTTAATAGTTCTGGAGATATCGTGATTAGTCAGTGAGTGAGCGAGTCGCTTTTCTCCTTTATATATATAGATAAAGATTTCTGCTACTATTTGACACATATATTGCAATTTTTAAAATTTAGTGTTCATTTACTAACTATAGGATTCACACTTAATCATTATTTTCTTAAGACATCTGGATTTCTTTGATTAGTCAAGAAAATATGAAGAAAATAGTAATTTTGAAATAAACATACGTGAAAACTTAAACATGAAAAGAAAGATGTTATTACAGTTTTTTATTTTTTCTAATGAAATGTAAATTTTAGTACAGGACTAAATACAATAATTAGACAGTTGTTTGTTAAAAATGAAAAGTAATCAGAACTAAGTTACAAACGTTTGTTTTTTTAATTAAGCTGAAAAAAGTATTTAAAAAATCAGAATTCTAAGAAAATAAAAAATAAAAATAATAATAAAGAAGACGGCATATTTTTTAAAACGTAAGAGAATTAAACGGTATTTGGAAATTATTTTCAGTTATGTTAGTATTGTTCAAATATTAAAAGTTTGATAATCAGGCTGTATGTGTTTGCATTTGATATAAAACATTGCAAAATGTATTTCATTACAGCATTTAATATATAGTAATGCAAGGAAAATAACGCCTCAATGCTTAATTTTTTTAAATATTTCCTTGAAGACTACTATTTTTTATGGATCAACAAAAATATTCACCCCTTTTAACAAAAATGCAATCAAATTATAGTTATATACAGGTGAGGAACAATACTGCAAAATTCAAATGTATTTACTTTTTTGTTAGAAATAAAAAATACGCACTTCTGTTTTCAATAATATTTTCTGAAAGATTTCAAAAACTTGAAAAACTCTGCTCAAGTGTTTACAACTCGACTTTTTAAGGTATTGACTATGTTCGGAACGATGATTTTGCAAAAGCGTAAAAATGGATAATATTTATGATATTTAGTGTCGCTTAGATTAGAAAATGTATATAAAATTATTTTAAGAATAGTATTACAATAAAAATTATTTAAGTACAATATTTTGACAAAAAATGAAACCCATTTTCAAAATATTCTCCTTTTGTGAAAAATGCTTCTATTATAATAATATTTTGCCTGTATATAGCTCATACCTCAGTGCAGAGGCTCAACTAGAATTTTCGAAATATATAACTTAGAAGTAGGTTTATCTATGTTTTATGACAACAGAGAGGAGAAATTTTAAGAAAATAAACGCCGATAATTATTTCAATTGGTTGTAACTCTGAAAATAATGTAAATTTTTCAAAACTCATAGTTGAACCTCTGTACAGAGGTCTGATCTATGTACAGGCAAAATATTATTATAATAGAAGCATTTTTAACAAAAGGAGAACATTTTGAAAAAGGTTATTCTAAGTTAATTTTTGCCGAAACATTGTATTTAAATATTTTTTTTGTCACAATGTCCTTAAAACAATTTTATGCATGTATTATAATCTAAGTTAATCTAAATATCATGAAAATTATCCATTTATGCGCTTTTTTAAAATCATGATTCCGAACATAGTCGGATACCTTAAACATTTTACACATCTATTTTTAAACCATTTCCCTCTTTTTGTTGCAAATCTAGATCAACTTAATATTATATAATATGGATGACTTAACAAACATCGCGGAAAAGTAAAAATGATGTATATCATCGATTCATAGTACTTTGTGGGCGGCATATTTCCCACAACCAAAAGCAATCCTGTATTGAGGCAAATGATTCGAGCATCTGAACCCAGCGACTAATGCTTGAGCAGCTCGGCAATTTTCCTTTTCGGAGCATCTCAATAAGAAATGTATCGCGCACCTGATTTATTCCTCCCTCTGCATGTATAGATGCATTAGAGCTAATAAAAGTCAAATTATCAGTATGTGTTTAACAGAGTGTCGACATTAAAGTCGATTACGCTCTTCCTGCGCTGAGGTGAGGTAGTTTCGCGGGCGCGCTTAATCATATGAGTATCAGTGAAGTCACCAAGGGAATAATCCTACCGGAATACCGTCTCTTTCTCCAAGTTAAGACATAACGCCTAATGAGTTTAATTAAACCACCCCATCTTGGCTTATTTTGGATAATTACTTTCTAAACAACCAGTCATTTGAGGAAGAGTCCTAAAAAGCAGTTTTTCTCTTCACAATTTACTTCATATTTTTATCAGACATTAAATCAGCTTGCTTTTCGAACCACTAACTTGGAAAAAAGTTCTTAATGTTCTTAATTATTATTATTAGGACCGAATGCTCAATATTTCTCATTTTTTATAAACAAATCGCCTAATTTAAGGTTGAGTGCTAAGCTATAAGCATTTCGGTTTATTCTTAATGGAATTCTTTTTTTTCTTTTGGTTTAGCCAGCTCTTAAATGTAGTATTTCTCTACGAGGGTAGTTCTCGTCATAACAGATTTCTGCAGTGATTCTTCCCGAGACAAACAGTAAGAATAAAAAGTAATAAATGCTCACGAGACAAATTCTTGTATTAATTTCTAATTAAAGAAATACGACCGTTTAGTTCACCAAAAGGTGACTCTTGGAAGTCGTAAATACGTAATTATTAAGCTATTAATTTATATTACTTAGGTGCTATTATGCCGAAACCTGATATGCGGCACACGCATAAGGATTTAAAAGTCCCCAAGATTAGCTTATTTTTTAAAACAAAATTTTGATTAAGATATTTTCGTAAATAATAAGCTTTATGAGTGTACTGATTTTTATAATTTGAACCTTTCCTTTTTTAGCTGCGGCATTAATTTGTTGCTTACCGAGAAAAATAATAAGAAAAGGTAAAAGAAAACGGTCTTCTATAGAAAGCAGTATTTCTTTTTAGTGAAGAATATATCTTAAGTTGCATTACTTCTTCTGAATTTATGTAGCCATGGGAGGGGAAGGAGGGGGGATATTTTATGTGAATTATAGAATCTACATGTTCTATATACTCGCATATATTATACTAGCCATAACCAACCCGCTTCACTGGGTATTTCACGATGTTGTATATATGTATACTGTTTACATATAGATTAATTATTGATATCTAGCATTAAGAATTCAATTGTATTGAAAAATATATTTATAGCTGTTACACTCTCGCCCCTTGATATAAAAAATCATAAATTATAATATATAATTTCTATTTATATCTAAAATAGAAGTAGAAAGATATTTTTCGCTCACTTAACCTAATAATCAAGTGGATTTCCACCAAAGAAACTTTCAGTGGATCTCTACTCCATAAAATAAACATGCGTGCTAAATTTCAAGTCTAAATCTAACAGAGCAAAAACAAAATTTTTTTCATCAATACCTCGTTGACAACATTCTTAGCGGATTCCAATTCAACAAAAGAAGCATGCAAACCAAATTTTATTATTATAGTCTTAGCAGTTCAAAAACGGGAATTTTGTCTATCAATACGCCCCAATAACTCTCCCCGCTTCCCCCTGGAGTTGATTTCCGTAAAATCCATTCTTAGTGGAACTCTATTCAACTAAAGAAAAGTGCTCAACAAATTTCAAGTAAATGAGTTAAATTCAAAAACAGGAATTTTTCTATAACATACGCCTTAATCCCTCACAACCTCACTCCTTTAGGGGTCCGTTTTCGCAAAAATCTTTGTAAAAGGAACTTTATTCCATGAACGGAACATACCTTCTAATTTTCAAACAGGTGGTTCTATTAGTTGAAAAGTGGAAATATTTATCCATTATACGCCCCTTAATCCCCCTCAGTGACCCTTGGGGATCAATTTCCCCAAATACTATTTTGTAGCGGATCTCTACACCATGAAAGGAATTCGCTTAACAAATTTTAAGACTGTACGTCTAATAGTTTAAAAAGGGAAATAATTATCTATAACGCACCTTAAGCCCCGCAACGCCACTTAGGAAACGATTTTCACAAAACTCATCTTATAGCAGATCTTTACTTAATGAATGGAATCAGCTTTCTCAATTTCAAGATTTTACGTCTAATAGTTTAAAAAGGAGTTAATTGCCTATAACGCCCCTTAATTCACCACAACGCCACTTGGGAGTCGATTTTGACAAAACCCATTCTGTAGGGGGATCTGTAATCTATTAAAGTAATCCGCTTACCAAATTTCAAGACTGTACGTCTAATAGTTTAAAATGGAAATAGTTATCTATAACGCCCCTTAAGCCTCCGCAACGCCACTTAGGAAACGATTCTCACACAACCCATCTTATAGCGGATCTCTACTCAGTGAATGGAATCTCCTTACTGAATTTCGAGATTTTACGTCTAATAGTTTAAAAAAGGAGTTATTTGCCTATAACGCCTCTTAATTCTCCACTAGGGCCTTTAGGGAGTCGATTTTGAAAAAACCCATTCTGTAGGGGGATCTGTACTCTATGAAAGGAATTCGCTTACCAAATTGCAAGACTGCACGTCTAATAGTTTAAAAATGGAAATAATTATCTATAACGCCCCTTAAGTCCCCGCAACGCCACTTAGGAAACGATTTTCACAAAGCCCATCTTATGACAGATCTCTACTCAGTGAATGGAATCAGCTCACTAAATTTCGAGCTTTTACGTGTAATAGTTTAAAAAAGGAGTTAATTTCCTATAACGCCACTTGGGAGTCGAATTTCACAAAACCCATTCTGTAGGGGATCTGTACTCTATGAAAGGAATCCGCTTACCAAATTTCAAGACTGTACGTCTAATAGGTTAAAAATGGAAATTATCTATAACGCCCCTTAAGCGCCCTCAACGTCCCTTGCAGGTCGATTTTCGTAAAAATCATTATGTAGGGAATCTCTACTTTATGAAAGAAAAAAATCTGTGTACCAAGTTTCACGACTGTACATCTAATAGTTTAGTAACGGAAATAATTATCTATAACTTCCCTTAAACCCCCGTAACGCCCCTTGGGTTCGAACTTTGCAAAATCCGTTCTTAGCTGACGTCTATTCCATGAAGGGAACCTATCTATCAAATTTCAAGTCTGTAGGTTTAATAGTTCCGGGGATATCGTGATTAGTCAGTGAGTGAGTGAGTCGCTTTTCTCCTTTATATATATAGATTATATTATATATGCTTTTTAAACAATTTTAAAAGTTTTTATATATTGACAGAATTAATTCATTTACTATTTATGTTACTTTGTTGTAACTACGAAATATATTTAGGACTAGATATTCAACATATTTAGATAATATTAACACTTGTAATATAATATTATATTAAAACTTGTGTTTACATAAGATTTTATACTCTTCAGTTACATTATGCATTACAAAACACCACATGGGATATTGATGAACTACAAGAAAAACCCAAGAACGTATAAGGAAATGTATTCTGTATATTTTTAACTGAGGGATAATAAAACATCGTATACACATGATAGAAAATATGTGTGATATTATGGACTTTATTTAGGAATTTTGGTATTAAAATATTTTGGTTTTGGTACGGTCGTGGAAAGGATGAGGAAGCTTTTAGACATGAAACATCCATATTTTATTGACGAACAAACAGCGACACAAAAAGCACATCACAAACAAAAAAACCGGGTGGACAACTCCACGTGAGCATATACGACAGCCACAAAACATTCATTGTTCGCTTCCGAGATTTCGTCTATTTATAGTCGTTGGTCAATCGGAAGCTATTAAAATCATACGGCTTTCTGATTGGTCCAGAGGTGTGGGTGATGCAAGATTGCATCACCCTGATTTAAAAAGGCTATACTTTTAGTTTTTTGAGAGATAAGCTCGTGTTTAGTTCCCGTTAGACTGGTGATTTAAAGTTAATTATCACGCGAAGTCTTGGAGAGCTCAAGACTATTGTGAATTAAAATTCCTCCAGGGGAAATTTAAGTGAATTATTACATCTAGATATATAAAAGATGCTCGGTTTTTTTCTTTAAACTGTTGCGTATCTGTTCACAATTTCACTGTACAAAACTACTTATAGATTAAAAAAAAAGGAAACAATGAACACATAAAATATTAACAGATTTAGTATCATATTGTAATAGTTACAATAATGAATTTCCATTTTTCTTTTAACAGTTTGAAGTGTGAGGCTCAATTAAAACGTAAAAAATAGGGAAGACATGATTAACATGTTTTAATGCTTTGACATGAATGAGTAAAGTTAGGATATCATACGTAAATATTGTAAAAGATTTTGAGAATAAAGACTTAACAAAAATGAAAAAGAATATGGTTCTTTGTGCCATATGGCCGCTCCTCTATGGTAAAAAAAGAGCTATTAGTAAAATAAAAGCAAAGTGGCCCTTTTTACTGTTGCTCATTTTTTCCTTTCTACTTTTCGAATCTAAATAGCAGAAACGATAAAAGGGGAAGGAGGCAAAGTCCATTATTGAGCGGGGGATAAACACTTCTTGTGTATGTTACTTTTTTCCAGGTTTCGAGCTATCGTGAGAGGCGGGCCGTTTGCTTTCTTTTACTTTTGGGCCGCACGGACTACAGAAGCGATCCCTCTCAATCCGCTTCGAGTATTGTGGAGGATTTTTTCCCTGACCAAGAGGATTTGGAGTGGTCAGTCGTGATTGTCACCTCCAGCCGAGCTCCTAATACCTTTCCCTGTCATAGAACTGATTGCATGCTTCAAAGAGTCACCTCTCTTGACCCTATTTGTAGCGAGTTTTTGTGAAGGGATGTCAACTTCCCCCGTTTTCTCCTTTTGTTGGCCAGTGTCCAAGCGTTAGAGAAAAGGTGGGGAAGTCGCACCGGACAATAGAGATTCCGGAAACTGATTTGTCGCCCAAAAGAAAGGAATGGTTCGTAAGATGACCAGCTATTGATTACGAGTTAGCTCAACGCTTCTATTTCCGATACAAAAGAACTGCTTTATATCATGGCTTCTATTGCATTAGATCAACTTTTAGATGTTGCTCGGAGTATTTACGCATGGGTTTACTTTTGGAGATTTATTTATTTCTGAATTAGAAATGTGTTTTTTTTTCTGCTCACTACTCTTTTAGTTTTCGGATTTGGTTACCCGACATCTGGAGCAAAATTAGGAAAATTTTGTTGAAAACATAAACTACAGGAATTTTATTACAGCAGCTATTTTTAACAACTATTACATATATCCATGTTGCATGCTAAAAGAAATAGTAATATTCATATATGAATTATTGGTTGCTTACACAGCATTGCATTTTTCTTTATTCTGAACCCATTGTTAAGCACAGAGGGTGATATCTGAGTTGGTAACCCGCTCTCGAAACTTCCGTACCACTCCAACGTGAGGACTTCGAGCATCAACATATTTAGTACGCATCAGCTTCTCTACAAGGTGGGTTCCAGACTCGAGGCCACGATTCGACAAAAACAAACGGGGCTACGAGTTCGCGACCGTGACCATTCGGTTCTCATAGCCACATTCATGGATGAGTTAGGTATTATGAAAATATTACTTTTACATTATTTAATTACACTCACCTTATCATGCTTTTTCCTTTGACCCATGAAAAAGTATCATGCCTTTTTCTACGTTAATCATTATTCACAGTAAAAAGTACTTATTTTCAATTCTTCAAAAGCTCCTTCATCTGAATGAAAACATTATCTTACGATCTTAAGGAATATCTAACTTAAAATTTAATAGCATATTGCAATTTATTAAGTGTATCTTAATGATTTTTCATTGAATTATAAGCGCATTTAAGACTAAACTTACTACTTCAATGTATTTTTCTGAAAATTGCGGAATATTTCATAAATTTTAAGAGAATTATCCTCTTTTTTTCATCACTTTAACTATTACTATTAGTTTCTGTTAAGTTATAATTAATTAAGGTATTCGACTACTTGCGACAATATATTTTTTTTTTGAAATATTGGATATATGGAGATTTTTTGTGGCTTTTAGATTTATTTAGTACATTTTAAGAAAAAAAGAGTAAAATTAAGAATTGAAAAATAAATTATTACTACTAAAATGAGAAAAAATGGGTAAAAATTGACAAAATATTGCATAAACGGGGCCCGCTCTGTACAAATAGTGAATGAACAAATTCTCAAATTTTCAATTTTGATGTATTACTTTGCTATTCCTTTTTGAAGTAACCTTCAGGATAAGAGATATTTTAATTTTTACAAAAACTAGAGAGCTTTATCTTAGCTATTATATGAAATTGCTTACAAAAACAGATAAATATGAAGATAATTGATAAATATGAAGGTTAAAACACTTCTGCTGTTATACAGGACATACACAGAAAATTTCAGCAAATTATTTTAAAAACTTTTTGAGCAATCGCTGTCCCCATTTGAGTTTTTCGGAAAAAACACATTTCGAATAAAATGCATTTTAAAGTTTGACATCTTATGTAAAGTTATGGCATCTGCTTTTACTAAAACACCTGTGGTTTTTGTTCTAGTGAATGGAAAATAAAAACCTTGGTATTTTTATGAAGCTCATAAGATGGCCTATAAAATAAAATTATAAAAAAATGTCCATTTTTTAAAAAAAATCATGATTTTAGGGTAGTCGGATACTTTAACGGAAAAAGACCCTTTCAAAGGCAAGGAAAAAAAATAAAAACGTGGAAAACCACACGATAGATGTGAAACTCCTTTGGCGACGTTAGCCGTAAATGCAGGAATAGATCTAATTATATTAAACTGCTGGGGAATTTACTTTAATTAAATAAAATTCGAACTTCATTTATTGTATGAAAATAAATTTTTATTTAATTTTCTGCATCATCATTTTCCAATAAAAACACAATAGATGTGTGGTAAGGGAAGAAGGATATAAAAATCCTCGATTGTAATCAATCAAGAAAACGTAAGAAAACTGCATCAATCGTGGTTCCGTATATATCTTGCTGTTTCTTCTCTAGAATCAATATTCATTGTCGAATTCAGTGTTCGTTTCAAGAATTCAATGAGGGGCTTTGCTTCTTCTGAAAATAAATTAACATTAAAATCTCCAGTTAAGATAATTGGCTTTTAATAATCATCAGATCAAATTATTGCAGCAGCCTTTGGTCTGGCAGCACTAAAACTTTATGGATGAAGCAGATAACAGCTGCAACAGGACTACCTGGTGATATATAGACTTTCGACTAGACTTGCTGCTAGTTTTACTTTCACGAAACTCTTTTCCTCTTTTTGTGCATTTGTTCTACGCATTCTGACTAGAATTAATTATAATTCAATGGAAAGGAGAATTAGTAATATAAACTTAATGCATCACACACAGAAGTCACTGTGTTTGCTTACAAGATGCTATCCGTAGTGATTTTGGTACGAACGTTAGTGACATATACACAATGCCTCAGACAAACCCGTAACGGGAAGAGCCATGTAATGGTAGTATTTTGGTTGCGTTTATTCATTGAAAATGGCACATTTATTATATAAAAACTACGAAAATACACCCCGCGAGTTCATTACGAGTAGCAAGGATACTCATTTAATATCTCCAATACCTAAGCGCCTTTCGTCCGAAGCAGCAAGAGGTCCCACTCCATTCCTCTGATCAGTAGCGCACTCAGGACTTTTTCAAGGGGGGGGCAGAGTTGAAAGTCCACCATTCTTGTATCATGCTCCTTTTGATTTTGTCGATTTTCGGGAACAAAAACAATAAAAAACTAACAATAGAATAAATAATTAGCATTAATTAATAAAATTAATCGTTAATAACAAATACTTAATTAAATTTTACGTACTATTTATATACTTAGAATTATAATCAATCGGGAAAAAAAATCAAGGGCTTTGAGGGGGGAGTCTGGATTCCTAGGACACCCCCCTTGTGTGCGCCACTGCCTCTGATCTAATTCCCCTTTGGCAATCGTTCAACTTTTTCACGGATATGACGCAAGCCACGTGATGCCTCCGCTCTCTTTTCCCCCCACTCGCTATTTCCTCACCATGACGACGATTCGAGGGGGGGAGGGGGGAAGCATTATTTCCGTTCGCTTTTTCACTCTAACACAAAACTGGGCAAATTTCCCATTCAATTTCGCGCCTAAAGAAGTTTCACTTAAAAAAATTAATTTTTATTAAAAAAATAATAACTTCATGGCTTGTATTTCTGATTTTTGCTAAAAATTGTGTTTCAAAATAAATGTTAGGCAAATTAACTCAGGTGCATTCAAGAAAGACAAATCACATTAGAGTTTTATAAAATAAGTGATCAATTTTGTTTTCATGCTTATATTGAGGTGGTTGTCGGAACCATTCAAATATAATCAAAGCATAAATAAACGAAGTAGACTTATTTTAGCAAAATTTAACAATTAAAGTTAATTTACACAATTCGTGCAACGAAATGTAATGAAACTAGATGATACCCTATGGTAGATGAATATTTTCAAATATTTCTAGAGAGCGACAAAAACGATCATACGTTTTCATTCCTTGTTCAAAATTCAGCTTCTCACCTCCCCCAAGAGTTGGGATCAATCCAATAGTTTTGGTACTCAGAAACAAGAGCTGATTGGGGTCCACACCAGGTGCAGAAATAAAGTAAACAGTGGTCATTGAGTGGTATCAGAAATTCGGAAGTTACAAATAAGCTGACTTTTTAATGAATTATGCAATATAATCAGATAATTAAAAATATAGATTAAAAAAAAGTTAGTGAAAGATTAACTTTATTTAAAATACAAATTTAATTAAAGGACTAAATTAAACAGTGGTCATTGAGTGATATCAGAAATTCGGAAATTACAAATAAGCTGACTTTTTAATGAATCATACAATGGAGTCATATAATTAAAAATTAGATTTAAAAAAATAGTGAAAGATTAACTTTATCTAAAATACAAATTTAATTAAAGAACTAAATTAACGTTCATATTTCAAGATATATATTTTTTAAAATACGATTTGTTATACGATGTGATTAATAATAATCATGAATCCTTTTTGCAATTATTCAGATTGTATAAAATAGTGCAACCGAGAACTCGGCTTACAATCTATTGTAAGGATTTACAACGGATGCCCTGGTAGTCCCCTTGGGAGAAGGGGAAGGGGGTACATATGGAAATTTAAAAGGGTCTATAGTATTCCACGAGTAGATAATAGCTTTTCGTGTTTTAAAATTACATTTAAACTTTAAAAATTGTAATTATTAGATAATACTATTTCCGTTTCAAAACATTTAGATATAATACATATATACTTTGGGGAGTGTAATTCACTTATCTACATCGAAGTGTCGTTTTTAAGAAAGTAAAACTTAATTCTAATAAAGGCTATTTTTTTTCTAATTTTCTGTTCATATTCTTAGTTAAATTGTCATCTTCGTGGTTTTTTTTGTTAATTTATTAGTATCATGATTATTTAATTTGCTGCATATTATTAAGAAAAATGCAAGAAGTCTATGAGGAAAATTATTCTTTTAAAACATTTATGTTGGAAAAAGTTTGGAAACCCCCCGATCTATAGCTTAGACTCACACAAAAGCCACAATTTATGAAAACATGAGTAAAAAAAAAATCTCTTTCATTTTCTTTTCATAAGTATAGAATTGTTTGTTTCTCTTTGTTCGGGAAAAAGTAAAGAAAGAAAACCATCTTTATATATCCATGCAAAAATATAGAAATGACATTTGGAGGAGCATTAGTAGCGAGCTCAACTTTATTTTTATTCGAGAAATCTCATTTCTCGTAACTCAGAAAGATTCGTGGAACACAAGAAAGTATTATATATTCGATAGGAAGAGTGTATATTTCAGAAATCTATTGTCAAATACGAATAAGAATCTATTCCTTTTCTCTTGTAGAGGGTAATAAATCACTCGATTCTCCTATAAAATATTCGACTTTCAGTGTATAATATAATATATCGGAAAATGTGCAACAAAGATTATGAGATTTTCAACATCATGTTATTTATAAGCACATAAAATTATAACAATAAATGTTTGGTATACTAAAATGATCTTTTAACTAATTTTGTTGTGCTTGAAGTTTATTTTAAAAGATTATATTTCGTTTCCACAATAATATACATAAAACACTTTGAAAAAATTCGAACCAATAAATTCTGGATTGCTGATTTATTGCTGCTACGTTTTGAATAAAAATGATAGTTCTGTAGTTTTTTTTATCTAGTTAATTTTTAATCATATTTTATAGACATAATTTAATTAGAAATATCTGTAACATAGAAATTCCAATCACCACTATGCGAAAGAAAACTTATTTTTACATTTAAAAGATATCTGTATCCTTTTATTTAATTTATTTGAACGCAGAAAAAATTTCATTATGAAAAAACTTGTACTGTATGTTCTTTGCTCAATCACACACTCGATATTTTAAAAAAAATCAGTGAAATGAAATTTTTTTCATTAAAACCTAATTTACATTCAGATGATTAAATGAAACAAATTTCCGAGTTTGGCACATGTTTACAAAAGTCATAAAATTGTGTGTTTAGTAAAAGTTTGCAGACGATACCTTCTATATATGTAATTTGAAGGAAATATTCTGGATACACTTTTTGATCACAATTGTATATTAATTGTTATATGTATGCTATAAAAATAATTGTATTTATGAACTTGTTGTGAAAAATAAATAAAAATGTATATTCAATAATCGTCTTGAAAGTATTTAGTTGAAAGAAACCGAAGAATGAAACTTATGCTATATACATTTTTAAACTTTTAAATTTTAATTACTTTTTCAGTATGTTCAACTTAGTAATTCTGTGTTCAAAGCATATTGTGATTAAGAAATTTTCCAAAGGAAATTATACCATTAATTTTAGTTGAGTGCAAGTGAACTAAATATTTATCAAGTAGATGAACTGTAATTAAGTAATGAGCGATAATTAACGGGGCACTGTGTGACGAATCTATACGGAACTTTATCACTAACCTTCTGAACCGACCTTTTCAGGGAAATTTAATTCCCTACCTATTTCCAATCAACTCCAAAAAGCGGACAGGATTCCTTGTTATGTAGATTAGATTCAGTATTTAAGTCAAACGAAATAGTAAAGTTAGAGCAGTAGGAGATAGATATTGAAACATAGAGTTATAGTGAATTTGAATTGAAGTCTTATTGTTGTCGATAATTTAATCTCATGAAGAATTGAGATTCCGAGTGGTAAATATTATTTTGAGTTTAAAGTCTCATTAAAGTTTTAAGAGTCAGATTAAAGTTAAATGTTCAATAAGAACATTATTAAATATAATTCTGGGATCTCTTATCGTGGTAATTTCTGCGTGATCGTTATTTAATAAATTAATTAATTAGACCATTAATTAATTGAGTTAATTTAAAGGATATTATCTTTAAAACCTCATAATATTAGTAAAATTATTGTTAATAAGTCTTTGATTCTATTTGGGAAAGATAACCAAATAAAGAAAGTTATTTATAAAAATGGCTACTGGTTCTTTTGTGACTCAAAAATTATTCTCGTTCTCAAAGTGAGGTCTCGAGGGACCTTCACAACTGTAAAGCAACACGGGGCTATTCGAGACGGACCTCGTAACTCTGAACCATGCTTAGATGACGAGGACGACACCTGAGCTGGCACTCCCTCTCCGAATTTTCACACCACGCCAATAAATTGAATTTTGATCCCTCAACGTGCATCGGTCCTATCTACAAGATGAGTCTTCTCATACACACTAGCTACGAGTCCGTGATCTTGACCACTAGGCTACCACAGTAGATTTACCCATTAAAGACCACCCCAAGCTTGCACTCTCAGAATTGCTCCAAACTGAATTTTTAGAGCATAAATAACATAATAAAAGTGATTTTAAACAATCACTTTTTTTTAAAAAATAAAACTTTTTAATCTAGGTGTGTAAATCTTGATAATTGAAAATAAAACTAATTTATAATCAACAATTAAAGAATGAAAAGTAACATTAAAATTTTAGTTTAATCGAAAAATTACCAGAAAAGTGTTTAAAAAATTTAGAATTTAATATTGCATTTCTGCAAAGTGAGTCCTAAATGGGTTGAGTAATGGAACTAAATGGGTTAAGAACTCTAAGTCGAAGGAGTTTTGCAAACCCTAATAAAATTTTTTTTTTTAATTTATAAATACTATAAAAAATAATTTTTTCTTTGTCTAGATTTATTTTATATTTTTTGAAACATTTACAAAATAAAATTGTATCTTTGACTTTAATTAGGGCAATTTTGTGCATATAATCAAAATAACACCATTTTCACCTTAAGTTGGTTTTTTACAAATAAAAGTACAAAAACAAGCATTATAGTTTTCTACCTTTAAATAAGTCAGATAGAGCTTTAGAAGAACTTAGATTTTTTTAGCACTTTTGTGGAGATAGTTTAGTCTTATCTGAAACTACTATTTTATTAATTACATCGATTATGCGAAGAAAAATGACGTAACTTTGTTATTTTATTTTATTATAATTATTTCCGTTGTTGTTATTATTATTATAAGAATATAAGGAGAAAAACACATTTGGACTTAAACATAGAAACAAAAAACAATGACTAGATGCGAAATGTAATCATAGTACATTGTAATTTTAGTATACGATAAAAAAAAAACTTTTTATCAAGATTGTTCTTGCAAACAGTGGCCCACACAAGGGGTTCTGGGGTCCGGACCCCCTCCCAAAGCCCTTGATTTTTTTCCGATTGATTATAATTCTAAGTATATAGTACGTAAAATTTAATTAATTACTTGTTATTAATGATTTATTTTATTAATTAATGCTAATTATTTATTGAAAAATTAGTTTTTTACTGTGTTTTGTTCCCGAAAATCGACAAAATCAAAAGGAGCATGAAACAAGAATGGTGAACTTTCGACTGGGACCCCCCTTGAAAAATTCCCGTGTGCGCTACTGCTTATGAATATTTAAAAATTTAACAATCTGGATCAGGCTAAAGTTTAGGGGGAGGGGAGAATGAAATATTTAAGACCTTAAAAAAGTATTAAAATTAATTAGTTAAAAGTGAATTTAGCTCCAAACAATTTTCAGTTCTATCCATTTTTTGGAATTAAAATAAATAAACTGCGAATGCTCCTTTTAAATAGGTGCAACTCTAATGTTTGCTGCAATTCCAAACAACATAATGTAGATAAGATAAGTAAGTCTTTTTAAGGAATAAGGGAATATTTAACTCTTTACTTTCATGCATTTATATAAAGTTACGTAGAAGTATTGATTGGGTGAGAGATGGGAAGTTATGCTGAATTGCTCCATAACTATTCTAAATGTTAAAAAAAAACACCACCAAGAGATCACAATAAGGTTTTTTTTTTTCCCTTTTAATTATATTCTTAAAATTACGATTTATAAATAAATAAGGCAAAACTTCAAGCACTTTTTGCTTGCGTTCTTACATAAAGCGGAATATAACGGAAATGTAATATAGTTACTATAATCAATTATATACAAAAAAAAAAAAAATGCGCGCGCACGTAAACACACACACACACATCATGGAGCCGCCTACTTACATACATCCAAGTATCTCTCTCTCTACTAAAATAAGATACAATGTGACAGTAAAAAGATTAAACTTTATACTTTTTCTAAAAATTTAATCTGAAATGTTAACAAATTTTTTTTAAAGAAAAAACTATTTAATTTTATTTAACTTGCAATGCAAATGTGTTTTTTTTTAGAATTTCAATTACAGTATTTTCAAATTTTTTAGTCATTTTTATAAAGAAATGAAATGAAAACAAATTAAGGTAAAAAACATTACTCCACACTAATTGTTACTTAAAACTGTAACTAGTATAATTTTTAGTTATCATTCTGTATTAAAATCAGAACTATTTGGATAATTTTTTTTTAAAATAAAGAATTCGTAAGTAAACATCTTTTCAAAACACCACTTAAATTGAAAAAGAATCCATCCATATTTTATTTTTAATTTTTGAAATCAATCGTTCCCTGACATTGACTAAAAATAAATTAAATAAATTTAATTTAAAAAATATAATGAAAATACATAAATCAAGGGAATGGAAGGAGAAGAAACCAGTATTTAAATACGACTAATAAAACGAATAAAAGCTTAATAAATACATTTCAATCTTTTTTTATTTCAAAAGTTAATTCCTTTTGTAGAACTTCATCTAAAATATTTATCATCAAACTATTCAAGGTGTCTTAAGAATTTCTCGACCTAAACATAATGAAAAAAAAAAGTCTGAAAGCTTTCTATTTTTTATTCTTTTAATTTTTGCTTGAGTCACATTTTTAGCTGGCATTTTGTTAACTTTGACTTTTAGCTCGCTCGAAACTAATTTATTTTCGTTCTCCTTTATTTTAAGTTAAATATTTATTTTTCCTCTGACATTCTCAGATTCTCTCTCTCTCTTTTCCCATGCATTGGATTTTCGATAATATTCTAGTTGGTCAGAATTTTTTCGCAGTTCTGTATTGGAAAAGCTTTATTTTAGTTCTTTTTCCCACGATTCTTGAAAGGAGTGATTATTATTTAGTTTCTCTCTCCCAATTTATTTCCTCGATTTTTTTTTTTTTTTATAAAAATTAATTACTGTGTGGTAAAACAATGTTCGTGTTTTTCACACCTTTCCCTAAAAAAGTCAAATTACTGCATTATTCCCTGGGATGTTAATGTTTTCAATTTGGCAACACTTAAGACGAATGTATTTTTGATGAAAACAAAAGAATCGTATTCACTATAGCGATGATGCATAGACGTAAACAAAATAGTTATGTAATTATTTATTACACAAATTAATTGGAAACATTAAGGTCTCCGACTACGTTCGGAACCGTGATTTTAAAAAGGCGCATAAATGGATAATTTTCATGATATTTAGTGTTACTTAGATTAGAATACATGTATAAAATTGTTTTAAGGATATTTTGGCAAAAAAAAAATTTTGAATACAATATTTCGGCAAAAAATTAACATAGAATAACTTTTTTTCAAAATATTCTCCTTTTGTGAAAAATGCTTCTATTATAATAATATTTTGTCTGTATATAGCTCTGACCTTTGTACAGAGGTTCAACTATGAATTTTGAAAAAATCACATTATTTTCAGAGCTACAACCATTGGAAATAATTATATCGGCGGTTTTTTTCTTAAAAAATTTCTCCCCTCTGTTGTCGTAAAACATGGATAAACTCACTTCTAAGGTATGTATTTCAAAAATTCTAGTTGAGCCTCTGCACAGAGGTCTGAGCTATATACAGGCAAAGTATTATTATAATAGAAGCATTTTTCACGAAAGGAAAACATTTTGAAAATGGGTCATTCTATGTTCATTTTTTGTCAAAAATTTTACTTAAATCATTTTTTATGGTAATACTATTCTTAAAACAATTTTATACACATTTTTTAATTTAAGTGACACTAAATATCATAAATATTATCCATTTACACGCTTTTGCAAAATCACTGTTCCGAACGTAGTCGGATACCTTAAAGGGAAGATAATAACAAAAAATTATGCCAAGAGTCATACAAAATAGTACGATAAAAGTATTTGAATTATTATCCTTTATTTCATTTGAATTTAAATTTTCAAAATGCTTATATATGTTTCTTCGGGATATTTTTAAAATCTCGATACTTCCTGACACAAGCATAACATTTCTTCTAAACATAAAACCACCATACTCTGATTTGAATAAGAAGAGTTATGTTTAAAGAAATGAATATATACTCCTCAACAGTGTACAACACCAAAAAATAATGCACGTAGCATCATGCAAATTTCTAGTGCGATAGAGGTGAAGCGGATATGCAAAACATTAAAGAAAAAGAAATTAAATAATTATAAACCAATTTATTCAGTATCTAATGTCTCCACCTCGAGCAGTTATATATGCCTCAATCCGGCGAGACATTCTATCAATTAGTCCATTGATGGTTGCCAGGCGTAACTGTTGCCAAGCTTCATCTACTGTTGTGCACAGATCATCCACGGTTTGAGCTAGCGGTCCTCGGTTCATGTCACGTCCAATTAGGTCCCGCGGCTGCTCTATGAGAATCAGATCTGGAATGTTTGCCGACCAGGGAAGGATGTTAAATCTAGTCAGGCTGTGAAGAATTTGCCGTGCTACATGGTGCCTGGCATTGTCTTGTTGGAATACTGTGTTGGGTGCACCCTGCAACAAGGGAAGAACAACAAGCTCTCCAACTTCAACTTGTGTGCCTTAGCAATCCGATGTCAAATGGACGTCAATATGTACCGGAGGCTTCCTGTGATCAAACATTATGCTACTCCATACCACGATGCGCTTTGTAGGTCTGCTTGACGAAATGAGTTGGTTCGCTGCGTTCTCCGGGTTGTGGTCATCCTCGTTGACGGCCGTCATTCCTCCACAGACAGAAACGAGGTTCATCTGTGAATAATACCTGATGCCATTCGATCGTCCAGGTACGATGGCAGTCCTCTAGCCCTGTGTTGAGCTGTTAACGGTACCCCTGTTGCCAGTGGCACACACAAGAGGGGTCCTGGGGGTCTGGACCCCCCCAAAACCCTTGATATTTTCCCGATTGATTATAATTCTAAGTATATAGTACGTAAACTTTACTTAAGTATTTGTTATTAATGATTAATTTTATTAATTAATGCTAATTATTTATTCAATATTCAATTTTTTACTGTGTTTTGTCCCCGAAAATCGACAAAATACGATACAAGAATAATAGCATGATACAAGAATGGTGAACTTTCGACCCCGGACTCCTCCCTTCCCCCTTGAAAAATTCCTGTGTGCGCTACTGTCTGTTGCTGGTACCCGTGCATATAACTGTATTTCCTGCAATCTGTTGCGTATGGTTTGGGCGGACACTAATCTACCTGTTTCTGGAGGCAACCGGCTTCGGATGTCACGTGTGGAGAAAGGGTCTCGAATAGTCACTGGTGAATACGTCGGTCTGTGCACTCTGACGTGCACGTAGACCTTCCTGAATCCATCGTGTGACATAACATTGGAAAGTGCTCCCGTACAACACGAGTTGCTATTGTGCTCAGCGACAAAACCAGTGCATGGAGTTTGATAATATGGTCCCGTTCCCCGGTCGTTAAATGAGGGTATTGAGCTCACCCACGTCTCAGAGGCATTTTCTATGCTTCTTCGAAAGTCTCAAATGCTACGCAAAACTCTTAGATGCTGTTTAGATGAAGGGAAAGTTTTTGGCCTTTAAAGTCCGGATGTGAGCACCATGTGATCAGATGCGTGGACTAGTTTAGTCATTTACATATTCATCTCACCACTATCACACCTAAAAATATCGTGACGTTACCAACAAAATTTCTTGGTGTTGCAATTTCACTTTTGAGTGTATATAAATTAACATTATAACCCGATGGTAAATTCGACTACTTTCGCTGCATATGCCTAAACGTCAACTGTGCCTTCGAACTGTCTACGTAGAGAATAGGTTGATAAGTGAGTGAATATTCACGTCGCACTGTTCCGCACCAACACGAGGACTTTTAGTGACGGACCTCATAATTTTGAACCATGGTGAAGTGACGAGGACGTAACCTGAGCTGGAAACCCTCTCTCATATCTACCACTCCATATCAACGGGAGGACGTTTGAGCTCTCCACAAATTTAACGGGCATCGCTCCCCTACATGGCGGGTCTTTAGTGATACTGGTCTTGAACTCGTGACAAGCCAGCCACGATCCGATACCTTGATCACTAGGCTACCGCGGCCGCACGAGGCTGATAAAGCATATTTAAGTAGTTTTAAAAAAGCATATTTATTTCTGAATCCAAATTAAATATAATTGCAATAATTACATAAAATCGTTAAATTAATCAACTCAGAAGTGATTTTTTAAAAATTTATTTTGAAACCTTATCTTGATAAATATTGTTACGAATTTTGTGCAAAATAGTGTAAATAATTTGTATTTGGATGTGTAATGCCTTTATTTTACTTTAAATTAGATTTAATTTGCGTTAAAATTGTAATATTCACAAGCAACGCCGCCCCTTACATTATAATGGTGATTCAATGGGAACTTGGCGAAAACTTGGTGATAGAGCCAAGTTGGCGTCATTTTTAGTGATCATTTTGGCGATTCTTTTGGCGACATGGCGATCCTGTTGACGACCATTTTTGGCGAGTTCGAGACCCTCTGGATACTTCCAGAAATTAGTAGAGAAACCCACTAATTTCAAGACCTATGTCGCAAGCGGGTCTTTCTCGAATTATCATCGAGGGATATAAATAGAGAGATGCTCGCCGAAAATGAGTCAGTCTGGTTTTGACTAGCAATCAGTTAAGATTGCTCTGATTGTTGAAGCGAATAGTGATTACTTTGGCTGTTGAAAGAGCGATTGCTTATGCATAATCTTTTATATACGTGTATTTTAGACACTGATAATTGTGTCTGAGTGCTGTTGAAGGTGTGAAGAATTTCTGAGATTTATTCTGTGTACATTGCTGCTGAATCCTGTATTTAAAGGATTGGATTTTCAACAATAAATTTTCATCGCTCTTAAAGAACTGCCTTGTTCTTGGCGACTGATTGGCATAAAATCCTGGATCCCCGGATCTACGTAACAATATATTTATTTTGAGACCCTGTTTGCTTATATGGAAAAGAAAAGTTTGAGTTAATTATTTCAATACCATTTGGAAAAAGGAATGTTTTCGAAATATTATTTGGCTTATAAAAGTATTTAATAATATCTTGGGTAAAACATTCTTTTATTCTATCATTTTGGCAGTAAATTTTTTTTTTTTTTGCATTCATACTTAAAATCTTTCATAGCCTATCTTTTCTACCTAATTTCAATATGAATTTAGATTTACAAGCTATTAGTAAGTGTAAAATTTTCTGTCTTGCATTGCATGACAATATAAGATAGTAGCAGATTCTAAATGATTCCTGTGGACCACACTGGAAATAAGTAACAATCTTATAAAACTTTTTAGCACCATTTTCCCTTCCAATACAAGACCATACGGAAATTTCATTATAAATCTTTATGTATTCTTGGTCTGATTGTTTTCTTCTGTTTAAGATTCATTCAAATATTACACCTTTTTATTTCTCAAGCACATAAAATAATAATTAGTAAATTGTATAATTTAGCTTCTTTCAATAAGAAAAGAAAATGTTTTTTCCTTTCCTTTGATATTGTATAGTAATATTAAAACTCTGCAATTTTTATTGATGGTATTTAAGTCTTAGAATTCTATTTTGCATGTTCCTGCTCCAATAATTAACACGTAAGACATGTCCAACTGTAAGGGAAACATTCTCTACAGCGCAGAATTGTATTTATTCCGTTCTTCCAGAAAAAAGTATTTCTTAATTTCTTTTTCGACAGAGAGAGAGAAAGATCCCTCCATCAACTATCTGGAACGAGATGACACAGTTAAGGCTGAACAGTACTACACGTTTCTGAAGCTTAAGCAAGTCATATGAAACCAGAGATACTTTTCAAAGAACAATGATAGGACACATCAAGCAGATCCTAAACCTGCTGTGGAGGGGAAGTCCTTAAACATACTTTATTCAGTACCAATATCTCCTCATGTGATTCTCATATTTTCGTCGCTTAAAATAAGTACTAAAAGATCGAACAGCGCTTCACTGACAAGGGAGACAGGACACTATGGAAAACTGGATTCACTGCATTCGTGAAATAAAGCACTCCATTTCCCTATAACACGTTGGGATCAACGTTTGAATGTCCTATGCAATTTTTCCAAGGTGTATTTTGTTACACACAAAGACTGTAAGTTGAATATATATATATATATATATATATATATATATTCTGTAAATATACCTTTCGAGACACATATCCGTAGTCTTTTTTTTTATTTGGGCTTGTCTTATGCGCATAAAATTCTTTGATAACCCTTTTGTTTATCATGCTACTTGCTCACAGCTTCATTATTCTCGTTCATGTTCGAAGTAATGATCTTTGATTTTTTTTATTATAAAATATTCAGAAATCGATGTTTTTGTCTTAGTAACAAGTCTTGCTTGATTTTCTTGAAATATAAATCATTTTCCTTTTTTTATGAATGTACTGCGTTGACATTGAAACTAATATTAATTTTAAACAGGAGGAAAATACAAAATAGACTATCTAATGCAAAAATTAAAAAGAAATAGTTTAAAATTTAAAAAAAAAATTCTGAAGCTTTGAGGAAATTTATTAAGTACATTTTTGAAAATTTTTTGAATAAGAAAGCCTTTGTTTTTGGAAATAAGTCGAGTTTTGTCAATCCTTTTTTTCAATATTTTAATACTTCTGTTCATTTTTCCTTTGGTTTTTGTGATTGAAAGTAAAATAGCATACAAATAACTATTCAAAAAATGCTTCTATATTGAACTCAAAAATGAAAATCAAATCAATGAAGGAAATTGAGTTTATTGCATTATTTGTAACTGAGAGTTTCCTTAATTATTTCATCTAAATCTTTTTACCTAACGCAATTGCCTACTTTAGTCGATACTAGTAGTTTATGTACCGTGGGTAGCCTAATGGTTAGAGCATCGGACTCCAAACCGGAAGACCTGGGTTCGATGCCCGTACCGCCAAATTCCCTCCGAGTACACAAGGAGTACGTTCTCATTAAATCAGTTGGTCCGAAAGTTTTGTGGGCTGAATCTCACGAGTGCAGGGAACTGGAGAAAATTTCCCTCCACTTCAGTTCCATGCCTAAATTGTGGAGATAGATGGTGGCGCCACCTATCGTAATGAAATTCCTTCGGGAATTTCCACGAGCTAAAAATCGTACTGTCACCTGTATGATGCTCAAAGCTAAGGCCAACGAGACGGGCGTACATCTAGCCCATTGCCATGATGAATTTCGTGGGCCTCGATCTGACTATGTCAGACAGGTGGCATGAGCAACAGATCAAGTACTTTCGAAACAATTTTGACGCTACTTAAGCGATTAAAAAGAAATCACAGAAACTACTCTCAATTTGATTGATAGCTGAAGTATTAAATTATAAATAAGTATAAAATACAGATCATTATAAATCTATAACAAATTTTGACGGTAGAGTTATCAATGCAAATATAAGATAAAAAGACAAACTTTCTTCCATTAATTAAAAATGTATATATATTTGCGCATTTATATACAGAATTATAAAGAATATTTGTTAATACAATAATATAGTTTTCAACATTCTTTTAAAAAAAAATATAAATAAGTAGCAAATGAAAAAAAAAAAACTTCCAACAAAATTTTGGAATATCAGGCAAACTACGCGATACGCGAAAATATTTAACATTGTAACGCTTAACACAGCTAGTAGCTAGAATTGTAATCTAGCTTTTATTAGCACATTTTATTTATTTTTTCATGCAACTGACCATTTTCAGAAATAATTTCTCCATTACAGCTATTCTTGGTCTAAACACTGTTTAACCCTTAACTTCGCAATTTTTTTAAGTTACTGTGAAAAAATTATATCAGCTAGTTCTCAAGTAATAATAAAAGAGAAAAATATGAAAAAAAATTAAGCAGTTTTAAATTGAATTTCAGTCATATTTTTGTTTGATGCAGAAGTGCAACATTTCACAGTAGTGCTGTAAATTAACAAAACTCTTTTTATATGAAGATTTTATTATTCATCATAAAATGTTTACGTTTCTTACCTGGTAGTTTATTTTGTCAATAAACAAGAGGAAACATAAAATATAATGGATACTTTTTATAGCAAAAACACAGTTCTTGAGGCAACAGAGATTTTTATAATTGTTGTGATTTCAGGAAAAAATATACTTCAATCTAGTGACAAAGTTAGCATGTATTTCGTTGCAGTAATCTTTTTTTTCTCAGATAAGTTATTTGTAGGTAATTAAAAAAATATTGAGTCTGTTAAATTAAAATAAATCATATGTTGCAGAAATGCAACACACAGTGAGAAGTTAAGGGTTAATTTTTGATGTGAACAAAGCAACTACGTCCCTTTATGTGAACTTCAAATTTGGTAAATATTATTAATAGTGAATTTTTTTTTTATATTTTTAATATCTATTTTCCCACATTTTGATAGTACTAACACAAATAACACGTTCATAATTACTATATCTTGATGCAGTTTAAGAAAGGTTTCCTAATTTCTGGGTGGATAATTCATGTATTTCGGTATTATCTTAACCATTTAGAAGGTCATTTATAGAGACAATATCACTTACTTAGTTCTGTAGATTTGTGATGCACGAAAACAGCTGATAACCTTATACTTTTATTTTTTTCGTTTAAAGCTTTATTTTTTTTCTTTTCTGTATAAATAACGTGGAAATGAATTTTTATTGAACCTAACCGAGGTATTTTTAAAATAAGAATTATCTGAGAAAAACAATGCACTGTACATTATAGCAAAATATGTGTTAGAAAAGTTTTTGAAACGTACAGGGAATAATAAAAGATGTCCATAAAAGCACTATTTGTCCATATAAGAGATACATGAATATTTATCATTATCTTAGGTTTTCATACGAACTGAAGGAATCAGGCGTTTCCTAATTAATTTATAATAATATATTTTTATTCTACAAACAAAAGTTCCTTGTATTATTTACTTGCGAAAATTCTATTTATACGTAATAACAAAGAAGTATTTGTGATTCAAAAGCTCTCCAATTATAGTATCACTTTTGAGAATAACCGATGAATATATTTTTCTTTTCAATATTCTTTCGAAAATTTAATATGAATTCATATAACTACATATGAATGTTACTAAATAATTACTAAATAAAGCAAACATATATGTATTTGTTTGTATGGGTGAATGAATGTATGTATATTGTTCGAGTAATTGGAATAAATTGAATGGAGTGCAACTGTGGTAGATAAAAATCAGATAAATTTAATGAAACATATTAGCCTGCATCAATGAAAACATAATGGTGCAATATATTAATACTCAATAAAATTATTTCAAAGAAAAAGATATCGAAAGCTAAACATATAACCGAATCACATAATTTTTAACGCAAAAAATAGGCATTTGTTCAATGCATTAATGATTTGAAATGTAGGAAAATATTGTGTAGTAATATCATTTAGCTTAAAAGAATTAAGTGTATAATGGGCATTCACAATTGTGCCGAAATATTTTTAATGTTTATCTTTCAGTTATTTTACTCTGCTTGTACAAATGTTTTTCAGTTACGCCTACCTTATACTTAAGAAATATTTTTGGTTATTTGTGCGTAAATGGATCCTGATTACATCAAAACTGAATTTTGAAAAAAAACGTGTCAATATAAAAAAATTTGATGATTGAAATGTTGATAAACTGCATAGCTAAATATATATGAACCATTTGAAGTGTTCTGTCAAAAGTAGACTAGAAAATACGAACAATCGTAAGCAAAGGTATTATCTCAAAAACCACAATCATCATTCATTAACGAAGTCTATCCCTGTTTAAGGTAAAGAGGGACAAAACCCGCTAATAAGGCTTCATTGAGCCATCTTGCATAAAAACGAGGCCACCACCAACCTACAGGATATTCCTCCATCGCTTTCTATCTCACTAGGTGCTCATACAGAAGGCTTGATTGAAGCTATTGTCCTGGAGTCTCCCTGGATATTGTATCAGAACAAGGAGAACTCTGCACAAACTAACCCCCTTTGTCTTGCTTACCTTCTAATGATGGGCATTGTCCCCTCATTCGTATCAACTTCAGGGACTCACGGGAGATTTCTGTGAAACCTCTGAGCTGTAGATAGTTCCAGTAATAACTAATT
>BMAU01020813.1:415000-445667 GCA_019973935.1 Trichonephila clavipes
ATTATCAAAAACTACAGTACTGATACATTTATAAATATATTTAATCAGTATAAATGTGTATTTAATTTTTATTATGTCAGAATGTGTTTTAATTTGCTTCCTTTCAGTAAATTAATACTTATTGTAAAATCTTTTGTTTTCGACTTTTCAATATGCTAGCCCTCTTCACATAGGGATATCACGTTCTACAGTTTGAGAAATAGTGCATTAGAGCAATTGAAGCTTTGTCCCAATGGCTTTTAAAAGTACTACGTTAAAGAAGGTTTTTTAAAAACAAATTAAAGAAATAGACATCATTTAATTTTACAAACAATATTTCTCAAGGTTTATAAAATGAGAAAAAATATATACACTGGACTTACCTATATATGTTGAGATATTTTACTCTCTGCAGAAACTTTTTATCACACATCGCACAACTAAGATGTTAAAATGAGACACATAGAGGGAAATTTTTCTTTCTGAAACGACTTTGAGCTTTGCAGAACTACTTATATCAAGGGTACTCAACCTTTTACCCGCAGAACCACATACATGACAGGAATTTCACGTGGACCGCACCATGAAGATAATAGAAAATAAAACACTATAAGGCCAAATCAACATTGGACAAAGCAAAATTAATCAAAATATTAAAACTCATTTTTTAATATTTACTTTAATACAATATTAACCTTTCTATCAAACACATACAAAAATAATTACTTTTAAGTATTTTTTAATAAGTTATAGAGGTTAGTTTCGATTTATTTTCATCCATGACCAAGCATTTTGTTTAAATTCTACCATAAAAATTAATTAATAACAAAATTGATAGATTTCATTGCTTGACTGATACAGTTTCCTGCTAAATTTTTAATATATTGTTCTAAAATAATTGAATTTCTTAGTGCAATAGGCCCTGTCCGAGCCACTCATAAAAGGCCGGTGAACTGCAGGTTGAATATCAATGACATATGATCTATCATTGATAGAAGGAGCTATTTAGCATTAATCTTGAAACGCATTGTTTATAATGGATGGATAGAATATTTTTAATAGTAATATGATTTTAGTGGTACTTGTAAGTAGCGTTGGAGCATAAAGGGCTGGAGTATAACTATTAAATTCTTACTATTTATATTTAATTCATGAATGTAAGGGTAAGCATTTATTTTTTAAAAAAATTATTAAATGTTGTAAAACAAAATAAATAAAAGTCTGGAATACATCGATTTTTATTAATAGAAAGGTAATTACTAAAATACATGAATGTTGAATACGGTAAAGTCGATATATCATAAATTAATGAGATGGATTTGACTTTCAATACATGTAACCGATTTTCTTTCTTGATACTAATGTAATTTAGAAGTGAATGTTTTCTTTCACATTTTTGTGCTAAAATATGCTGGGCTACGTCTGAGTGTAATCAAAACGAATTGACAGGTTAGTTTTGAGTTAATGTCATAATTGTGAGTCTCGCCCAAATGGCGAAGGTAGTATTTTAGGTAATATCCAATTCCCCTAATTTCCACACCAAGCTTTAGAAGCCCGTTCTTACTTAATTTACTCTTATCTCCTTATTCCACCTGACAGTTTTTTAGTTGAATAAAATAAAAAGAATTAATCAACAACGTGTGTAAAATAAAAAAAAATTAATATTTCATACTCAAAGTGCAATGTTTTCTGAATATCACTCATCGGATGGCTGAAGTTCAGTATTAGATCCGTCTCCAATAGCTTACGAATGTGATGTCAATAAGCAATTAATTAATCAATTAAAAACAATTTAATATTTTAGAGTCACATTGTGTAAACACGCGCACGCACGCACGCACAATATTCAAGTTTTTGAGAAGTATGGTATCATAATAATTATTTGAATTGTTATTTTAACAATTACTTATGCGATCAACAAATGGGACTCTTTCTTCACTGCCTATTATTCTACATATCTCATTCAACAATCAAAAGAATCCAGTAGAGATTAACTTATAGGTAATAAGTTTTGCTTCTCCAAAATAAATACCTGATTTTGATACCAGTATACATCTGTAATGAAATTTATTTTTCTTTTATTTGTAGAAATAAAAGACTGGTTGCACAGTTTTGAAGCTTAATAATCTGCTCTTTTGAAAAGTATGTGATACATTTACAATGCTCCCCAATCAAAACCAGATATGTACATCAACTTATTAAAAGTGACTATTTTCAAAACTGACCATATCTAATCAGTAGTTAAAAACAGCAGTATACTTACTTAAAGATATTCTTACGTCTAACAGTCTTGTTAACAACATTGCATTCCTTAGTAAGCAGTAATACTATGTTATTTTTTTTTGTTTATCCAGTCGTTTGGACTGCTTCGTTTGATTTGGTTGGACGTTTACATAGATACTGGGATGAAATCCCTCGTTAAGCGAAATCGGCTTGCATTTGTACGCAAGAGGCTTTCTTTGCTCTGTTTTCCGCTCAATATTCCTAATTAGTAGCTGAAGTATAAGTAAGGTATCGAGGCTAAAGGTCAATGTTGACGCTGACCCTTCGTCTCATTAGTGCAGCTAGGGGAAACTTCTAGAGATCCAAGGACTTAACAATAGACTATTTTTACGCTGATAAGATATACTGAAAAGAATGTCGGGTATATATTAACTATCAAATTCACGGATATATCCAGAAATAATAAAATGAGAGGTCAGATAAATTCCTTGTATCTCATAGGGCCAATAAAAAGGAAACTACTCCTACTATATTTTTGTTATTAAATATATATCGTTACAAAATATCTTAGAAATAAGTAAAGAGTTTAATCAGTCTATTGTATCAATTTAAAGATTATTTTAATGTTTGTTTCAATTTTTGCTACGGCTAAGTAAGAAATTAAGTTAAACTTCAACTAGTTAAGATGATTCTATTTTTTTATCTATTAATGTTCACAAAGTTTTGATCAAAAATATGTATTAACCTGCAGTGTAAATACATACTAATTAACCTTTTTAATACTTACGACTTAACATTGTTTTATAACTACTTAATTAACTTATCTCTAATCTAAGAGCTAAATTTTATTAAGATAGTAAAAATGTTATACATCATCATTTTTAGAATTTATAAATTCAAAGGATTTTTAAATAAGGATTATTAAAAGTGATTATGTTCATATTTATATTTCTTTTCATCCAGTTTTTATATTTATTATAATTATTTTATTATTAAAAATTTATTACTGCTATATATATATATTATCCATTAATTTTTAAAATTTATATCTAAACTGGGTAATAACTTGTTACTTCGATCACTTATAGGACTGAAATTAATTTTGTACTTAAGAACTTCACATAATTGTTTCTAATAGGAAGTGAAAATTTATTTAAACAATCAGAGATTAAACTACTACCTAAATAGAATATTCTGTAATGAATGTAGTTCTTATCAGATACATGAAATGATTACGAAGAATGTAGAAAGAAAAAAATTCGAATATATATATATATATATATATATATATATATATATATATATATTGTAAAAATTGTGATTTTTTGTAAAAAAAATTTAAATAAAATTTACATGCCTTAATCTTTTTATGTATTAATATATGCAATAATACAAGGAGTAGAGTTCTGAGAAAAAACTTGATGATTGTGCACTTGGATTTTTTTCCGAGAAAAAAAAAGTTTTCATTTACAAATGAAAGATAGTTTCCTGTCTTACTGGTACATATATAATAAAGTTAGCCTGTACGCTTCTATGCTTAAACATACAATGTGATTGGCGAATTTCACTATACATATATATGTGTACCTCACTTATTTTTTTTTCTGAAGATAATATTTAAGGTGCATTTCCAGTTACAGCAATTTCTCTTTTTTTTAATGTGTTCAATTATTGTTTCTGGTTGAGAGAATATATTGAAAAAGTATACTACACTATAATCTGATGAGAAAATTTTAAAGAAAAACGAGAACATATCAGTTGGACCAGAGAGATGCATAACATTCAACGAACAAAACAATAACATGAAATATGGTTTCATTCCAACAGGTCTCATCCATCAGCTAACCCATCCCCTCCTATTCAATATCACAGATTACGTCTCAAAGGACAGGAATCCTAATATATCGAACTCGCAAACCACACAACAAACCGCGGCGATTTACCAAAGAAGTCGAGAAAGGGGAGAATCCGAACCAGAGATCATGTTCGTGAAAACTCATTTCTATCAAGAATACGTGATTCACAAGGGTTCGATACATTTATTTGAGAATCCTTCTGTCTCTTTATGACCAGAATCTTCCTGTAGGCAACAAGGAGAAGAGAGGGCGGCTTTCAGACACGGTTTGACAGCTACACCGATTTCGTCAGGATTACCAGGAGAAAGATCAGGAAGTCCTTCTCTCCCCTTTCCTTTCCTGGATAACCCCGGAGAAAAGGCTTATCCGTAGTGTCTTTTACCTCCTCCCCGAAAACCATCGTTTTGAAAAACAACCCTCTCCCCACACGACCGGGTCGACAGATTTATGCTCCTCGCCTTTCGATGGCGATACAGTCCAAAGGATCCTGATCACTTGAATATATATATTTCCATTTTTTGCCTTCCCCTCCTCAACACACTCCAAATAGGCTGTTGTCAAAAACGCGCGCGGAAAATACGTCCGCGCATTATTTGGTGGCTGTATTTAAGTAGGATCAAGCTTGTGTGTCAGGGAAGATGCAGGATAAAGGTCCCACAACATCCGTTGACATGATAAAAAAGTGTGTGGACAGGAAAAAAATTGGATCGTATTCATATCTTAGAAAAAAGTTCCCCGACGGTTTTCTGTTCGGATCTTCGCGTCTGTAAGTTGTTTCGTTTTTGGTCTGTTGAAAAGTGGAAATCCCCGAATTTATCTATGTGTATTACATGCATAAGAAATGAAAATGGAAGTGTTTCTTTCGGGTGAAATATAACCTATGACTATAGGATGGATTTTTTTTTGAAGAAAAGTTTATGCTTGCAGACAACAAAGTAGTCTAGAATGTTAAAGTCTCTTTCAGTTTCGAGTTTTATTTAACTTAAGCGTTATATCATACGCTGGTTTATTTATTGCTTTACTATTTGAAAAGTGCAAAATGAAAAAAAATCCATAAACCCTTTGTTTGGAATTAGTTTATAACTTTTTTTTAGTTTTTACAGTTAAATTGGAGAAATATAAACTAATTTTTCTTGCGAATTTTTATAATAAGTTTAACAAGTACATAGTGAAAATTTCAAATAACTAACAGGATGATATCCGGAAGATGAAAATAAAAAAAAATTAAAATTATGAAAAAAAGACATATATATATATGTATATATATATATATATATATATAGTATAATAAAATAAAAGTGAAGAAGTACTAAAACCTACAGTGCTAAAGAAGTAAGAAATTGGAATTCACCAGACACCACTAATGTAGATACAAAAAAGTCTTTGGATTAAACTAGAGACCTATTATGATTTCTAAAGCTGTCGCTGAATTAGGCCAGCGAAATAGGGTTAGAAATGCTTTATGGATCCAACCTTCCCCGTTCAGCAGAAATTTTCGACATAATAGGGGAAAATAAGCCAAGTTGAAAAAGTTAAGCCTAATACAACACGTGGATGATGAACCTGATAAAGTAGTAAAAGAAATTGAGAAAAGAGAACAATAATGAATCTCTCAAGGACAGGAATAATAATAAAAAAAATTATATAGAAAAAATTAGGAAAAACTTACTTGTAAAATAAAATCTGGAAATCGAGAAATCAACCTTCTACATTAAGATCAAACGCGAAATGACGTAAAGGATTAAAACGCCAACACCAGATGGAAAAACTGTGAAGCCACCTGGATAGTTATTTTGCAATTAAACTAACCAGTAAGATATATTAAAATAAACTAAACATAAGAAAATTTAAATAAAAGAATGAACAAAGTTAAGAATAGATAATATCAAATAGAAATATATTACAAAGTAAATTTACTCGGATGATTATATACTAGATAGTTATATTGCAATTAAAATAAGTGCTTAAAATATTTTAAAATACTTTTTCAAAAACAAACTAAATAGCGAGAGCGAGAGAAAAGAAATTTTAAATAAAATATGGAACAAAGATAAAACTAGATTTAATTAGAAATAGAAATATATTTAAAAATAAATTTACTAGGATAACTGCATTCTAAACAATTATTGCAAAAATTCACAAAACTACTATGTATTAAAATCTTATCAGTAACAAAATCATTGTTTCTTTTTATAAAATTCAAGATAATATTTCTAAATATTGATAAGTGTAAGTTACTACCCCAGAAAGGCATTTTTATAATGTTAAAATCAAATGAGTATCTTTTATCAAAAATATTACTTAATAGCAAATTATTCTTAAAAGCAAATTATTCTTCTTAATCTTCTTCCAAAAAGTTAGCTAACTCATTATTATTATTAGGTTTTAATAATTTTAAATAGTGGGGATAGTGTAATTAAAGCTAGGAACAAAGTCTACAATATATTACTAAAAATAATTTAGCCATCTATGTATCTAAAAAAGTAACAAGATTCATAACTATTACTTTCATTTTCATAAAAATGCAAGTAAATATTTGCTAAGCAGTTGCTAGCTAGTCCACTTTGTGGAAATCCTTTAATTTGCTGATAATGAGCGTTATTATGGAAAATATAAGTTTCTTTTAATACTAATTCAATAATAGAAATATATTTATTATATTTCATTATCTTATTCAAACAATTTTGCTATACACTATTTTAAGAATCTTAAACATGTCTTCTATACGTATAGAGTAAAATAAATCTTCAAAATCATAGGTATAAATACATATACACTCAGGAACATTGAAAATAGCGACCCAAGAAGAAATCATCGGATTGAAATGAAATTTAATACACATAATGACACAGATGAAAGATTCACTTGATCTCAAAAACAAGACAATTAATCGAATACAGAATGTTCAACGACACAAATACTGGGAAGCTTCAATAGCGCGTTAGACCACCTCCAGCTGCAATACATGCCGCCACACAGTCCGGCATTGAGTTGATTAGACACCTTATGTTGTCCTGAGGCAGTAGGGGCCCACAAATCTTGAACAGCCAACTCTAAATCATGTACAGAGTGACACGATGGCATCTGCCGTTTTAGATGATCCCACACGTGCTCCACAGGGGACAAATCGGGGGAGCGGGCCGGCCATGGAAGAGTCTGAAAATGACGTAGGAAGTCTTGAGCAACTCTTGCTGTATAGAGCGAGCATTATCTTGCTGGAAAATTGCCCCTGGGACACCATGTAGGAAAGGTCCTACATGGGGTCGAAGAATATCATCAAGGTAACGTTGGCCCGTTAAGGTTCCACGCATCACAATTAAAGTGGACTGGCTATCATTGGCTATGGCCCCTCAGACAATTAAACCAGCTTTGCGGGCAGTGTGACGTAGAACAGTGTGGGGGGAATTCTACCGCTCACCAGGGCGCCTCCACTCCCGTACACGGTTATCATCTTTCCCCAAAACAAACAGAGATTCATCACTAAACACAACCTTTTGCCAATCTGTGACATTCCACATTGATCTGGCTTGGCACCACTGCAGACGCAGTTGCCGATGTTCCGGTGTTAAAGGGATTGCAGGGAAAGGGCGCTTGGGTTTAAGATTTGCTTCTGCAAGGTGTCTGGAAATTGTTTGTGGAACAATTGCTACGCCTACATCTGCACGTATCGTTGAACGAGTAACAGTGGGGTCCACAAGTGCTTGCCGCACGATCCTTTGATTCTCTCTCCTCGTGGTCTTCCTGGTCGCTCCAGACTTGGTTTTCCTTACGTGGGTACCTTCTCGTGTCCACTGCTCTAACAGTTTCTAACGGCACACTCCGAACGATCCACCTGGCCAGCAACACGGCGTGTCAACCAGCCTGAAGTTTTTATCTCGATGATCAGGCCTCTCTCAAACTCGCTTAACTGTGAGAAATGTCTTCTATCACGTTTACGTGGCATGTTTCGCTTACAAAAGTCTTCCTACATTCGGCGGGTAATCGTCACGTTTATGAATCTTCGAATTTGCGCTGGCTTATATAGCACCCTCTTCCTGATTGTAGCGCCACCTCGGCGTGTATGAGCATGCGTATTGGCACAAAACATGGATCATTTACATATCACATTACACTGTATTTATTTGCAAATTTTCGCGATTGTACTTAGCTTCCTTCTTTGGTCACTATTTTCAATGTTCTTGAGTGTTAATATAAAGGATGTTTTTTTGAGAGGTATAGAACTTTAAATTGCAATAAAACAAGGATGTATTATTCGATTGATATGAATTTTTTTTATTTGAAGGATAATCTTGTGGCATTACATTTTAAATATGATTTCTGGCATAGGACTGCCACGGCTGGCTCGGATGTAGTCCAATGTGGACGTCCAATTTTCGATCACTTTTTCCAACATTTGTGGCCGTATATCGGCAATAACACGGAGAATGTTGTCTTCCAAATGATCAAGCGTTTGTGGCTTATCCGCATAGACCAATGACTTTACATAGCCAAACAAAAAATAGTCTAGCCGTGTTAAATCACAAGCTCTTGGAGGCCAATTAACAGGTCCAAAACGTGAAATTAGGCGGTCACCAAATGTGTCTTTCAATAAATCGATTATGGCACGAGCTGTGTAACATGTTGTGCCGTCTTGTTGGAACCACAGCTCCTGGACATCATGATTTTTCAATTCAGGAATGAAAAAGTTAGTAATCATGGCTCTATACCGATCACCATTGACTGTAACGTTGTGGCCTTCATCGTTTTTGAAGAAGGATTCCACCAGCCCATAAAGCGCACCAAATAGTCAGTTTTTCTGGATGTAACGGTGTTTCGACGTACACTTGTGGATTAGCTTCACTCCAAATGCGGCAGTTTTGTTTGTTGACGTAGCCATTCAATCAGAAGTGTGCTTCAACGCTAAACAAAATTCGCTTATGAAAATCGACCATTATTTTCGAAATAAAATTGCACAATTTGAAAGCGTTGTTCAGGCGTGAGTCTATTCATGATGAATTGCCAAACCAAACTGAGAATAAATCACTTGACAGCTGTTAAATCGGTCGCCATCTTGGAAAGTAATGCAAACTTAAACTTTTATACCTGGAAAAAAAACACGCTGTATATATGTATATAATACATAAAGCATATAATCCAGTCAAGATGGTAAGAAATATTAGCCACAGTAGTACAATAGAGCAAACTCTTGGCTTTAGGAACCAAGATTGCAGGTTTAAACTATATATATATATATATATATATATATATATATATATATATATATATATATATATATATATATAGAAAATATAGAAAATAAGTATAATAGAAGTTCTCAAGAACGCTTTGCTTATTTCAAATCTTGAGAAGAGTCTGTAATAATTTAAGCAATATATATATGTAATTTTTTTTTATAAATTTCTTAAAAACTAAAAATTTGAAAGTGACTATATTTTTCAATTTAAAAACTAAATTAAAAGTAAATGTAATCTGCAAATATTACGTGTTTTAAATTAAAATACTTTCTTTCGTTTTGATATTTTTTTTTGTATCATTTCTTAAAATTAATTTTTGAAAACACTAATAAATCGATTGCATCCAGTTGGATTAATTTTAATTGTTTTTTCAATTAATTCAGCTTAATTTAATTTGCATAAGCATATATGAACTTATGTTTCAAAAATTTGTAGCATTTTGTTTCATTTTGCCTTTATTTTGAAACAGAATAAATGTTTGTATCATAAATTTAGAAATGAGGTATCACAATTATGACTGTATATATATAATCATTAGACATTTCCTAAACACATATTACACTAAATATTTTGAAGGATATTTAATGTTATAACTGAATTATAAAATATATATCTGGAATGTCTTCTCTGTCTCCCTCTATTTGAAACATTAACGATTGCATGTTATAAAGTTACTTACAAAATTTTCAAATGAAAAAGGCATTTTTGGGTTTTTTAAACACGTGCTTAAGATTTTAAATATTTAATATATGTATATATAGTGATATTAATTAAAATATTTGAGGAATTAAGAGTGTAATAAAATTATCAAGTTATCTGATTATTCATATTTAGCTTTTTTAAATATTAAAATATAAGATTTATTATAAAAATGTACATAATCTTCCTTAAAAATAATTCTTCTAAATAAAGCCCAAAGCCCGTTTCGATAATTCTGTTTGGGCAGTCTCAAGATAAATGAAAGAAGATTTATATACAAACTTCATTTCTCTTTTTGGAATGGGTTATTAAATTCTAATGCAGTCTCTTAATACCGTGTCAGTATCATTTTAGAATGAAATTGATATGCAATATGAAAATTCCTGAGTTTCTACTAAGTTAAAGAAAGGGACGCAAACAGGTTAAGCGTAAAATAATTTTGCTTTTAACTCCAAGAATTTTTCTCAAATAAGCGTTACAGTTGGAAACAGTCCATTGGAACCAGAGGCTCAAAAAAAAATGAAAGCGGAGCTTATGTGCAGCAACTCGTGAGGAAAGTTAGAAAAATGGTTATATTATTAATGACTTTTCTCACTCCTTCATACAAAAAATATATATAGCAAAATGCTTCCATTAAACGTAAGAAAGCAATTCAAACCTTATGTAGAAACTCAGTTTTGCTAAGGTTTTCATCCACAGATACTCATACAAGTTTCACCAATCGTAACTTGGTGAAAAATTGAAATCCCGATGGAGGAAAACTCAAAGTTTGCCAACGAATCTTTTTATAAAAAAGCACCGAATTTGCCTAATGGATTTTCCAATACAGATTCAACAGATGTTCGGGTAAAAGTGATGCCATGAAACACGAAGCAAATAAAAGTTGAATAACTGAATTCTGTCTCATTAGCTCGAATTACTGAAAAGAGTTACTCTGTAATAATTGGATAAAAACAGTATTTGGTAAATATTGACATGCACACATAGTTTGAGATGATAAAAAATATATAGATAAAAGTTAACAAGTATCAAAAAATAGATTTATGAAAAACAGGAACCCAATTTATTAAAATTTTAAACGATTTGATTTGGGAAAATGGAACAAAATATAAATAGAAACTATACGTTATAATAAAAAAGTATTTACAATATTTAACTTATAAAATAGGGTACTGGAAACTTCATTAAGTAAAATTTGTATCTGTTTATTTTCTTGAAAATAATTTGATTTCTATATGTATAAGTTATCCAATTTTATCAGTTACTATTTTACTATGAAAACATTCATGGGTATTTATAAACATTGAAAACATAATACCTTAACTGTAAAAATACTATTAAAGTTTGCTGTATCTTGATTATAAGTTAACAGTAAAAATACTTTTAAAACGTATTTTTGGGGTTAATTATTTCTTTTCAAAATAAATGAATGTAAATACGTTAAAGCATTTGAGAAGGAAATTTACGACTATATTGATTTGCTGATGTTAATGACCCCTGCAAGAAAATATAATGGATCTGTTAAAGTACTCTTAACAATCGAGAGATAAAAAAACAACAACATATGTATTTTTTGCATTAGGCTCTTTTGCCTATAATATATCTATTGGTTTTGTTTTTACTTCTGCTTAACTTAATGGAACCCACGCATCTGCGTGTGATAGAATATTGATTGAGTATATTTTCACAAGTAAATATTGTGGAGTGTATTATTAAGTCTTGCCGAAATTTCGTACTAAATGTTGGTTTCAATTCTTTAGCATACGGATTCTCCCCAAGTCACTGTTGTTGTTTATTGGAAGCATTTAAGCATCATATCAGCACTTTGAGCAATTAGGATATGAAAAAGTAACTGATTATTTTAATAGTATTTATTAATTTATTTAGTAGCATCAGTATACGTAGCTTGTTATTTATTTACATTTATTACTTATTTTAGTATTTATACCTTCTATATAAATGCTTTTGGATAAATCTGAGTAAGGTGTGACAAAAGTAAAGAAAAAAATTAAATTACAATGTATTACTTTTGCATAAAGGAGCAATACAGTCTCTTGTGTTTTATATATATTATCAGTAAATCTATTATTTGATTTTTAATTTTTTAGTTCTTTGTTAATGACTTTTTGTCATTTTCATGGAATTCTTAAAGCTCCAGTAAAATAAAGTGATTTAGACAAATGAGTCTCTTTTGGAAATATAATACTGAAAATTATTTAACCTTAGCAGCTATTTGAGTTTCAAAAGTATTCCCAAGGTAATTCAAACTAATAACTTTCCTTGAGAGATATATTTTTAGCAATATAAAAAAGTGATTCGAAAATATATGAAGAATAAGTAATTGAAAAAAAAATTATAGAGATTCATTTTTCTATCCATTTATAAGATTTTTTTATAAATTTCTTAGGGAAAAGTGTTGTATATAATAATATTTTAATTTTGGAATTTCTAAAAAGGTATTGATTTTTCTTTGAGTCTTCAAATTGTTTTTTATTTAAATGCTATATTTTATTTGTTAGATTAAAATTTCGTTGTTATGTTAGAATGGAGGTAGTGATATCTTTTTCTATAACATGTTATTTCCCTTTTTATGAGCTACACATATTTTATTCTCTCAAATTTTCCAAATTTGAAAATGTATTATCGATATTTTTCTAAGATATTGTAAGCCAATATATATATATATAATGAATACTATCCTATATATATATATATATATATATATATATATATATATTTTATAATTTTTTATTATTCCTGTCCTTGAGAGATTCATTATTGTTCTCTTTTCTCAATTTCTTTTTACGATTTTATTAGGTTCTTCATCCACGTGTTGTATTAGGCTTAACTTTTCAACTTGGCTATTATGTTCTATTATGTCGAAAATTTCTGCTGTACGGGGAAGGTTGGATCCACAAAGCATTACTAACCTAATTCGCTGGCCTAATTCAGCGACAGCTTTAGAAATCACAATAGGTCTCCAGTTTAGTCCAATAACTTTTTGTATCTACATTTGTTGTGTCGGCTGAATTCCAATTTCTTACTGAACCATAATTCTGTAGGTTTTAGTACTTCTTCACTTTTATTTTATTATACTATATATACACTCTGTCGCAAAAAAATATATGCACCCAGAAGAAATCAAGCTACAATCACGAAACTCGGCAAGAATGTAGTCTGGTAAGAGATATGCAAATGATTAAAATTTCGAAGCCAATGAGACAAGGCTAAGTGTGCTATGCGCATATTAGTTGCGCAACTGGGAGAGTTTAAAAGCATGAGTACGAGCGCCGTACGGCTATCCAAACGAATCTGATGACTTTGATAGACGATATTGAGACTTAGGATGCCTCTAAGACGTAACCGGCGGCAGTACGAGCAGCTGACGGACTTTGATAGGGGCCGTATAATAGGCCTCAGAGAAGCAGGTTGGTCGAATAGACGTATCGGCCGCCCCCTCGGTCGGAGCGATATGGTAGTTGCTCGGTGTTGGCAACAGTGGATCACAGAAGGTAGAGTGTACCGTCGCGGAGGGTCAGGACGTCCCAGGAACACAAATGATCGCGAGGATCGTGCAATCAGAAGAGTGGCCACTTCGGCACCAACAACGTCGCTAGCATCGATTCAACGCCACTTACCTCCTTCCAGACATCCAGTGCCATCAAGAGAAACCATAAGGAGACGACTGACCGAAGTTGGCTTGAGTAGCCGACGTCCGCTAAGACGCTTACCACTGACCCCACATCATAGGCAGTGTCGACTGGATTTTTGCCGACCTCGGGCAACTTGGAGTGTGACAGACTGGAGACGTGTCATCTTCAGTGATGAATCCCGATTCAGTCTCAGTGATGATGACCACCGCACACGTGTCTGGAGGCGCACCGGCCAGCGGTCCGATCCGGCATTTAATGTCGAGCTGCATACATCAATTTCACAGTGTGGGGAGCAATTTCTTGGGACACACGATCATCTTTAGTGGTCCTTCAAGGCACTTTGACAGCTCGCAGATACGTGGACGATATTTTAACGCCGATTGTGCTACCCATGCTATCAAGTCGCCCAGGTGCCATTTATCAACAGGATAATGCTCGTCCACATACTGCGCGACTCTCCCAACAATATCTTCAAGGATATGACGTCCTACCATGGCCTGCCAGGTCACCAGATCTTTCGCCAATAGAGCATGTCTGGACGCGTTGGGAAGGCAACTGCAGCCGTCCCGAGATACAGGAGAATTAACTGCACAGATGCAAAGACTATGGCAGGATCTTCCACAGGGGGTCATAAGTGATCTAATTGAATCGATGCCACGCCGAATTTCGGCTTGTATAGCTGCCAGAGGTGGCTTTACTACTTACTGATTTTTAACCTTTTGCAAGCTGTAACCGCTTAATAAAATGATATTTTGTTCTGAATTTTTAATCATTTGTTTATTTTCATATACACTACATGCATACCAAATTTCGTGAATGTAGCTCAATTTCTTCTGGGTGCATATATTTTTTGCGACAGAGTGTATATATATATGATGCAAATAAAAATAATTCATTTTCTTACCATTTATTTTCCTATATCGAGTTATTTTTTGCATTATCTCAAGTATTCATATTCACTAAAATCTTTGAGTGTGTGAATTGAGTTTATGAAACATAATGCATTAACATTTAATTAATATTTTTAATAATATAAACTTTTGAGCTCTAGTCTTCTAAAATCTAAAACTGAATTTTATATATTTTCCTACTTATTACGCAGTACGAAGCAGTTAATTATTGAATTTACAGTTTTAGTTATAACAGAAAAAAAAACCGCCAGTATCGTACAGAATATAAACACTTAAGTTGTCTTTAGATGATATATATGAGAATAGCATAAAAAAATGCTTCATCTAAAATTTTCTTTCTGAAGATTTTTATGTAACTCACAGTTCCAGTTTAGTGAATTTTAACACAATAATTTACGAAAAGGAATTGAATTTTTATGCTAAAAAAATTCATTTTTTGAAACAAAAAACATTTTTTAGCAAACTTTTTAATAAAAACGTACAAAAGTGTCCTATTTATATATCAAATTGCCAAAAGAATATTATCACTTAGAATCTAAAAACGTTGGCTTTTTTTAATTAAGAACATTAAGATAATTGAGTTTCAATTATATAAAATGTGTCAAAATATTATTAACTGTTTAAATTTGTGATTTAATTCTTAAGAATATAAACTTCTCCCAGTTAAATCGTAAATGGAATTAGAACATTTATTTATTTTCGTTAAATAAATTTTACCGAGGCAGTTTTTTTTCCATTATAAAATATGAAAACAAAGATGAGAAGGATTGCTTACATGTAATTTATTTTATTATTTACTTCTTCCTCTTGGAAAAATTTCTATTAAGATCTAAGTTCAAGACAAATACAGTCGAACCTCTGCACTGTGAATTTTCTACATAGCGAACTTTTCCTGGAACCAAGAACATTTGACGATTTTATTCGTAAATTATCTTCCAAATAGCGAAGTGCATTTTCTATATAACGAACTTTTTCTCTAATGATTTAATTTTTTTTCTACCTATTTTTGAAATATTTCTGGGCATTTCAAGTTGTTCTCTCTTTTAACACATTTTATGGTGGTCGTAAATCTTGAACTGGTTTTATTAGGAGCCTAACTCGCCGAGAGCAATAGAGTCCTGAGTGTTTCATCCAAGAAGTGCAACCTTTAGCCACGATTGTCCAGCTCTCTGGCAAAATCCTCGATATCCCCTTCCATCCTCAGTGGAGTTGTCTCGTGTCCCCGTGTCCTTGCTCTAGTCTCCGTTCTTTTGTAGAGTTGATCCGTTGTACTGGTAACTTCATTTCTTGTAGCTAGAAAATGTCAAAACGTAAGAGCTGGAGTATCAAAGAAAAAAAATTTAATTCTTCAATATGTGGATAAATGCGTCAAAAAACTTTTCTTGCAGTTTTCTTTTTTCCTTCTCTTTTTTTAAAGGTAAGATATAAAAAATATATATTAATTTACAAAAAAGGTGTGAATAATTACTTTTTTTTATTATATAGTGTTTATGAATTTAAAATTTGTTTTATGGGGTTTGAAAATAAAATTGAAAGATGAACCTCTATATGACGAACTTTTTTTCGGGACTTAGCAACTTCGTTATATAGAGGTCTGACTGTATTCGATTTAAGCAAAAATTAGTCAGTAAAATTTACTCTGATGGATTCGAATTGACTTGAATTCAGTCTGAATTGGAATAATTTTACTCTAGAGCTGAGCTAAGAGCTTAAGCAATTTCATAAACCTGGATTTACATTTTTCTTTTTTCGATTTAATGTCATGTACTAGATTTATTTCAGGGCTTATTGAAAGTGAGCTTCATAATACTGAACCATAATTCTGATGAAGTAAGTGAAAACTTGAGCTGGTATCTTTTTCACCAAATTTCAGCACTTCATTAGCACGAGGAATTCTGAGGCCTCACCAAATTAAGCAAAACTCCTTTTCTGATGATCCATTAACTTAGGCTGGATTGTGAACTCAACTTGGAATTATTTCATTGCACAAATTATATCTACTTGCTACGAAAAACTCCTAATTTATTTATATGTACCTGCAATCTTAAAGTTTATAACTTTGAATCTCCCAAGATAAGCATTTTTAAGTACAGTTTTTAAATGTATAAAGACACTTAAAACTTCATTTAAAAATGGATTATTTTCAAATGTTAGATTGTCATTAAAATCAAGAATTAAAATATGCTTAGAAATCGGCATTTACTGCAGAGGCTTAAAAGTATACGAAAAAAAAAATTGCCCAAAATTTATTTTCTGGCGATTTTTCAGTTCATAGTCAAGTTTTTTTTCTATATCACCTTTGGGTTAAAACAGAAATAGTCTTTCATAAAACTTTTCTTCATGGCAATATTTATAAAAATTAGACTTATACATTTTTGAATTTTGAAAAAAAATTACAGTAAAATTGTATTTTTATCTTTTCTTTTTCTGAGTTTGGCAGGCGCCAGACGTGCGCTACAGATTCTACTTGAAGTAAATGTGTGCATAGAGAATGGGATAAAGAGAAATAATGCAGAGAAAAATTTATTAGAAGGAAATCTAAGCATAGAAACATACCTTAGAAATCAAACAATCAGATAAAATCTCGAAGTGCATGCTTTTAAAGAATTCTTTTCAAAATTGTCTTCAGTTTCATAGACCCAAGGCGAAAAGAACCAACTTATTCCGATGCACTACCTAAATTATTTCTGTTATCTCTCCTTCATCTCTTAAAATCACTTTCAGATTGTATATGTTTAAACAACAACAAAATAAATACTCGAAGAAAGAAAGGGCTCAGCAGAAAAAAAATAGATCTGGAGATCACGTCTGGAGCAATAGAAAAAGGTACAGTGTGCAGCCGGGTTCCGGCCTTATCCTGTTGAAAGTATGAAATTTTCTGAAGAAGTCTGTGAAAGCAAGGGCAACATCACGTGGTGTACGATCATGTTGACGTGACGTATAATCATGTAGAATCGTGTTGTGTAAGGTTTCACTAAGGACAACCAAATGAATCGGAAATCAAATGAAATGGTACTCCATACCATAATTTCTGGATGTCGGGCTGTGTAGCAGACGATAGCTGGAAGAGTATCCCCCCCCCCATCGCTCTGGATGACACAGACACGTCTTCAATGGTCTTTGGTGCTCATTTCAAAAAGGAAATCATACTTAAAAACAATTATTCGCAAACCGATTGCGCCCTGCAACTCTGTAAATGTGTCTGGTGGTACACAATGGTGAGGAACAGTCATGGAAATTATCTCCGTGACGTCAGCCTATTCTCCTATTCATGGACAATGCAATAATTGCTGTCCTGGTTACATTGATAAGAAGGCATCAGGGAAAGGGCTATGAGCCTCGATCGGGAGATCTCTTTTTCCAGCCGTCATTCTCTCGTTCTGATGACCACTACATGCTAAAGCATTCGAGACTCAAAGTCCATCCGTCGGAGTGATGTGGAAGTTTGAAGAGTGAAGTGACAGCTCAAGTGTCATCCTCGTTACTTGACTAACGTACAAAATTAGGAGGTCCGTCACCAATAACCCTCAATAGCTTTAAAGGGTGAGATTAATAAATTTCTAATCAAATTATACGTTTTTCAAAAGTATTTGAAAGAATATCAAAAAGACGCTTGGCTAAAAATATAAAGTGCATATTAAACTGCTCTTCACTTGCACGCATAATTGCAATAAATCACTTGAGTTCTTCTTGAGGTATAGTTAATCTTTGAAAGAAACAATTACATTTCAAACCTTATACCAGATACTTGAGCGAGAGCTACATTAACGTCGCACTATGAAGATGCACAAGGGATTTTGGTAACAAACCTCGTAATTTTGAACCATAGTCAAGTGATGAGAGAATGAATATTAACGTCGCACTATTCAGCTATTGGAGGGTTTTTGAAGACGAACATTGTAATTTTGAACCATGTTTAAGTGACAAGGACGACACCGGAGCCGGCACACTCCTCTCCTAACTTCCCCATCAGAGGAACGGGAGGATGTTTGAGCCTCGACAGATTTGACGTCAAAAGCCACCTCTACACGGCAGGTCTTCAGCTGTACAAGGCACGAACTCATGACGCACCAGCCACGCATCTGTTACCTTGACCAATAGGCTACCACGACCATATATGCCAGATACTTATAACCTTACTTTTTAATACAAAAGAAAACTACATGTATTACGCTGAATCGATTTTAAGGTACTGACTTTCTGAACTTGCATACCTTAGGTTTTTAAAACTGGCCGCAAAGCTTTTCTTTAATATTTTTTTTTTGTTATTATAACACAGTAGAAAAGTATATAACCATTAAAAATTTATTTTATCATCATTTTTTTTATCTACTTACCATTTACAAAATTGCAATTATACAACCAATTGCACTGAAACTTAATAAAGAGGAGGTTCCCCAAGTGTGAAATACTATGGCAATATATCGTTAGGTTCTGAAATTTTAATTTCTATAATAAATTAAATCTCAAGAAAGCTTTTCTTTAATTTATGTTTCTACTCTTGCATTTATTATCTGTATTCACTTATTTTCTGAAATGTTTTGAGACAATCCATCGTTACTTATGAGATTAATATTTATTTCTAAAAGTAAAAATGAAAAAGTTTAACTTGAGATGCGGATCATAATCTAAATTTTGAATGACGTAATTAAGTCACCCATTAACCAATTAATAGATCCTTCTCAATGATGAAATGTATTATGAGTCATCATTCTGAGTTAATATATTTTCATACTGCATTGTGAGAGCCATCATATTTTTCTGGATGGATACGATTATCATTATAATTTACTTGGGACTCTCTTTGAACAAAGGGCACTTGAATAGTTTGGATCAGAAATGGAAGTAAAATATCCTCTCTTTTAATGAAGGGAAACAACTCCATTACATTCAAAATAAAATCCTTCCCTTTAAAATAATATACTTCAAACAAATTCAATCCTCTAAAATTTTCTATACTCAAGAATACCTTATCCACTTCCATTCTGGGAGTTTAAATCCTGCCGATTTCTATACACAGGCCTTCATCCTCTTTTGTCTCTTCAGTGTATCCCATGGAACATCAGGAGTTCCTCGAATAAACACTTCCCTGGAAAACAGACATTGGATTTAATTGTGATATGCATGTAATTTTCTCATCCCCTTTACGTATTTGGATCTCTTTCAGAGGGTTCCGATCGTTTCACAGTTAGCTTAAATATTCTTTTTTTTTCTGTTTCTCTCTTTCACTTCAGCATCCCCATCCCTCTCTATTTTCTCTATCTAAATGGAGATTCAGCGATATGCGCACAGAGTTATCGATGAATGATAACGCTTTATAGTGAAGAAAAAAGAATGTTTGATAGAGTCGGTTGTTGGAGACTATGAAAAGCAGTCCGCGGAAACACTGAAGACGCCGCCAACGCGAAAATTTACACTCGGCAAGTGTCGATGCGATGCGGATGCTGAAAGGGGAGGCCCGAGAGCGGAAGATCAAACGGGGCCGACAGGACAAATATCATTCCAAACTGAGCTCCCGGCACATCCAATCGCCTCTCTCAATGCTTTATTGTATTCGTTTAGGTGGTGATGAAAAGGGGAAGGAATTGTTGCCCATCCACCGAATTTTCTTTATTTCCTCTTCGCTCTCCGCTTTCATCTCTTTCTCTCTGTTTCGGTGTCTTCTTTGCTCTATTTTTTTAATCTTTTGATATCCGGATCCTTCATTTACAAATTGTTTCCAAATAGTTTCTTACACAATCGGACCTTTTCTTAAATTCTTTCACTTGAGGGGAGGGAGAGATTCAAAACACTTGGGAAAATGTTTTTAGCGGGGAATTGCGTATAGTTTTGGGGAATCGATGGAAAGTCTGAAGGGCAAAGATGTTAATTGTGTCAGTTTTTGAGCAGAATAGTACTTAGATTATATTTCAGTTTATCTTTGAGTGTATATAAATTAATATAACTTTATTAAAATTTAACTTTTTAAGGTATCCGACTACGTTCGAAACCGTGATTTTAGAAAAGCGTATAAATGGATAATATTTATGATATTTAGTGTCACTTAGATTAGAAAATGTATATAAAACTGTTTTAAGAATACTATTACAATAAAAAAAATTATTTAAATATAATATTTTGATAAAAAATGAACATAAAATGATCAATTTTCAAAACATTCTCCTTTTGTGAAAAATGCTTCTATTATAATAATAGTTTGCCTGTATATAGCTCAGACCTCTGTACAGAGGCTCAACTAGAATTTTTGAAATATATAACTTAGAAGTGGGTTTATCCATGTTTTACGACAACAGAGGGGAGAAATTTTAAGAAAAAAACGCCGATAATTATTTCATTTGAAAATAACTCTGAAAATAATGTGAATTTTTCAAAATTCCTATTTGAAACTCTCTGGAGAGAAGTCTTTTCTTTATATAAGCAAAATATTATTATTATAGAAGCATTTTTTATAAAAGGAGAACGTTTTGAAAAAAGGTAATTGTAAGTTAATTTTTTGCCAAAATATCGTATTTAAATAATTTTTTGTCATAATGTCCTTAAAGCAATTTTATATACATTTTCTAATCTAATTGACACTAAATATCATGAAAATTATCCATTTATACGCTTTTTTAAAATCACGTTTCCGAACGTAGTCGGATACCTTAAATCAAATAATTTCTTTGTAAGAATTAATGACTAATAATAAATAGATTTGGTGTAGAATATTTAATCGTACAAAGTAATTTTTAAAGATTCTATTTGATTAAAATCTAAAATTTGAGCCCTTAAGATAAAGGGAACAAGATATGAATCGATTATCATTGGCAAGAAATTTTAAAATTAAGTTATTCTGTGAAATTTGAAAATTTCAGATTCAGAAGATAATTTTTCTATTCAATTAATAGTATTTTTATAACTTTTCTTTCTTAGTAACGCATTTTTCATACATTTTTTCTTCCCCTATTCAAATCGCAGACATGTTTTTTTACGTTTCAAAGCATCAAGGGAAATATAAGTAACCGCTGATTTATCTTTCATGTAAGATAAATTAGATTTGGAATAATACAGAGAAATATTACATTAATGATAAAAATATAAAACTGAATTTATATTTCTCTACAGAAAATGCACTTGTCATGGAAAATTCTATTAACAATTTCTAAATTTAAGGCACATCTTTTTCAGAAGTCATTTTTTGCAATGCTTGTAATATTTGTGTTATAAAACTCAAATATTAGCGATATAAATAGTAAGAAATGAATTACCTGAGTAGGTGGTACACAAAAGAAATAATTCTTGAAAGTCTTACAGCATTCCTGTTATGCTAAGTACTTCCTTTTAATATAAAAATCATGCAATAACATTTGCCTAGCACTTTTGATTAAATATGAATCAAACATCGATTTCAAATAGAATTCGAGAACATCGTTCTGTTAAATTGATATAATTTTTATCTGTGAAAAAGTCATCATATTAAAAAAGAAAAAGAATAAAATTCCACAAGAGAACTTCAAAAAGTAGCTTAGTATTCAGTATGAAAGATAATTTCTTTAAAAATATGTCTTCAGAGATTTTTAGGTAATAGATTTCAGATTTAATATTCCTTTCATCTATTTTTTGTTGATGAAGGGTTTTCAATGTAAATTGGCATATTAGAAAAGTTCTTTATTGGTGATTTCTGGAGATGATTATGCGGCCGTGGTAGCCTATTGATCGTCTTGGATTCGAGGTTTGTGTATGATGAGTTCGATCCTAGTACCGCTGAAGACCCATCGTATAGAAGGGGCTGATAGACATTAAATACGTCAAAGCTCAAACAGCCTCTAGTTGGTGTTGTGTGGAAGTTAGGAGAGGGGGTAGTAAATGAGTATTTTCAATTACAATAGTTGAATCTCTATTACAATCTTCCTAACACACACACGTATAATATGTTTATCTTAAAACGGTCATAGTTCTCAGTCTCTCCTCTATCGCGGAAATATTTTGGGTGACAAATCTAATTCTAAATTTTCAAAAAAAATACGTTTTTAGTTAAACCAGAACAATTTACATTGTAAAGAATCAACATTTGTGGTATTTAGTCAAATGCAGTTTTAAACGATGATATTTTCTCTCGAAGAAATGTTATTCATTAAGTTAATAATTCGTAGCAAATGAAATAAAAGTTAATAGTAAAGTCAATTAATTATAAAAGGTTCATTATAAAATATCAACAAAAATATGAAATATGTTATTCATAATCAATTAGTTATAAGTAGTATAAGAAAATTTACGAAACAAATTACCAAAGTTAGCTGGGTGGTGTAGCTGGTTTAGCGCTGGCCTTGTACGCCCACATTTGCTGGTCCGATCCCGGTAGAATATCGACAGCGTCCAGCGTCCATGTCGTATGATTATGCTGCATGATAAAGATATCTAGAGTGCCTATTTGGCTTGGGTGCTCTCGACAAAATTAAAAATTCCTAGTACAATTTCACATCATCAGAGCTCAGGTGCCTCCCTCTGGGAAGGAATCCAAGTGTCAAAGTAACATTGTGGCATTCGATATCCACTTATATTGTGCCAATCTAAAAAGTAATGTCAGCTTCCTTGGAATGTACTAGGTCTGCAATGAAAAAACCCTATTAGGAAAAAAAGAAAGATAAATTACAAACTGAACTAAATGCTTTTCTTATGTATCTTTTGTAACTCATGTAAAATTCAATTTTTATTTTGAGATTTATGCAGGTTTTTTTTCGCAGAAGTATAGAAGAAGAAAAACTTTGTAAATGTAATTGTTATATATATGTTACATACGTTATATATGTCTAATCATAAATATTAGTAAATGAATTGTATCATCAAGAAAAAACTGCATCTCCAGTCTTTTTCTGTTCCAAAAAGTTACGACTACAGTATTCGAATAGTCTTGACTCGGCCGGTATTATTATCGTAAAATCTTCAGTTTGAGTCCTGGTGCCACTGAACATTCACGTGCAGAAGGTCTGATGCAAATTAAATTTTCCGAAGCTCGAATTACTCACGTTAGCATGGTGTTGAAGTTTAGAGAGTAAAATGCCAGCTTAAGTGTTGTTTTTGTCATTTGACCTTGGTTCAAAAGGACAATGTCCCTCGCCAATAATTTTCACATAGCTTTAAAGTGTGACGTTAATAAATAATCAATCAACTAAAACATAATATTTTACTGGAACAGAAAATTCATTAGTCAGTAGAATTGTCAGAAATTATTTGAAATTTAATTGGTATTAGTATAATATATTAATTGATATTTCATTTAACTTCTATCACCTTAAGGAAGCTTGAGGATAATTTTATAGTACTGAACTTCAATGATATATTGCTCCAAGTGTTTCATATGAATCTACCTCTAAAAATTTAAAAGACTGTCATGATTCCTTAATTTTTCTGAGATTGTAAATTTCGATTTTTTTTTCATGATCCCTTTAAGAATCAAGATTATATCCTTGATTCAGTTTGTCTGAATTTTACTTCTTGTTTGTTTTTTGAAGCTTTCAATTGTTCAAAAATAAGTAAATTTGTGAGGCTCATTTCTGATTTACTTTTATTATTTTAAATGATTTTATTCTGCTCTATCGATCCCACTTCTTCCGGAGAGAGCTTATGTTCCTTTTTTGAAAATGGTGCAAAGATGCAATCACTGAACCGAACGGCATTTTCTAGTTTTTATTTTAAACATTTTTTCGATTCAAAAGAGATTGAAAAACATGTAGAGAGTAAAAATGAGAACTTAAAACTACAGGAATAAACCACATAAGAAATCGAGTTGTGATCTTGTGTAGGAAAGATTACAACTCGATGATTTTTGTTTCTGACATTGATATTTATAAGCCGAGTCTAGACTAAGATTAGATTTTGTACCAGTTGCAATGTATCTTTTGATCAACTAATTATAACTAGTATATTCTGTTTACATCTAAAATACATACTTACTTTTGTTATTTCTCTCAACCTGAGAGTTATAAATATGTTTCGGACATAAAAGAACGATTACATTCTGAATCTGATTTTTGTTGGATTTATGCTTCCAAAACAGAACATTTTAATTAAAAATTAATAAAAGATTGGTTCAACTTAATCAACATCCCTTTTTAAAATCTTCTGTTGAAAAAATATTCTGTTGTTGTCATTCAAAATACGTTTGTCTCTCACACAATCCATATTTTATTTATTCTCAGTTACATCAACAAATAGTCGATAGCCCTGCCTTCTTTCTTTGTTGCAATGTTGCGGCGATGAATGTTGAGCACATCTCTCCAACTGCATGGCGCTCTCTCAGAACAATGTTTTCTCAAGATACAGGAAGGCTAAAGAACTAAGCAATTCGTAGTCTTATTCCTGTTTTATTTTTTTATATACATATATTATTTTAATCTATTTTATATTATCCTTTTAATTTTTCTTTTTATGTAGTTCTTCTTTATACACACTTTTCAGTGTTCGCTTTAGTTTTGTATGTTCTTCATATTGCACTATTGCTGTATTCTAATTCTGGATCTATGTATGGCAGTGATTCTCAAACTATGGGGAGCGCCCCCTTAAGAGACGTGAAAACTCTAAGTGGGGGGGAGAGAGAGCGTAAAAATAGGAAAAAGTTAAAAATAAAATATTATTTTTTTAAAAAAATTATTAATTTACTGAAAAGAAGTACAATACAATAGATATACATCATGACCATGATAAAAAAAAATACTCGTTTACACTAATATATTATGCTTATAAAAGTAGAAAGGAAAAATAACAGTATTTAAAATGTTTACGAGTATTACTTAAAAGTAATATATACACAATTAAATTCTTATTTTGATAATTTGTAACTTTTTAAATTTAGGTCGTATTGTAGCTTTAGCGTTGAAGTAGATTATTATTGCATCCAATGCATTGTTACTGTATGGGGGAGATGAAAATTATGATTGAAAATTAGGTCACAAATATTGAAAATTTGAGAAGCACTGCTGCATATACTTGTCTCTATATTTCTAGCTGCATTAGAAATAAAAAAAAAAGTCACGTCAACACATTTTCGAAAAAAGAAAACAGACTAGACACGAAACCGCACTGTTGACAAAACCCTTTCCCTCATAAAAAAACCCCCCCACTCTGGTGAAAAAAGCAGCTTCACGGAAATGTATTTATCATTATGCTAACACTTCTAACAAAAGAAAACAAACGCAAAACACAATTCTTTTTTTAACGACAAAATCATTCTGCTTGAAGAATTTTCAAGGAAAACGCATTTTATCATAATGGTAACTTTTTTTCTGTGTTCCCCAGCTCGTTACTGCAGTGTTAATGCTTCACATTCCCATCCCCTTCGTATTTTTGTCATACGATCCGTTAGTCGTTTTGTACTCTCCATTACACTGTTGCCTCATCACTCTCCTCTTCTCCCTAATGATGACACATGCCATTCAATAAGGTGCTCGCTTCAACCTCTCCCTCTCAGTCTCAATCCCGCTAGCCAGAGCGTCGCTACGATCACACTCGCTCTTTTCATCACGTGTTATTTTTGACAGGAACTTTTAGTGACTCACTCCAAGAATGAAAAGCCAAGATTAATTAGTCCTCTCTTTCCGAACTAGTGAAAGAGTACATGTTGCCAAGAACATTCCTACATGATTACGGTATTGTTTCAAAAAGACTTGTTTTCTTTAAAGGTTGTTGATTGCTATCAAAGCAAGTATCTTTTAGGATGAGAACTTCGGTGAATTTTTTTAATGCAAATGAATTATGGTTGAGATAATTAGGAGTAGGAATAATTATTTTTTACTTAGAGAATATTATTTTGTGCGAAGCGATATGAAAGTTTATTAGTTTTGTAAGTAAACAGTACCATATTAAACTTTTCACGACGTTTAGTAACACGTGCTGCAGTTCAACAAAACCATTCCTTTTCGTACATTAAACATCCAGCAATTAAGGTATCCGACTACGTTCGGAACCATGATTTTAAAAAAGCGCCTAAATAGATAATTTTCATGATATTTAGTGTCACTTAGATTAGAATACATGTATAAAAATGTTTTGAGGACATTATGACAAAAAATTTTATTTAAATACAATATTTTGGCAAAAGATTAACTTAGAGTAATCTTTTTTCAAAACTTTCTCCTTTTATAAAAAATGCTCCAATAATATTAATATTTTGCATATATAAAGTAAAGCAGTGTTTCTAAAACTGTGCGGCGCACCACCTAGGGGGGCGTGATAACCCTACAAGGGGGTGCGAGCATATTGAAAAGTAGAAAACAAAAGATTATTTAAAAAATGATTAATGTACTAAAAGTAAACAAATAAAAAATGAAATACACATTTACACTTATGAATATATCAGTACTACGCAATGAATTTTATAATCATTTTAAAGATACTACGTTAAGAACAAGTTTAATAATTATCAGTGTCTCCATAGGCTTGTTATATATAAAATTAAAAACAAAAATTAAAACTTATCTTGATAATTCATACGGTTTATAATTACTCCCTTAAATTCAGGTTAAAAATTACATGATTCGCTCCGCAATGCCACGTTTAACACATAAATGAGCGTATCTGGTGTATTAGGAAGGGGGAGGTTAAAGGAATAAAGAAACAAGTAATCTGAAACAAGTAAATCCTTCGCAAAGACAATCAAGCTCCTTTTATTGCATTCCAAAGCCTTCGGAATAATTTTATGGATAACAGTGCGCAGAAAATATCGTACTTCGAAAAGACGTATATATACGTCCGGGGCAATTAAAACACTGGCTGAGTGAGACGTTTATATACGCCGGTGGCACTAAAGAGGTAAAAGTCGAACACACTATAGGTTTGGTTTCAAAATATAGCATTAATGAATTCAATGTAACGTTATTGTATGGGGGGGGCGATGAAAATAATGATTGAATATTGGTTCGCGAATATTGAAAGTTTGAGAAGCACTGAAGTAGAGACTTCTAGAGATGTCTGAACCAGAATTTTTGAAAAATTCATATTATTTTTAGAGTTACCACCAATTAAAATAATTATCATCGTTTTTTTCCTAAAATTTCTCCCCTCTGTTGTAGTAAAATATGGATAAATCCATTTCTAAACTATATATTTCAAAAACTCTAGTTCAGCTTCTGTACAGAAGTCTGAGCTATATACAGGCAAAAATATTATTATAATAGAAGCATTTTTCATAAAAGGAGAATGTTTTGAGAATTGATCATTCTATGTTAATTTTTTCTCAAAATATCGCACTTAAAAAATTTCATTGTAATAATATTCTTTAAACAACTTTATATACGTTTTCTAATCTAAGTAACAATAAATATCATAAATATTATCCATTTATACGCTTTTGTAAAATCACGGTTCCAAACGTAGTCGGATACTCATAAAATGCATTTTCTTGCACTTGTTTACATTGTCTTTTACTACTGCCTTTTGAAGATTTTAAATACTGTTATAGATAAGAACCAATTATTGTTTGAAATTTTGTGTATTGTGTGAGTGTGGCTAAATGTATATACCAAAGATTCTTAACTTTTCACAACCACGGAAAAATTTTTACAAGATACACAAGAGAAAATAAATCAGTATGTATATTCATTGCAAACTAAAAACACAGACTTCACCTTTTAATTTTCAGAGAACTAGTGCTTCAAAAAACATCGACTAAGAACTATACATCTATGCCTTGGACGATTGATAACGTTTTTAATAAATTTTTGTAGTAAGACATTAAATAGGAATTATTCGCAATGTTTTATAATTGCACCGATTGCAATGAAACAATTAGAAATTAAAGCCATTATGAATTAATTTACTGATAAAACATATTTTATGAAGGTTGAAAATCAATTTTAAAAATGCTTTGTAAATTATTGAGACAAAAAATCGTCGTTTGCTTGTTGGAGCTGCTAATTCTACTTTATTCTGACATCACTACATATGCAAATAATTACTACCTACGTAATAATAGTCCTTTAAATTCGTACGTTGGTATCAGAAAAAGTTTCCAACATATTTAAAGTTACAACTTGCATTAAGATGAAACTATATCTAATTTACTAAAGAGTCATGAAATAATTTAATTCATTTTATTAAAATATTTTTTTTCTTAAACATTTTTTATAAATTACTTCGAATTGAGTTGCAATATTTTTCAAGTCTAGTTATGAAATTTTTGCAACATGCATTATGATGAATTTATGGGTAGTCTACAGAAAATGTTATTCTGTATTTAAAAGAGTTCTTTATATAATTAGTTATTAGACTGCAGTAAGTATTATTTCAAACTGCCTGTGTGAAAGATTATTACTAAGAAGGTGTAGTGTTAAACCTTCTCACACAAAGGTAATAACATACAAAAAAAAAATGAATCTGGGCAAGTTTTTTCAAATTTAGTCATATGTAACAAAGATCCACTTAAAATTTTTAGAATAGATTAGAAAAATATGTGCTTGTTTTTGTCTTTTATTTTATTTTTAATTTATATCTCAAGGAACCACAAAAGAATTTAAAAACGAAGTTGTACTTACCTTCTGCTGTTTAAATGTTGAAGGAAAATTCTCCAATTTTTGTCTCTTCCATATAAAAAGCAAGAAGTTAAATAAAAATTTCGGAAGTAAAATTGCCTCAGGTTTCAGCTATTTTCTTTAAAAAAAGTGTATTTTTTCAGAGCCATTCTAACCCCATTCTCTTAATTTACCCGTAGATATGTGACCGGCTCACGCGTTTTTCATTAACATGTCCTTTTTTGGGTTCTTTGGGGCCAGAATAAATGACATTTTTTTCCCCAACCAACCCGAGAAGTAAAACGTGAATGAAAGATGCAAAATGGGAAAATTTTAAATAACAGAAGTTTAGAGTAAGCAAGGTGGCATTTGGGGAGTGTTATGTTAGTACGTGTTGCAAGTGTGGTAATTCGAGAAGTTAAGTGACAGTCAGAGAGATTACCCGTGACAGAGAGCCTTTAGTCAAGGTGCATGCACAATTTGCACGCCAATGAACCAACTTCAGCTAGGATCAGATAGATTGCTGTTTCGTTGGACATTAAGGTAGGAGTTACCATTTAATATTCGGATTTGTGTTTACATTGAAACCGAGCTTAGGCGAGTTAGTTATTGAAAGTGGTCGGTTACGTTATTTCGGTATTATATATTGTGTGTTTAGCCACCATAGATTCTCTCACATATCATATTAATATCTAATCTGTTATTGGTTTAAATTAATATCTTAATAAAGTAATATTAAGATTACGACAGCTTCTGGTTCTTCATTTATTCCTACACCTCTAGCTCACGTTGATAATCTAGGAGAAGGGCACCCAGGGAGGCACCCTTACAATGTCATAAAAGACGAATGTGTTTTAAAAATTTTGCTGAGGCTAATCTTAGCCATAATGTACGTCTTGCAATGGCCCCGGCGAGAACATGCAAAGAATTAAAAGTCGCAAGAAATTACTCTAAAATAAAGATACCTGACGCTGCATCTTTTGAAAAATATCGGCCTTATGGAACACACGACCCGCGTTGAGTAACACAATTTATATACCCAATGTCACATACAAATTTAATCGAAAAGGTGAATCTATTTTGCTTACACAATTATAATTTGTTTCGAAATTTTTTATTTTAACTAGTGGAGTTCCTGAGATTGACTTGTGGAAGTCTGGGAGTCCGTAGACACGTTTTGAAGACCACTGATTTAAAATGTGCGTAATAAGATTTTTAGCAATCACGTAATGGTTGTTTTTACTTTTTATTTATTATTACAAGGGCCTCGGTGGTGTATAGTTTAAATTTGAAATTTTATAAAAATTAAAAAAAAGAAAGTGTGTAAATGTCTTTGCAGCTGGAGTAATGTGGAAGTTAGGAAATTGAAAAAAGTATACACACACATATATAACTCTAACTACAACGGGACAACGGTTGAGATCTCGACGAAGATTTAACACATGCATCGCTCTCCTACACGGCAGGTCTTTTATGAGTACTAGAGCGAACTCGTGACAAACCAGCCAAGATCCGATAACTTGACCACTCGGCTACAGCGGCCTTATAGATTTCGTAATTGCTACTAAGAATTAAGGCTTAGAATTACGAAGCTTGCGTTATATTCAGTTCATTAATTGACTGATTGTT